>JAOTAY010000005.1:8044958-8064117 GCA_025629805.1 Erythroxylum baracoense
GGTTTCTCATTTCATTAAATATTTAAGTTCTTCATTTTATTTCATCGTAATTAAAAAATAAAAATACAATTAAAAAATATGGATACAATTATAAAAATATTTACGTAATTCATTTTATTATTAACTTGTACGAATTTTTTGCTATTCAATAGCGCAATACCCCCATTTTTAGGTTTCTCATTTTTTTAATTCCGTATTTATAGATACAATTAAAAAAATACCAATACAAATCATTCATTTTAAAATAATCAATGAATTACGTATTTATAATTATATTATACTGCAGAGGTATTTTGGTCATTGACATTGTTTTCTATATTGTCAATTGCAACCAAACACATTTTTGTCCTCGAGACACACAGTTTTATCTGTTTTGTCCATTACAATCAAACACCTCGATATCTCCAATTTTTGTTCTATTCTGTCTCCAAATTTTTGTTTCGTTCCGTCTCAGTATATGGATCATAGTAACCATACGCAGCGTAAGAGCTGAGGGATTGAAAGAGGTGACCAAATGGGGACAGTCATGAGAAATAAGGAAGGAGGGTTGGATAAAGTAGGGTTAAGAAGTTTTGTTTCTTTTTTCTTTCAATTTAGTCCTAAAGTTTAGAAGATTTATGAATTATTTTGTTCTTCAATAAGTATTCTAAATTCCAACTAGTACTGACCAGTACCAGCCAAAAAGGACAATATAAGCCAGTACTCTGAGTTGGTATGGTACCAATTCTAGCAACATCAGTTTTTGGCTAGTATGGACTGAAATGGTACGAATCTTGTATCTATGCTACAACGGATATATTTTTCTTAAAACTTGAACTTTTGTGTAGATTTTTTTTTGTCTTTTAGTAGATGATATTTAAAATCCTAAATTTCATCTAATTTTGTAATATTATCCAAACAATTAAAATTAGTAATAAAATATTCAAACTTCTAATTTATTGCAAAACTAGTTCCACCGTTAACCTTATGGTTAACAATGGTGAAGTGGCCCACCATATAAGGGGGCTCTTAATTGGCCAGCACTTTGACGTGATAAATATTTATAAATTATAATTATTTTATCCACTCAATATAGCCCATATCCGGAGTCTTTTTGAACTTTCCTATTGTCCTCATCTATCACTGATCATCTGTCAACTTCCTGATCGCCGTCTACTTATATTAGAACTTTTGCCTCCTCAACCTTTATGATAACCTTAACCAAACATTAGCTATCTTCTACCCTATTTATGCATCGACCAAGCACTAATAACTGAAGACACCATCTCTTGCCTCCCTTAACTCTAACTTATTGTTACCATTAACACTGGACTTAACCATGTTAGCCTTAGTTGAATGTCAAAAATGAAGAATTAATCTGACTAATTCATTTGAAGATGTTGTTAATTATGCTCTAGCATGGTTGATTGATGATTTGAGGAAAGTGTCGTAGATTACTAGTAAGTTTGGTGCAGTTCATGGCATATTAAAGAAGACTATTCATTTAGATTTGAAGTTTGATCTTTTTTCTTACCCATTTCAAACTTTTAATTTATTAATGCAAAAAAGGTTCGAGCCTTTGTGATATATGTGATGGTTCCAAATAATTTGGCAAGTTGATGATTGTAAGTGAACTCATATTTATTATTTTTATCTTATAGGTAAAAAAGTTAGAATATTAGAACTTGTAAGTATTGGCTCTAAACTAACCAAAATTAGAACTTGTAATTATTGGCTCTAAACTAACCAAAACAATGAGGCTTTTATTTTAGCATTGCCTATAATTCAAAAACATCAATTCCATTCCCTTATTTTGAAAATGTTTGTGAACTTCTTCTTTTGTTTCTTACTTGTGTCAGGTTCTTTTCCTTTTAGGGAATGAAACTAGTTGCTCATTTTGGCTTTAATGCTTTTACAAATAATCCTCGTCCCTCCCTTGCTTCTTCTTATTTGTCTCTCATTTCTCTTTGTGATCCTAAGCAAAGTTTTCCCCCTCACCAAACTCTTAAAGTCTTATCTCTCCCTCCTCACCTCTTCCCAATCTCTAAATTGGCACATGTCTCAAATGCTAAATGCTCTTCTTCTTCTGTTCCCCTATCTACTCTCTCTTCTAAATCTTTGTTTACTTCTTTCATATCCTTTGACTAGCCCTCCCTGATGAAACCTTAGAGCAAAGTGGTTAGTGGTACTTACCTAATGAAAAACTTAAATTCATACCACAAACTTTAGATAAAGATTCCCAATTAATTTATGCACCCATTGAGCTATTACTTATATGAGTTAAGCGATGGTCCTACTTTGCTAAAGTTCTTTATTAATTAAAGATCCTCTTTTAAAAGCTGTTTGGAAGTTAAATGGATAAAAATAGGACTAAAAAACACTTAGATCAACAAGGAACATTGCTTCCTCTTCAAGTTTAATTATGAGGCGACTATGATGAAACTGCCAGAATCAAGCCCTTAGTATATTAATGACAAACCTATATTTTTTAAGTTTGGAGACAATAAATGGAACTTAGTGAGCTATAATTGAAGCATTTTCTTTTATAGGTTAATTTTCATAATATACCACTATAATATTGGTCTACGATAGGACTTAGTTACGTGGATAGCTCTCTTTGGAGGCCGATCTACCTTAATGAAACCACTACCAACTTTAAGAGGATATGATATGCTAAAATTTGTATTAAGGTTGACGGAGGAAAAGATTTAGTAAATTATCTAAGGTTGAAAAAACTAGATGGTAATGGAGGTCTAGAGGAAATAAAGATTATCCTGAGTTACCCTTGGAACCTTATTAATAGTTAGCAGATGAAGATATGGATGCCACCAAGCATGGAGTTAAAAAATGGACTATACAATGAGTTAATAAAGTTGGAACATAAGGAAACTAGTGTTGATCTATATGAAACCAACTCAAGTGTAGAGATTAGGACATATGTTGTTATCATATGTGCCTATTGGAATTGTAATGGATAAAATTAAATTAATCATGAACGATGTAAAAGATATCATAAATGACTCAAATGGTTAAACTAAGTTTCCCTAAGATCTCTTATTATCATTTAATAGTTGATTCCTTGACCTTGCTGAAAATAATAGGGAATCATGCTTCTCCAATGCTATCATCATCCTCCCATCCCCCAAAATATAAAGATTTCATATTTGTGAATAAAAGGAAACTAGGTAGGAAACCTAAAATCAAGGTTGATCTTTGTCATTCCTCTGTTGCTAAATGATCTTCACTTGGAATATTTGTGGCCTTAACTGTTGTAATAAAAAAAAGATTTTCAAGGATATTTTATCCAACAAAAAGCCCTTTATGTTAGAGCAATTGGAGATAAAAATAAAACTTAACACTTGAAAGGAGAGCCTAATTTTTGGATATAAAATGAACTATGTTGACTAATCAGTAAGCACATTTTAATGGTAGGATAATTATAGCCTTTGACTTTGTTAAAGTCTAAATCCTTCATTTCTATTTTTCAAATCAGTTACTTCATGTTTGTGCAAAACTCCTTACAACTACTTGTTTGGTTGGTGTTACGTTCGTCTATGTGTCCAACTTTTCATTCTAAATAGCTTAATTGTCAAAGGACCTCAAAGCCATTCATTTTTGGCCCTTGGATAATACTTGGAAATTTCAATAGCAATCTTCTTGCAAGGTAGAAGGAAGATATAACAGCTGAGGAATTACACAAATGATTTCCTTAATAGTGCAAATCAAGTTAGTTTAATAAATCTTAGATAGGAAGGCCTCTTCAGCATATGGAAAAATAATCAATCAAGTAAAAGAGCCATTAAAAAGTAGCTCAATAGAGCAATGGTCAATACAAATTGGTTCACCAACTTTCCTAATAGTAAAACCTATTTTAAGAACCGTTTATGCTCAAATCACTCTATTGTCGAAATTCATGGGTTATATTCTCATTAATATGAACTAACCATTTAGATTTTTTTAATCATTTAACTAGATCACTTGAATTTAATAGTGTGGGTATGAAATGCCTCAAGGTTCAGATTAAAGGAGTTGCATCTTACTAATGTGCAAATAAGCTCCAAAGAATTAAGAAGGAGCTTAAAATTCTTAATAAAAGAAGAACAAGACCAAAGAACTTAAAGGTTAGTTAAAAAAAAATCAAAGCTCAATAGTTACTCTATTTAAATCCTAAGGATGTAAATATGTTGAATAAGGAGAAGCAAGAATTATATAATTACATTAAAGCTTTATAGGATCGCCATTCTTTTCTCAATTATAAGTCAGTAACTTTATGCTTAATGATGGAATAGGAACACAAAATATTTTCACAATGTTATTATAGCAAGGATGAACCATAACAACATAGTATCCCTGTTAGAAGAGGGGGGATCAATTTACACCTCATAATGGGCTCTTAAGGAATAGGCTCTTAAGGAGTTGGCCCTCATATACTTTTGGTGAACCTTAGGTAACCTATTAACATATCTTCCTTTGTATAGTTTATTAGAGCAATAATTCCTCACCTCTTTAGTTAATAGCATATAAAGATACTTTTAAGGCCTTTTACTAAGTAGGATGTTAGAAGTGACTTGTTTAATATGAATGCAGACAAAGCTCCTAAGCCCAATGGATTTAATGCTTTCTTCTTTCAAAAGTCATAAGATTTAGTAAGCAGTATGGTAACCAATGTTATCTTAGATTATTTTAACAATAAGAGCCTGCTAAGTGATCTTAATAATGCCTATATTTGCTTAATGCCTAAGATCCCAAAGCTAATCCCAAAGCTAAGTACTATCTAAAACTTTAGACCTTTATCTTGTTGTAATATAATTACAAGATAATAACTAAGCTTATTGCTAATAAATTGAAATATATTATGTCTTAGATAATCAATCATAGTTAAGTTGTATTGTATAAAGAAGAAGCATAAGGGATAATATATTGATTGCTTAAGACTTATTCAAAGATTATACCAAAAAAAAAGATCAAAAGTTGTACTCTAAAGATTTACTTTAATAAAGCTTTTGACTCAGCTGATTAGAAATTCCTACTAAGTACCCTATAAGCATTTAAGTTTCTTAATAAGGTTATTTAATGGATAGAATAATGTATCTCAATTATTAATATAAATTTTTAGTCAATGATGATACAACAAAGAGGTCTAATGTAGCTAGAGGACTTTTAGAGGGAGATCCTTTATCTCATTATCTATTCTCTATATTCATGGAGCTACTTTATAGACTACTAAGGGATATCATTGATAAGGATAAACAATTTGTCTACCAATATCAATGTAAAAAGTTAAAGTTGGTAAATCTTTTCTTTGCCAATGATGTTATCTTGTTATATGGAGCAAACTTACACTTCATTAGTATTTTAATGAATAAATTAAAAATATTTGGAGAAATTTATGGGTCCACTATCAACCCTAGCAAGAACAAACTAATTGTGCATGCAATTGAGGTGTTAATAGTTGAACAACTTGTTCAAAATCACAAGCTTTAAGCTATAAAATCTTCTATTAAACATACCTCGAAATCCCCACATCTGTTAGAAAGATATCCTACAAGGATTGTTAGCTCTCATAGACTCAATCCATCAGAGGATAGGCCACTGGAACAATAAACACCTCCTATATACTACTAGGCTCTAACTAATTAAAGATGTATTAAGCAATGCTTATATTTTTTTTGGGTCCTTATATTTATTCCTCCATAAAAAGCTTGTTAAAGGCATCGAAAGATCTTTGAGGAATTTCCTATGGTCATAGGGGGCAAATAAAAAAGTTATAGCAAGGTAAGTGGAGTGATATTTATGACCTAAAGTCATAAGGTGATTTAGGTGTCATTCCTATTAAAGATATGAATTAGATGATGTTGTCAAAACGATTTTGGAAACTTCGAATACACAATGACTATAATAAGTTAAATAGGTACACATGCAATCTAAAAGGTCTCAGTATCTGAAATGCAAAGATCAAATACCACGTATTATGGTCTTTATATAGCAAATTCAAGATTTGAAGTGTATTATAAGTGGTCAGATAAAAAAAACCTAGCGGGGAATAATAAATTAATCTTTGTCTAATTTGAAAATTGGAACAAATTGGGTTCTCTCTATAAACTTCCCAACTATAATTAATTATGTATTAACATACTAGATGGAACTAAATTGAATGAGTTTAAATATGAAGGAACATGGCATTGTTCAATAGCTAACTCCAGGGGTTTCTCAAACATCAAAGATAATATTGCCTAATCATGATTTCAATCCCAAAAAGGTTGATAGGATGATCTGGCTAAAGTATGTTTCAAGGGCATTCATAAATAAGTTATACCTTGAGTCTTTCCTTCTCCCATATCAATCCATCCCTTGGCATCATCTAGTATGGTTTCATTATAACTCTTCAAATGCCTCCTTGATCCTCTAGCTAGCCACTGAGAACAAGTTACTTGTAAAGATATAATCAAGAATTCATTCTTAAGCTCCCTTTAGCGCCTTCTTTGTAATCTAAAGGATTGATCTATCAACCATATCTTCTTCAAGTGCAACTACTCTCATATGTTATGACAAAAACTCCAAATCCTTTCCAGTGTGCATTATAGTATTTTGTATTAGAAGTAAATCATTGGTTGGGCTAATTGCAAGATATTCCAACGCAAGGGAGACCTTACTATCTTTACAATTGAGTTCAATAACATCATCAACATGCTATGATACAAAAGAAACTAAAGGCAATTAAAGAATGTAAGGAAAGAAGCAAGAGAGTTATGTAACTACTCTTTCAATTGAATCAGAGACCTCATTTTTGCCAAGAACATCAATAACAATGAGTGGTAAAGCAGTAGGAAGATGAAAAATATTCATTTAACTTAGCTTATTTCCTAATTTGTTACTATGATTTACTTAATCTTGTTATAGTTTTAAAGTTTTTCTGACTGTATCTTGCTCCCCTTAGTGGATCATTAATATATTCCTTTCAATTAAAAAAATATTTGCAACCTATTGCTAATACTCGTTTGTTATGAACCAAACGGCAAAACTTGTTATAGGATGAACAAGGGAATTTTGATGGCATAGGAAGAAAAAGGAGTGATAATTAATGTGTAAAGAGGTGCTCTTATAAATGGGAATGAATTGGTTCAATTTTTAATAAGAGGAAAACTTGGTGGTACATTATTTGATATTTTTTTAGGATAAGACTATTATACCTAAAGAGTTGTTTAAACTTAATTATATTATGCTATTACCTTGTAGTGTATGCTAAAATCCTTAAAAGCATTAAAAAATGTTATATTGGTGAAGTTGTTCTTTTCTAAAATTAAGAATAAAGTTAGTAGCTTTAAACAAATCACGTCCGTAATTAGGGTTTAGGTTGATTTTTTTCTAAATAACTTTAAATTATAAATATTTTCACATTAAAATATTGAGTTATTAAAAGATATTGTTTATGTGGTGGAAAATTAATGACAGACTTATTTTATAATAGATTAAAATTTTAAATATTTATTATTTTTAATAATCCTATTTAATATTATTAAATCAGAAAACACTCGAAACTTTAAATATTAGTTATCCTTTGTAACACTAATTGTGTTATGCATTGAGGGCAAAATAATTAAAATCTTTTATCTACCAGGTTTAGATTATAAAGATAGGAAGGCAGAATATGAGGAACTTTTATTCAGAGGATATTTACATGCTCTCCTAATCATAGGCACAAGCTCGGTTGTCATCTCTTTGTAAGCATTTATTGAATCATATTAACTTGTAATTGGTTTGAGATTGACTTATTGATTAATTCAAACAGAGTACAGGTTGAAACTCGAAAGAGAAAATATATCTACTTAAGTTATATAAATGTCACGATAAATTCACTTCTCAGTAATCATTATAATATTTATTTCCCTTGTGCATTGAGTTAATCATTTGGATTCTTTAAAGGAGTTGGAGATTTTGATATCAATGTTGAGTTTATCTTTTAAAATTCTTTTAAATTAGAGTTAATCAATACGAATTTAAGGATGTACAGATTTATTAGTATTAATTATATTAAATTTACAATCACGTTTTTAATTATTAATTCACTAAATATATTATTCAAAATACAAATTAATTAATTATCGTGATTTTAAAGATTTACTTAAACAACCAAAAAATTTGTTAACATCAACTAACAGAAGGAAATTAATATTTGCAATTCGAAAGCATCACATCATCACCTGTTCTAATCTTCCATCATCAAATGGATGCATGACATCCTCAAATTAGATAATAGCAAGCCAAAATTTCTCAGGACACATGTTCACCTCGGAGAATCCACCTCACCCACCTCAATCTAGCAAAAAGGGGTTAGCAGCCACGAGTGCAAATCTTACAAGTGCTTACGTTCGTAAAGTCTAGTAGGCGGCCCTTCTTTCTTCTCGTCCGTCTTAAAGACGTGTATTCACTAGAAACTGTTTCTCAACACAGAGCTTGTGACTTCATTAGCCTATTTGCTTCTTGACAAAGGCATTAGGCATAAAATAAGAAGGTACATTTTAATTGATAGATGATGACATAACCAAACTCTCAACTTTGTATTATGTGAAGTACTCGACTGGATGGTGCTTTGCAACGCAACTGTTTCTGATTTTTGTAATAAAGAACAATTTATACAATTTCCAAGAAAGACATGACAGACGGGTTGGAGTTTAGAAGGGAAAGTTAGGTCAGCGAGATTCTATAATCATTTTGGTTATAAAGATCCAGTCCTTTTGTGTCTCACATGCCTACCACTTCCCACCCATTAAATCGTTTTGACATTCTTTAGTGCTCAATGACTCTGTTGCCCCTTATGAATCTTGTCATCCTTCTTACCTTTACTTCTTAGGTTTGCACCATCAGCTTATTTTATTACGACATAATGATGCGTGGCTGTAATTGTTTCTCCTTGGCGTCATCATGTCACTCTCCATCTCTTTCCACGCCTTCCACTCTTGTCCTTATCCTTTCACCTTGCAGCTAGACTCTGACCTTCTTTTTTTTTTCCTGATGGGATGTCTTCATATTTTGAATTATTTGAAGTTTGTAGTTAGATTTATTTATTTCTTAAAAGATCAATTTTATTATATTTTAAAAATGCTAATTCAAGATTAACTTTTTATAAAAAGTTTAAACAAATCTTTAACATTTTAATATTAAAAAAATAATATTTAATGTTAATTTTCATTTAAAATAAAACGTGTTTTTTAACTTTAACTTTTATATCCTTAAACATTTTAAAAATATTTAAAATTAACATTAAATAAACAATGCATTAAGGGATTTTTGCTAATTTATGAGTATTTAATAATAATAATAATTAAAACTTTAAAGGAATATTAATTTACAGCAAGTTTTATTCTTATGATAAACGTGTTAGTCATGTGTGAGATAAAAATAAAGTATGGCCGTTGATTTCATAACTACGTGAAAAGGCCTTTAAATCAACTTGTGGGATGCCTGCTTTGAAGATTATGCTTCCAAAAATAAAGTTGTTTATCGAGAATAATTTACCTTTTAAAAGTATCTTAGATTTAAAAGTACCATTTAAATAAACAAGAAGTAAAGATTCCGAAGTTTAGGGAGATAATAGTGTATTAAAAGTCATACACATCCGATAAAAAGACAACAGATGTAGTAGACTGTCCAAATCACATACTTCAATGATGCATTTTCCCAATATTAATCTGGTGCGCTACCATTTTATCCTGAAAGTTCCATAGAAATATATTGGAAATAATTCGGTAAGAGTAAAATTGTGTAGTATCATATCTAGCAGCTTGGGATTCAACTTAAGTATGGATGACGAGGACGAAGAAAAGGAAGACCCTCCTCTTTCGGTACTGTGGCACATTTTTACTAGTCAAATCAAACAATCCAAGCAACTAAGTACGATCAATTAAATTGCATTTCATGTAAAAAAGAAAAAAAGGTCCCAATGACTGTCGAATCTAATCCAGGTACAATGTAAACATTAAACAATAAGGTCAAAAACTCAGTACAAGGCAAGGAACAGAGTCACAAATTTCACAATCATACGACAAACGAAATTATTTGCTTTCTACTTTTCTATGCTCTACAAGGCTAAAACAAAACTGACCACAAAAACCCCGTGTCTGAAGTCTGAACCCGTCCCTTTTAAACGACCCACGCATGCACAGTCTGTCTCTTCTGTCTTCTTCTTCTTTCTCTAAATCTTGCTTCTTTACTCCAGACAAGGCCAAGTTTCCAGGAGATTGAGGTTTTCAAGCTCGGTGTTTTTGTGGGTTAGGGTTTCTGGATTTGGGGATTTGATTTCCGTACTTGGTCTTCTCTGTCTTCTAGTTCGAGTTTCTGTTTGATTCGGATTAACAATTTCATTTCCCGTTGTCATCATTTGGAGCTAAAAGTATGGTTAAGCTTTTCATTTCCAAAATAGAGAAGAAAGAATGCCTTTAAAGCTTTAAAGATGGGGATGAATTTGCCCTTAATCTCATCTCCCGTTCATTTCATCTGAATTTCTGACGATTAATTGCTCTTGCCATTTCTTGAAGTAACCTGATGATTTCGTAGAGCTTTATGTGTTGCTGTATGTGGATATGTGTGATAGCATGAACACGTGTAGAGTGCTTTAGTGCAAAAGGACAAACTTTTGAGGCGGGTTTTGTGAGTTATTTTTGATTGAGAGCTGTGGACTTTTGTTGCAGTGACTTGCGGCAGCTTTGGAGACTGCAACTTTTTGGAGGCCATTGCTTTTAAATCAGTGTCAGAGGTTCATGTTTACTATTTGTAGTAAGTGGCTTGCTGTGAGACTTTTGTACGAAATCCATTTGATGATGGGATATTAATATGCAGAAGCTGTTTCGTACTTGCTATATATATGAGTGAAGGAAGTGAAATTTCTGTTCACGGAAGCAAAGGGATAAGGCAAAAAAGGGAAGAGAAGAAAGTTTGTATGAGCATGGAAAGCAAACTCTTGACGACTTTGGGTGTTAATTTTGGGGATCCTAATGAACAGCGTAAGGGAAGTAGCAGGAGACAAGGGATTGATGTTAGTGAATTTCTTTTGATAGTTCTCTAACCTTTTCTGGATTTAGTTTGGTTGTTCTTATCGAAATGGAATACCCCTCCTCAAAAGAAAACGGGACGAGCTTTTGGACTTCATCAAAAGCACAGATGGATAATACAGCTCCAGCCGAAATTGTTGCCATGAATTCGACATTGGAGGATCCATTCAATAACTTCTCTGATCTCATGAATTTGGATACGTATGCTGGGTGGTGTAACAGTCCATTAACGATGGACCATGTATTTGGTTCCTATGCAGTGTCTTCTTTTCAATCAACTCCCTACTCATCTGTTGAAGAACGAATTGTTGGGGAACAAAGTTATGTTGCCTATCCAAATGGTGGTAATATGTTAAATACTGCTGGGACTTCTTGCAATCCTAGAGATAAATTGATGTTTCAACATCCAACGTTCCAGTTTGATAATGTGTCAGAGTCAATTGAAGCTGATAACTTGGGTGCAAAGGGATGTGATGAAACTCGTCAACAAAGCAACATTTTGGATGTGACAAGTTGTATAGTTCCTAGGCCGTTTGGATTAACACTTAACGAGAGGATGCTGAGGGCGTTATCTTTGTTGAGAGATTCTTCTCGAGGAGGAATTTTAGCACAAGTTTGGGTTCCCATGAGGCGTGGAGGTCAACATTTTTTAACTACTTCAGAACAGCCCTATCTGCTTGACCAAATTCTGGCAGGATATCGTGAAGTCTCCAGAGCATTCACGTTCTCTGCTGAAGTGAAGCCTGGTTTGCCCCTTGGGCTTCCGGGTCGTGTATTTATCTCTAAAATCCCAGAATGGACTTCAAACGTAATCTATTATAGCAGGGGTGAATACTTACGGGGAAAGCATGCTGTTGATCATGATGTCAAGGGTTCTATTGCTCTGCCGGTCTTTGATCCTACCGAGACATCTTGCTGTGCTGTATTGGAAATTGTCACAGTGAGGGAGAAGCCAGACTTTGACTTTGAGATGGAAAATGTTTGTCGTGCACTTCAGGTACTTGTTTCTGCAAAGAACCTTTTGCTTAATGTTTCATGTACTTGGCTTTCCTTTCTGGGTTTCTGATATTTATTCACTTACCGACATGTCCGTAAGCATTCTGAAGTTCTTAAATCGGTTATAAAGAAGGATTCCTGTTAGACATATCATTTTGAAGAGCAGTACTAAGGGGATGGTTTAGAAACTGTCTGACCATCTACGATGAATGACAAAACTTTATTTCTTTTTCAATTTCAGTTGGGTGTTCTCACCTTTGTTAGACTCTCAGGTTCATTAAAGTCCATGTTTTCCTCAGAAAAACTAGGTAATTGAAAGAATGATGTAGGAAGGTTGCCTAGTTTTGGCTTATAAGAACTGTTAACCAATCAGATCAATGGAGCACTAAATATAACTGTTAAAAGTTCTTTGATTTGTTTGCTGGGCACCGTTGTCTTCTGGCCATTAACTATTCTAATCACAGGAGCTATCACGTATGTTATCTCCCCAACGTCTGATATGCATTGCTTGAGTTCAAGCCCTAGCGTAATAATAATAGCCGAAAAATGTTTTAAGCATTTTGACGGGAACTGAGGGTTTCTCCTAATTAGCTGTTTTGTATTCATTGGTATTGTATTAGCTAGAATCCAGAAATCATTTGTGTTACGATGTTTATGTTGGTACTTATTTTTCTTTGATTACGACTCTTCTCAACTATTTGCAGGCTGTAAATTTAAGGAGTGTTGTGCCTTCTCGACTTCTTCCTCAGGTACTTATTTAATATCTTCCATTACTTCATGAAAACCTACTAATTAACTACCACCCCTTCTTTCTACCCAAAAAAAAAGATCAGTAGTTGGAAGAAGATTCACAGATAAGATGGTTAGCTTTTAATGCTTTTATTATAAGATAACTGCATCTTTTCTAAGGACAATTGTCATTTTCCAGAGTCTCTCGATGGATCAAAGAGCTGCTTTGTCTGAAATATCAGATGTATTGCGAGCTGTATGCCATGCACACCGGTTGCCACTTGCTCTAACATGGATTCCTTGCAATTATTCTGAGGAGGCTGATGAGCAAGATATAAAATTGCATGTTAGAGAAGGTAACACACACAGTAATGGGAAATGTGTACTATGCATTGAGGCTACAGCTTGTTATGTAAATGATGAGGAGATGGAGGGGTTTGTCCATGCATGTGAGGAGCATTATATTGAGGAAGGGCAAGGTATAGCAGGAAAAGCACTTGAATCAAATCACGCCTTCACCGCAGATGTGAAGTCATATGATATAACAGAGTATCCACTTGTCCAGCATGCACGAAAATATAGGCTGAATGCTGCGGTTGCCATCAGGTTGAGAAGTATTTACACTGGAGATGCTGACTATATATTGGAGTTGTTTCTCCCTGTTAATATAAAAGGGAGTACAGAGCAGCAACTCTTGTTGAACAACCTCTCGGGTACAATGCAGAGAATCTGTAAGAGCTTGAGAACACAATTGGTTGGAGAAGAAACCTGTAAGGTAGGGCTTCTGAAGGGGGTAGAAGCAAGCTTCCTGCCAGTTCCGATACCTAGGAGAAGTTCTCAAGCTACAATATCTGACAATTTGAACACAACTGAGAAGGTGAACAAGAGCTTTCTTTTCTCATTGAATTATGTTTATGTTGTTTACTACCAGAGTTCATTGTTAAAACTAAATTTTGACTTTAGGCTTCGATTTGTCATGGAGTGGATGTTAGTTCTTCCTTGTTTAACTCCAAACATTTTATGAAGAAAAAAGAACAACTGAGCTATGGGTTTTTTCTGTAGACATCTGCATGCGTTTAAGTTTCCTTTATGCAATTGTGGATATTAGTTACAGTTGATAGGTCATCCAACTAATGTAGCGCAATAAAGTTTTCTCTTTAGCATCAATAGGATTGACTTCTGCGCGAGCTTTGAGCCTGTATAAATGGAACTGGGACAGATTTTCATATGAATCTCCTGAGTTTGTTTAATTGATTTCCCAAACTGTACATCACTTGTAGATGATGGACGGAAGAAGGCGTGTGGAGAAGAAAAGGAGCACAGCAGAGAAAAATGTGAATTTGAGTGTTCTTAAACAATACTTTACTGGAAGTCTGAAGGATGCTGCCAAAAGCATTGGTGGTAAGTTCCATATACTATTATCTTTTACTGGCGTCAAGAGGTGTAGAATTTAAAGAAAGCCAGAATTTTGGGAGACATAATCGCTTTCATGTTTGAATCACATACAGTTCAGTTAGTGCTGAAAATGATATGGGTAAATGCTATTGAAGTTAAACCAAATTGAAGGTAGCAATCATTAAGGAAGTGAGCCATTAGGATCCATCAGCTACAATTTAAGAGACTTCCTTAAATTTTATAGATAATTGAGGATAGGTTTCTTAATTAAAAAGTAAGTTAACACAATAATTAATGTTCAAATTTCTTTCTTTCTGTATAGTTTGCCCCACAACATTAAAAAGGATTTGCAGACAACATGGGATCTCAAGGTGGCCATCTCGCAAGATAAATAAAGTGAACCGTTCATTGAAGAAAATACAGACTGTGCTCGAATCTGTTCAGGGAGTGGAAGGGGGAATCAAGTTTGATCCTATGACTGGGGGATTTTCGACAACTGGCTCCGTAATTCAAGAATTTGATTATCAAAAGAGTCATGTTCCTGGAAAAAACCAAGTTGTCAGACATTATGAACCGGTTATCCATAAAGGAGGTTCCATACTTTTCTCATCCCTTAATGGTGTTGATGGTTCTGCAGGCAAGCTCGAGGATGATGAATGTTGTGTTGGTACTCCTGGGGAAGGATTGAGGAATTCTAGCATATCTGGAGTTGATGGTAGTGAAGATTCAAAGCTGGTTGCAGAAGATGCTGGATTGTACCATCAATCTGCTGTTGGCTCTGGACCTTGGACTTGCCTCAATAAAGCTTCCCTTGGTTATTGCCTTACCAAAGAAGGAAATGATGTGGATAAGAACAGGTGTAATATGAAATCAGAGAACTTGGAGTCCCGATTTGTCTCTTGTAGCATTAGCTCATTGGCTGCGGCTGATGTGCTGGATAACAAGTTGGAGGGTGATGATAATGCTGTAGAACTTAACCAGCCTACTTCTTCCAGTATGACCGATTCATCAAATGCCTCTGGGTCAATGATGCATGTCAGTTCATCAAGTTCGTCAAGCTTTGAGGAGATCAAGCATTCAAAAATAAAAGCAACCAATGGTCAAGATGGATCCAAAATTATTGTAAAAGCAACTTACAAAGAAGACACTATACGTTTCAAGTTTGAGCCTCTTGCAAGGTGTTTCCAACTCTATGAAGAGGTTGCAAGGAGGTTTAAGTTGCAAAATGGAACATTCCAACTCAAATACCTGGATGATGAGGAGGAGTGGGTAATGTTGGTCAGTGACTCAGATTGGCAAGAGTGCCTTGATGTATTGGATTATGTTGGAACACGCAGTGTTAAATTTCTGGTTCGTGACATACCTTTTGCTTTGAGTAGCTCAGACAGTAACAGCTGCTTTTTGGCAGCAATCAGATGATACTGGCAGTCTTCAACTCGAGTTTTGTGTTATGGAGTTCTCATTTGTACAAGATCATTCAACATTTGAGATGAAGAAGGGGGAGTACATAGTGGTCAAGGTATAATTGCATCTCCTTGTAATGGATGGAGCTTGCCGGTTCAAACAATGAGTTAAAGTAGGCCTTAAGGACATCTTTGTCTATTAGAATAGGGGTTGGAATTAAGGGAGGGAGGGAGAAAGACTCTATGTTGCTGTGTAGTAAGGCTAGATAATAGAGATCTGTAGATTTGTATTCTGTAGAATGGGTCCAAAAGGATGTAACTATAGCAATGATTAAGGGCAATATATTCTACGTTCCTTGATCCTCCTAGTTTATGTAGATTTTTGAGTTATTTGAATACAAGTAAGCAAAAGATGTGTGATTTTCACCTTGTCGTGGTAGAAAGTAAGAATTTCCAGTGATGTCGTTTTACCAGAACCAGAAGGTGATGTAGTTTGCCTGGGTATGCTTTCAGCAATGAGAGTCCAAGGCCCCAAAGAACTTTAGTGTCAAATCATCTGCTTTTTAGCTTATCAAAACCCCTTTAGGCATAAACATTTCTTACAGAAAGTAGCTTCAATTTTACTAATCACAGTATCCACTGCAGCACTTCAACTAAAGGTCAGCACTTCAACAACTACAGGTTTAATTAAGACCAGTTTACAGGATTCTAACATAGAAGATAGTCAGTAAATTAGATCCTGTTATGATCCTTTACTGGTGTCTGAAACGCAGACACAAGACAGTTATGATCCCTTACTATTTGTTTAGACTAAAAAACTTTTTTAGAGCGTCACCTTTCAAAGTTATATCTTTTGTCAAGATATTACTTTTGATTCATTCGTATCTATCCTACAACATTTCTGAATCTAAAGCCATTCCATAAACAGTGTATTCTGAATCAGAAAATTAAGAATTCAAATTGTTTAGTTCATGTATATGATACAATATTGTATTCATTCGTATCTATCCTACAACATTTCTGAATCTAAAGCCATTCCATAAACAGAGTATTCTGAATCAGAAAATTAAGAATTCAAATTGTTTAGTTCATGTATATGATAAAATATTGTTGCCACCAAAGTCGTTTCTCCCACCAGCTAAGTACGTAGTTTTCAAAGATTCCATCAATTTTCTCTAGACATACAAATATAGAGCATTGAAATAACTATTAGCATCTTTTAAGTACAATAATCTTATAATGCAATTAAAGTTAGTAAAATATTTCAAGAAATAACTATAAATCCAATTGACTTTAATTTTGAAAGCATTTTCTCATTTTCACCTATGCCTGGCTTACTTTATATGTGGAATGGAATGCTTGTCGGGACACCTCTAAGCCTCCTACTTCGTGTAGGCATGTGTTATAAATGATTAAATAAAAGTAACCACGGGAAGAAATGGAGAGGAGAAGAATAAAACAAGGTCGCTATATTAGTCTTATAATCTAAACGTACCATTTCACTTGCAACAGATGTTACAAATCAAGTGTCTTGTACTTTGTAGGGATTAGAATTTGTTCTTATACCTGTTGTACTTGTCACAAGTCAGCAACTATATAGATCCTTCCTATCAGGGTCATTTATGGGGGGATGCTAGAGAGATATGCTCCAACTTCTTTGTACTAAAAGTCAGTCTTGCACCTGAAATCCGCTGGTCTTTTTAACATTTTGAGGTGGTTGTGCCCTACCTTGTCTGAGTTTTATTATCAAGTTTGGAAAGTTGCAATGGAAACTGCTAGAGAACGCAGCCCATACCTCCCATCTAAGCTTCCTTATGCATATCTAGGGCTGTAAAGGCTCTTTGTATCATGGTGTAACATACCACTTCCATAGAGCATAAACCCGACATATCGAAGGATATTTGGGGACATACTTTACAAAGACGACACGTTAAAACTATTAAATCAATTCATTTTTACTTTTTAATGCATCGCACATGATATAAAACATTCCAATAATCATATTTTTCCATTTTTAAGCACAAACGTATACAGTCTCCGATGTCATTAAATTTCCAAAATTTACATGTACAATATACAACAATTGAGAGATACAATTCTTAATACAACATAACTAAGACATTTACAGGTTCAACTGATCCCAACACTGACCGATATCCAAATGTGGAAGTTACTTTAACTAGACTAGCTAGATTTCTCCTGAACTTGAAAAAAAAAGTGCAATTTTGGTGAGTTTGCGAATTTAATGAGTAAATCATCATTGATGTGCTCACTCAAAACAGACATAAATATTGCAAGTATATGACACAGTTCAATCAATATCTCACATTATTCAGAATCAAATCCCATATATCATATCGCTTAGAATTTAGGACCTGATTGCAGTATTCATCATATTTCAACAAGTCTGTTATAAATACAAGCATTCCATATATTCATTTCATGATAGACGTACTCACCCATGACAGGACATAAATATTACAAGCAATAATCAAATTCACATGTATATTATGTTGTTCAAAATCAGTTCTCATTTAACACATCTTCCAATTGTGTATATCAACTCACAATATATATACATATTTCGATAAGCACATTATGAATACAAACATCTTATATAATCATTTCAGAGTAACCTAATCATTCATCTCATCAACATGTATACAATGTTGCACATCATTGTGTCAACATAATTTAATAACTTTTCGTAATTATTCACATGATACATGTAAAGAAATATATACGCAATGCAATGCACATGATACATGTCATTTTTATTTTGTTGTGACCGAGTGCTTATTAATTGTCCCATATCTCTCATGGATACCGGGCTTATTTCAAGTACTGACCCATATCCCATGTAGATACTGAGCTTATTTCAGGCACTGACCTATATCCCTTGTGAATACCGGGCTTATTTCAGATACCAACCCATATCCCTTATGGATATCGGGTTTATTTCAGATACTGACCTATATCCCTTGTGGATACCGGGCTTTTTTTCAGGCTAGTCACTCTAGTCAAAACTCCTTTACCTGATCATGCACATCAATGTCATGAAATGCATCATTTCACATCATGTGCTATCAGTCACTTTTATTTGGTATGCACAGTCATTCATCAAAAACATCATATCAAAATTCAGCATTCAACATTCAGTTGAGTATCACTTATTCCATACACATTTATATTCACATTTATCATCGAACCTTAGTCTGAAACTAATAATATCAAATAAAAATTAGTTAGTCAAATTCACATACAATGAGCACTTCTAATACGGTCCCGAATAATGGTCTCCTCGGACAAATGATGTCCGGAATTATCACAATCAAACTAGTAACAGTTCAATATATAAAACATTAAACAAGAGCAATTTAAGCATGGTGTGGTATATCTAAGTCACCTCACTACACATATAACTCAACAGAAAAACACATATAATTGAGATGACACATCTAGATTGACTCACAATGTACTCCGGGTGAGCTATTGCCTTGATGATTCGGCAATTTCTGGATATTTTTGATTGACTGGTACTTCTATATCATACAATACACACATAATCCACATATTACTAAGTTGATCAATCATATAATTGTTCAACCA
>JAOTAY010000005.1:8072033-8086290 GCA_025629805.1 Erythroxylum baracoense
TTTCATATCTCGGGATGTGTCAATTAAGTGCATATACTATCATTACAATGTTTCTAATTCATGATTCATGTGTGTATGCAAATATAATACATGCCTATGGAATGCTCTTCACATATTCTCACATGATATGGCTCCATCTAATAATTATTCCTTAAGTGTAGGAACGGGCTATTACACATGGAATCTATGGAAGGTGGCTCAAGGTCTAGGTAGGATGGAAAATCAAATGGCTCTATCAACAAAACCTAGAGGAATGTTGTAACTCCATCTTTATCTGGTGGAAAACCTATCCATTTTCAGTCTACAATAGTAAATGGAGTGATTATTCCACCTTTAGAAATGTTCAAGTTGGAGATAGAGCCTAGTCGTGTAAAAGACCTTCTTTCCACATATTTAAGCATGGTTAGAGATGAATTGGGGTAACAAAAGCCTTAACAAAATTCTCTTTACTAAAGATGGCTATTTTATGTTAAGGTTTTCAAATCAAGATAGTTTGAAAGAGGTTTTGGCTTCTGGCCCTTGACACATTGGTAGCCAACCATTGTTTATTAAAAAATGGAGACTGAGAATGGAGTTCGAAAAATCCATGATAGAAACTATTCCTTTATGAGTTAACTTCCACAATGTTCCCTTGGTGTATTGGACTTTAAAAGGGTTTGGTTTTCATGCTAGCTCAGTTGGTAAGCCACTATGCTTTGATAATCCTACTACCAACTTGGATAGAATATGCTAGGCAAGGATTTGTATTGAAGTTAAGATAAATGAAGAACTACCTAAGAGCTTTCCTCTAATGAAATTGAATAAACTCAATAAGTTATTCAGATATGAGGTTTAACTCTTTTACTCTTGAAAAGCCAAGCAAAGCAATAAAGTTTGGAGAGCCACTTGAAAGATCTTTACTACATGAAGTTGTTATGAAATCATAGGTATTCAATATCCTAATTTGAAGGAATTTAACCCAAACAAAACCAACTATGAGGAGCAGAGGCTAGCCAAGGTTGGAATTGTCAAATATAAGTATCATGGATAATAATGTGACTGTCTTTAATAAGGATGACCAGAAGGAGATTAATGTAAATACAAATGCAAACCTAGGGAAGGAGGAATGCTCTGATCCCCCAAATAACAACTATCCTCTTCCCTTTAGAGAGGAAGCTGAAGAACTTGGATTGATGGTAGAAGAAGATTTGTCATAGGACAAATTACTTAAATTATAAGAAAAATTGATGGACTCTCCTACCTTATCCAAAAGAAAGTCAAGCAAGAAAAGAAGAAATTAAAAAAAAAAGATTGTTGGTAACCATACTTCCTTTAAGTATAAGAATATTGAAATTAACTCAACAATAATAATCTTCAGACAACATGAAGGTCAGATCATAATAATAGTTAGAAACATATTTTGTTTTCACAAACTGGTGGTATGTTTATCATCTTTAGTTTGTTTTGTTTATTTAGTCCAATGTTTTGCATTCTGGGTATGGAATGCCTTTTGACATATTTGGTTATATAAGGATGTCATTAAAAGACTAGGAGGACTTTATAGGGGATTAGAAATAAGTTGGTATATTGGACCTAAATTATAGGGGTAACTTTTGTAGAGTTACCCCATTAAAGGATTGGTACCGGTCACTAAACAATCAGGGGTTGGAAAATACAATCCCTAATTGTTCAACTTTAAAGGATAGCTATTTGAGAGGAATGGGCAAAATAGAGTGTGTTTAAACCCTACTAAAGCACTTACATATGATAGATTCAACATGTTCAAGATGAGATTCAATTTGGTGTTAAAGTTATGATAAATTGGTTGATTGATAAACTATATATAGATTCCCAAATTCATATACAATATCCAAAAGTGAACAAAGTACAAGATACCATTTGTACATATGGTATCAAGGGTTGCGTATGTGATTGGAAGAAGACCAAACTACTCTCCATTGTGGGAAATTAGCGAAACAATTGGATATAAAATCATATATAACTTACATGCAAAGTACAATGGTCAGAATGGAAGGTACTTATAAATGCTACGTACAAGGTAAAGGCGCAACAATATTGAGTCGAATATAAAAGTATGATAGCCGAGTATAAGGAATTCAACATTTGCACAATGCCTAACTATCTAGTTGAAAGCAAACTTGGGTGAAGAGAGCAGATAAGAGGCTGCCTAAACTGAAGGGATTGACAGTAGGGAAGTAAAACATGTGTTGTTAGTGTGTAACAAATTGCTTATTAAGCAGACTAATTTAATGGGAACTGAGATGATATTTGGATGTAAAGATCCATTTCAATGGGTCTTTTATCATGTCACTTGGACTTATTTCATATATTTGATGAAGCAATTTATTAATTTTTCTAAAAAGCTAGCAACTATATCTGTAGCTAATAAAAATGAAATGTTTCTTTCTTTTTCTCTTTCTCTTCTTGTTAACTCTCTCTGAATTTTTCTTTGTTCTTAGAGTTTTACTTTCTCTCTCAAATATTTGTGAATCATTTATTTTTCTTCCTTCATTTCATTTTGTCTTAACATCTTAATACCAAATTAGTTTGTTCATTACATCTTAATATCAAAGTAGTCAAACTTAGGTGAATCAACCATGGCAAAAGGTATAAATGGTGCATAGCTACAATGGGTAAGGGAGAACATGCAAAACTTTCTTAAAATTTAAATGCAAAATGAAAAATTATTGATAGGGATCAAACCCAAACATATAAATAAGAGAAGGAGAAAGACGATTTGAAGTCAATGTTCCACCAATTTATTCAGAAGTTTGGAAGGAGCAAAAAAGTAATGCCAATAAGAAAGGAGAGCACATGTACTACCATTAAACCTTTTTTAAATAATGAAGGCTATTATGTAGTGACAAAATTTTGTAAGATTTGCCTTTCTTATATTTGATGGAGTTACGATCAAAAGGATAGTTTTATAAATATGAGCAAATTTTCACACTTGGCCATACCTCTGATAACTTAAGAGTAGAGCATTAGTTATGCATTTGAAAGAGCAAGCTTAGTAATAGTATCGATTGAATCTAAAATAGAAGAACCAATAAGAGTGGACAAAGTTTATAGCTACCTTTAACCAATTTTTTAATGAGGAGATATTTGAAGATTATGTAGGTAACTTGAAAAAATTAACACAAGAAGAATTATTATTGGAGTATGGCAACTTGAAAAAATTGAGACAGGAAGAATTATTATTGGAGTATTATACTCACTTTGATAAATATTTTGATAAGCTCCTAGTTCTATGGAACCATTTATAATTTAAAAAAACCAAAAGTAGAGCTCACAATGAAGTTACTCGACCCTCAAAATCTCTAGCATACATATGTGTTTACAAGGAAACAAAAAGTCATAGTAGTCATTAGTGCTCAATTATACCATGATAAAAGACGGATTAAACCATTGTGTAACTAAAGAAGTGGGAGTCACATAATGGTGAATAAGGGAGAAACTCAAATGACACCAGTAATCAAATTAAATTCTGAGAATGGAATATTGCCCACCCTTACAAACTAAAGAAGTGATAATAGAGCCAATTTCCTTAAGAATAATATAGGGAAAAGGATTATTAGTGGCAGAGATTTTAATGAGAAGAGATCAAAAAGATTGTTTTGGTGTGATGATCTTTATACGCTAAGGCACACATATAAGAAAAGGAAATTTTAGTTATATATGATAGAAGGGCATGAGGGTATATTATTAGGAAAGGAAGAATAAGTAGAAGAGAAGAATAAAGATAAATTAATACCTAATGTATATCTTCAAGCTATAATGGGACTAAACAACAATAAAGAGTATAAATAGTTAAAGATGATGGGAGTGCATCATTGCATATCCTAATAAATAGTGGAAGTACTCATAATTTTTAGATATGTCAATAGTTAGGAAAGGTTGTGGAGAAATTGAAGAAATACAACCTTTTTTAATTATAGTTAGTGGAGGCTTGAAAAAAAATTCCATCAATCCTCTAAGGAGTTAAACATGGAGTATGCAAAGCTTAAGGTTTACCACTGATACACCAACTATCAAACTAAGAGGCTAGGATGTAGTTCTTAGGGTAAGATGGTTAGTTACATTAAATAACATATCATGAAACTTAAGGGTGGTAATGGGCTGGCCTTCACCAATTTTTTAAAATTAAAAGTGTAAAACAACATTTTTTTAATTGGGTCTAAGTTTGAGTTGCCTAGGCCCAGGCTACTCGAAACCTAACTCTTATAAGCAAAACGATGTAGTTTTGCTTAGAATAGCTGGACCTCGAGTTAGTCTCGGCCTAGACCTGGTCTACAGGCCGGTTTATTGAAAACAATTGAATTTAGGCCCATGGGTCACCTATTGCCATCCCTGCTGAAACTTTAGAACACACATAATAAGATTTAAATGGGATGGAAAGATGGTAACATCAAAGGGAAATCTTGGTAAGAATACTAAGGTAATCTCTAATAAAGGCTTTAAAGAAATCCTCAGGAACTCCAAGTGTGAAAGTTTATCTATGCTAGAGCTTTTATACCTAATTGAATGCCATATGCAACAAGTTAGATTAAGGTATTAACAAAACACATTTAATAAATTGAACGGATAGTTAGCTAATTTTGGAAGTGTACTTAAGGAGTCTAATCAATTGTCACCTAAAAGAACACATGAGCATTGAATTAAGTTGAGGAAAGGAGTGGAGAGTATCAACATTCAACCTTATACATGTTCTAAAGAAGAAAAAGATGCCATAGAAAGAGTTGTCCAAGAAATAATAAGGTAAGAGTTCATTCGGAACAACATCAATACTTACACTTCACCTGTGGTATTGATTGAAGGAAAGATCATTCTTGGAGAATGTGTATTGATTGCAGAGAGTTTAACAAATATCTTATTAAAGATAAATTCCCTATAGCTTTGATTGAAGAACTACTTGATGAACTCTATGGAACGAGTTAGTGTTTTAAGTTAGACTTAAGGTCTGGTATTGCCAAATTCGATTGTATAATGAAGATATCCTAAAGATAGCCTTTAGGACATATAAAGGTCACTATGAATTCTTATATTGCCATTTATGTTAACCAATGCACCTTCTACATTTCAGAGCCTTATGAATGACATACTCAAATCTTATTTCAAGAAAATTCATCTTAGTTTTCTTTGATGACATTTAGTTTACAAAAGACTCTTTTCAACAACATATAAAACATATTTAAAATATCATATAGACATTTCATACCGACATGCTCTTTATTAAAGGGAGCAAATATATTTTTAGAGTAAGACAAATAAATTACTTAGCCCATTCAATCTCTGCAAGGTATATTGACTAATATGAAGAAGATAAAAATTATGCTCTATTGGCTTACACTTTGATCACAAAAGAATTGAGAGGATTCTTAGGGCTGGCGAATTACTATAAAAGATTTGTCAAACATTATCTTAACTTTAATATAGATGCTAAGAAAATAGGCTAATATGATATGTGAATAGGGAGAGGACTAACATAAAGCATTTGAAAAACTCAAAAGGGACTTTATATCAACATATTGTTGGCACTACCAAACTACTCTCAACCTTTTATAATAGAGGCAGACACAAGTGGGACAGGTATAGAAGTCGTCCTTTAATGAAACAAACGTCCAATTTCATTTTTAAGCAAGACATTGGTAGTTCAGCACATAAGGGATTCCACATATAAAAAAGAACTTCTAGTAGTCATCAAATCCATCAAGCAATGACATTATTACCTTAACTAAAGAACATTCAAGGTGAAACAAATCACCAAATCCTCAAGTACCTATTGAAGTAAAGAATGGCAACTTGTTTTTGACAAACATGGCTACCTAAATAGTTGAGATATGATTCTGAAGTTATTTATAGGAGGGGGAAGGATAATAAAGCATTTAATGCCTTATTTAGAATGAGTAGCACTAAGCTTTTAAAATTGATAATAGTCAGAATTATACTAAAATGATTGAGGACAATAAGAAAGGTTAAGAAAGGGATGTTGTCATTTAAGACCTCGTTAAGATGCTAGAAGCAAGGGAAGCATGTTTAGGGATATATAATTGGAATGATGGCTTACTCAAAAGAAAGAGTAAACTAATAGTGGGTTATGATAATTAATTAAAGGATAAGTCGATGTCTATAGATCATGATGAACCTCAAGGGATCCATCAAGGGATAACCATAACCATTAAAATGTTTCAAAACATATTCTATTGGAAGAGTTTGGATAGGGATGTAAGGAACTGTACCAAGAAATGTTTGATATGCCAATGGAGAAAATATTACAATGTTATATATCCAGGGTTGCTACAGCCTTTATCAATACCAGAAAAATGTTCGAGGAAAATTAATAGACTTCATTGAAGGATTGCCCTCATATAAAGGTAAATATGTTATTTTTGTCGTGGTAGATATGCTCGGAAAATATTCGCACTTTGTATCTATCAAACATCCATACATAGCCCTAAAAATAGCAAAAGTGTTCATTGATCATATTTTTAAACTTCATACAAAGCTAGATGTTATCATAAGTGAAAAAAATTCACTCTTTTTAAGTTTCTTTTAGTAAGAGAAATCTAAGCTACAAGGAGTTAGTTTCGAGTTCTCTACTTCTTATCATCTAGTTTGATGAACATACTGAAGCTATAAATAGGATTTTAGAGACATATCTTTGATATTTCTATGGTGATTCTCCTAATAAGTGATTAGATTAGATTTTATGTAACCACTAATTGACTCCCTTTAAGTTCCTTTATGACTATCCACTTCCTATATATGCTCTTTATTTTATAGAAGATTCTAAGGTTCTCATAATGGATTAAGAAATAAATCTCATGATTGCAAAATTTTACTTGAGGAGAGCAAAACATATAATGAAATAACATGCAAATAAAAAAAGGCTAGACAGTGAATTTAAAGTGGGCTAATGGATATATTTGAAGCTGCAACAATATTGTCACTGTTCATTTTAAGGAAGAATTTATCACATAACTTCTCCTTTAAACTATAGACCGTACTAGTTCATCAAGAAAATTAGTAAAGTAGCATACAAGCTAGAATTATAGGCAAAATCATTAATTTACCATGCATTTCATGTCTTTCAATTTAAGAAATATGTATCTAATCTGGAGCTAGTGTCAAATGATCTACTAATGTCATTCAGATAAGTAGATTGAGCACTAATGATCTTCTTGGTCAAAGGATGGTTAAATGCCATAACAAACCTATAACACAATTTTCAGTATAATTGTCAAATAAACAGCAGAAGATGCAATGGGGGAAACAATGTTTGAGTTATATAAGAGGTTTTTGGAACAAACCTTATGGATAAGGTTCTCGAAGAAGGAGTCAATATTATACTGGGCCAAAATTGTGGGTTACATTTCCAAGAACTTTAGTTTTTTTAATATAATTTTTAAGGTTAATAAATTCAAAAGTGTTCGATCTTTTAGAATGCTTTTAATTCAATGTTTAATATCTCAAAATTTTAAATTAACTAACCTTTTAAAACCAATACAAATTAGGGGGAAAAAGCATTTTCTCCATTAATTTTTTATTAATGTCACATGTTTATTAAATTTGACGTGAATGAATATATGTTAGTCACATCAACAAACAAATAATAGAGATAATATTTTGACCTGAATTATATGAGTTTTGAAAAGTTAATTATTAAATTGAAAACTTTAAAAGATTGGATACTAAAGTAAAAATCTCAAAAAGTTAAATATTTTAAATTTATTATGTTATTCTTTTATGATCAGTTTTACGAAGAAGTTAGAGGTCCTTATTAGTCAAGTTGCTAAAAATGACATATTTTTCAAATTGACATTAGTTCGATCATACTAACTTGATTAAGGACATTAAACAAGGTTAGGAAAGAGATGTTGCCATTTAAGAACTTATTAAGATGCTAGAAGTTAGGGAAGCATGTTTAGAGACATCTAGGTAGAAAGATGGATTACTCAAATAGAAGAGTAAACTAATAGTGGGTTGTGATAACCAATTAAGGGAGAAGTTGATATCCATATATTGTGATGAACCTCAAAGGGTCCATTAAGGGATAACCATAACCATTTGAAAAATGAAGTACATTAGAAGAGTTTGGCTAGGGATGTGAGGAACCATATCAAGAAATGCTTGATATGCCAATGAAATAAACAATATCGGAAGAATGATGGAGGAAAATTAACATAGACTTTATTGAATGATTGCCCTCATCTTGAGGTAAACATTTTATTTTTATTGTGGTAGATATGCTTAGCAAATATTCGCAATTTGTAGCTATCAAACATTTATACGCAACCCCAAAAATAGCAAAGGTGTTCATTAATCATATTTTTAAACTTCATAAAATGCCAGAAGTTATCAAAAGTGACAGAGATTCACTCCTTTGAAGTTTCTTTTAGTAAGAGAAATTCAATCTACAAGGGGTTAGTTTGGAGTTCTTTACTTCTTATCATCTAGTCTGACGGATAGAATGAAGCTATAAATAAGCTTTTAAAGACTTATCTTTAATGTTTCTACGGCGATTCTCTTAATAAATGATTAGATTTGCTCCCATGTAATCATTAATTTGACTTCCTTTGAGTTCCTTTACAGTTACCCCCTCCTATATCTGTTCTTTATTTTATAGGAGTTTTTAAGATTCTAATGGTGGATCAAGAAATAAAAGAATGAGAACCAACTCTTATGATTGCAAAATTTCACTTGAACAGAGCATAACATCAGATGACAACATGCAGATAAAAAAAAGTTAGATAAGAAATTTTAAAGTAGGATGATGGGTATTCTTGAAGCTCCAACACTATAAAAATTGTTTATTATAGGGAAGAATTTATCACATGATTTCTCCTCTATACTGTAGACCTTAGTAGATCATCAATCATATTGGTAAGATAGCATACAAGTTGCAACTATAGGGAAAATCACTAATCTACCCTATATTTCATGTCTCTTAGTTTAATAAATATATATCTAATATGGAGTTAGTGTCAAATGATCTACTAATGTCATTTAGACAAGTAGACTAAGCACCACTTACCACTTTAGGTCAAAGGATGGTTAAATTCCATAACAGACCCATAACACAATTATTAGCGCAGTAGTTAAACAAAACGCGAGAAGACGCAATGTGGGAAGCAATGTTTGAGTTATATAAGAAGTTTTTTGGAGCAAACCTTATGGATAAGATTCTTGAGTAAGGAGTCATTGTTATGAACAATTAAACAAGAAGAACATAGAAAGCAACAAGGAAAGAAGAATAAAACAATGTCATTATATTAGCAGTATAATCTAAATGCACTATTTCAATTATAATAGATCTAACAAACTTACCAACGCGTGTTTGGAACTTAGTAGGAGTGAGAATCTATTCTTATAGAAATTATAATAACAACTCTAGCTAATAAAAAATAAAATGTTTCTTTCTCTCTATTCTTATTAATTCTTTCTAAATTTCTTTCTCCACTTAATTGGAATTATACTTTCTCTCTTGAATAGTTGTAAGTCATTCATTCTTCCTCCTTCATTTCATCTATCACAACAACATGCAAGTTGTTTTCAAGTTACAAGTCATCTAATATAAATACAATAATAATTTTATCATATTAAGCCAAAATCATGAGTTAAATCTCTAAGAACCTTAATTTTCTAAATAGATTCTTTTAGGGTCAATAAATTCAAAAGTGTCTGGTCTTTTAGAATGTCTTTAATTTAATGTTTAACATCTCAAAATTTTTAATTAGGTGAATAAACTTTTAAAACCAATATAACTCAGGTCAAAAAGTATTATCTATATTAATTTTTTATTGATGTAATGTATTTACCAAAGTTCAATTGGGTTTCTATACATTAATCACATTAATAAGAAACTAACGAAGATAATATTTTGACACGAGTTATACGAGTTCTAAAATGTTAATAATTAAATTGAAAACTTTAAAAGATTGGATACTAAATTAAAAAATCTCAAAAAATAAACATTTTAAATTTATTATGTCATTTTTATATCAGTTTTACCAAGAAGTTAGAGGCCCTTACTGGTTAACTTGCTAAAAATAATGCACTTTTCACATTGACATTGATTCTGTCAAATAGCTCCTTACTTGGTCTCTTTCTCATAAAAAAGCCACATGCTTCTAAAGTGTTTTTCACATCTTTTTTATTAAAAAAAGTTCTAGATTGGTTTTATGCTGAGGAAATATCCAATATTTAGTTGTATCAAATAAAAATAACTTGAAATTTATATATTTATTTAGGTCTTGATATTTTTATTATAATTATTTGATTGCAAGGAATTTGTTACGATCAAATGATTTTTGAGATTATTTTATGAATAATTGAGAGAAGAAGAAGAACAATAAAAGAAAGTAGGGTTTAGAAAATAAGAAACGATAGAGAAAAAGAAGAAAACAGAGAAAACAGAGAAATAGAAACATATTTCTTATTGATTAATTACCGTTTAAGTATTAGAATAGATCTTTTATTTCACTATCATCACCAATCATATTTGAATATATATTATATTTATTTTATACTATTTTCATATGTATCAATGCCTCGTACCTTAACAACCTTATCCATAAGGTTGAAAATGAAAGTTGAAATAAATTGCCACCTACACGATAAAAAACTAAGATGATGTTTATATCCTTTTAGAGTTAAAAAGCACATATGCTTTCCTTTTAATGCCCTTCAAGCCATTAACGTTGGGTGAGACAACATCCTCTATTGTCTCAATAATCTCATTATCATCATTATTTTACACAAATTTGATGTGCTTCCCAACAAGCCTCTTGTTCATGCTCATCTTGTTAATGCCTGCATCAAACTCCTTCAACAATTCCTCATTTTCTTTATGATTATCTTCTTTTTATCTTCTTTTTCTTCTTGAGACACTTCTTCTTCATTGACTTCATCATCATAAATACTTGTATAAATTTTCTTGGACAAAGTAAAGTCATTAGTTGATGATGATGTTGACAATGATGAATGAGATAAAGGTGGAACTAAGTCTAAATTGTGATAAAAACTTTCTTTGAATATGATTTTCAGTTTTGTTATACCTTTTTCCATCTTTTGCTTAATTTTTTTGTTGAAGAGCATTGCTTATTAAAATTTAGGAATGACAAATAAGCCTGAATTTGGCCCAGTTCCACTTAAAATCAACAGACCTAGTCTAAGTTGACTAGGCTTTAGGTTAAGTTTGAGTTTTTTTAGAAAAAGATTTTAAACTTTGAGTCAGACTTGCCGAGCTACATGGTTAACCAACCTAAAGCTTGACTATATATATATATAACCTTAGAGAATCCTTCTTCTCATCTTTCATTCTCTATTTTTTGTCCCTTATTCTTTGTTCTTTGCCACTTTCACTTTTATCTAGCTATGTATGGATTGAACCAACACCTAAAGGTTTGCGTGTGTTCTTATCTCACATTTATTAAAAGCACTTTGTCTCATCTCTCTGCCTTTGTGCGCTTCCACTCAGAAAATGTTCTCCATTCCTTCTGTTGCATTGTTTCTTTTTTCCCTCTCTATTAAGCATGACAATAGGTTGGGTCAGGCTTGAGACTATCTAAATTTGACTTGAAAATATTTACAAGCAGCTCAAACCTAGCCCAAACTTGATCAATATACACTCGTATTTGTGAACTCGAAGCCTAAATAACCCAAATCTCAACTAACCTAACCCAATCTAAACCATCATTGGCTCAAATTCTTTGCAATCCTTGTTTATCATTTTAACCAATTTTCCAATGTAAGATAATCTACTGCTTGCTATTCACAATTCTTCATAAATCCATTGCCATTGAAGGCCTCATATAAAAGAATGAAACCAAGTGGCAAAAAAAGTTTTGAAAATTTGGAGTTTTAAAAGTGCAATTAAACCTCTGACTTCTCTCTAAGCAAACTGTATCCTTGTTCCATCTCCTTCTCTTCAGTCCTTATGGACGAAGATACCTGCAATCAAGATATCACCATGCTGGATCAAAACCCAGCAATACTGAAAGTGAAGAATAAACATTTAGATACGGATACAAATCAGTTACAGCCATCCTTTATCACATCTCCAACCATGTCTATAGTTGCTCCTGCTTTCCAACCTATCAGCAACCCTGTCTCTCAACCCGACACTAACACCTCATTTTTGCAACAGCTGCCTCCTCAGATGTTTAGCTCTAATAATCCTGCTGTTCAGCCAGAAGCCAGCAACCCACAGCTCTTTCCTCCTCTACAACAAATGGCCAGCTCTAGCAACACTCATGCAAACACCAGTCCTCTAAGTAACTGGAGCGCACCTTCGTTCAAAGAAGCCTTCATCTAGCCCAGTAAACAAAAACCCATCACACTTGAGCCAGGCGATGTTCAACATGAATTTATTGACAGAGAGCATCTAATTTCTTTTGTTGAAAAGATACATCAACAAATGGATCAAAATGAGGCTTTGACTATCATTATAAGGCCTCTAGGTAGAACTTTCAATTACAAGGTGTTAAACAACAAGCTTACAGATTTGTGGAAACCTAAGGGGGGCTTCAGACTAATAGATATATCAGATGGTTTCTACAAGGCCAAAATGAGTACCGAAGAAGACTATCATAAGATTCTGCTGCAAGGACCATGGAACATATCCGGTCATTACATCGCAGTGTATCTTTACAGTAGATTCTTCGACACCAAAGCGGAACACATTGACTTGGTGGCAACGTGGATTCGTATCCTGGGCCTCCCAACAAGATACTTCCATGAGGAATTACTAAAAGAAATCACCAAACTCATTGGCCAATACATCAAGGCAGATCATCACACTCTAGAAGAGGAGAGGGGACAATTTGCCCGAATAGCATTGAGAATTGACCTACGGAAGGATCTGGTGCCTACGGTTACTGTCGATAAAAGAACTTACTAGGTCTCTTATGAAGATCTTCATAGAATCTACATCAGCCGTGGAAGATATGGTCATGTTGTGGACGAATGTGCTTCCAGGTCTAAACAAGTTCAAAACCAGCCTTAAAATCAGCATCTACAGTCAGTTTTAGGCAAAGACCAGTAAAACGAGGTGCCGCCATCGTAAAATTCACCAGAATTGCTTGCCGGAGACCAAGTCCCAGTATCACCCGTGGCAACTCAACAGGTGTCAGCTCAACGGTTACTTGGACAACCCAGCAACTCCAACCAACGGTCTCTGACAACTCCTGCTCCTTGGCTTATAACCCAAAAAAAGGGGAGAAGACCTACCCCTCCTCAAAAAAATCAAACAGAAAGTACTGCTAAACCAGAGCTGCAAAAGGCAAATAAAACCTCCATCTCCTTATCACGTAGATATGGGTTACTTGATATGTCTGAAGAAAAAGTGGCAACCCTTGAGCCACAAACCACTTCCCATTCTGAGCCACATAAACCCACCACTACTGCTGTCACACAGGCCCAAACAAAGAAAGAAACTACAGGGCCTAATCCTCTAGCTTTTAAGAAGCCCAAAGCAGTGTCAAAGAGAAAAGCCCCCACCAGGCAAAAAGAAGACTGGATTAAAAGGGCACGAAACAGCATGGCTTCATCCGACCCTCAGCCCCATTCTGCTCCGCAAAATTAATCTATTACTCAAGCTCAGATCATTCCCGCTCCAGAGGATACACCACGTTCATCCCATACCATCACCATTCTACCTCATCTAGCTTCCCAAACTCCTGAAACAGAAAACCAAGTAATATCATCTCAAGTCTATAAAGATTACAAACGAGGAGAACAATCCGGTATTAACTTATCCTCTTCTCTTTCAATTGCAAATCTTACAAGCCATTCCATAAACTCTAACACATCTCCCATCAAAGAGTTGTACGAGCCCATGGAAGAGTCTGATAATTTACACATTGATAGGAAAATATCAGACAAGGAGGAGCCTCCCGATAATGTTTAATTTCCTAAGTTACTTATCCTTTACATTTTTAATCATGAATTACAAAATTTTGTCATGGAATATACACAGAATTGGAAATGCGAATACTCAAGCAGTTCTAAAATCGCTAATGGATCTTAATAAGATCCATTTAGTGTTCCTTTTCGAACCAAGAGTGAGTGGTGAGAATACTTCTAACATCATTAAATCTGTTAATATTTCTCACTCTCACATAATTGAAGCTCTCAGATTCTTAGGTGGCATATGGATGCTATGGGACAACAGGTTTCAAACTCAAACTTTGTTTGAGGATTGGCAATTTTTACATATTTTACTTATTCTCCCTAGTGACATAAAGTGTCACGTCAC
>JAOTAY010000005.1:8086390-8142544 GCA_025629805.1 Erythroxylum baracoense
AAGAAGGTAAAATTGGACAGATGATCCGTTTCTAAAAAAATTTCAGACAGTCTTCCGTTATTAAGGACATTTTTGAAAATTCTTATTTATCCCATATTTGGAGAAAGAAAAAGAAAAGGGCTGCTGAATAAATTAAGGCTTAATTTGGAAGAGCGGTGACGATTGTTAACTTGCTGAAATCAACCTGCTGAAATGATAAGTACTTATTCTCAATAACTACTTATGTGTTTAGGATTGCTCTTTTGGTAACTGCTTAAACATGAAGATATTTAGCAAGTGCAGTTGCGGTTGCGGTTGCAGTTGCAGTTACTAAAAAGAGATAAAATAAATAAAAAACTCATTGATTTAATAAACTATTAATTATTGTGTAAATAATTAAAAAATATATTATCAGTCATATATAATTAAAATTATAAATAATAAAATATTAAATTAAAATAAGAAAATATAAATAAAATAAATTTAGTAAGTAAAACATTTCATAAAAATATGTTATTAGTCATATTAATTAAGATTATAATAGAAAATAATACTTGTAGCAAAGATTATTAATGGAAAGTAAAATTTTAACCGTAGAAGCAATTTCTACCGCAACTCTCTTTCTACTTATTGATTTCTACAGTGGTACTGCACTTTTCTCCAACCTCCAATTATTTAACATGTAACTGCGTTTGAAAACTATAGTGAATAAGTATTTATTTTTACTGTACTGTAGATCCAAACGCAACCTAAAAAAGAGAGTAATTGCACATAATTGAGAATAAGTATTCTGAAATATAATTTTCACGATATCAACATAACGGTTGTCGTTGACCTGCCCCCCGCCACTTCAACGTGCTTGGATACTTACCTGTCTGAATCTGAATGAGTTTGACTTTAATATATTGAACACAACCGAATTCACGTGGGAATCCAACGTGATGCCGTTTAGGACTGGCAGCAGGAATACCGAAAGGCAAAGTTTTGGCCCTATTTTCAGGTGGCTTTAAAAAATATTTTTATTATTTTAATTTATTATATATTAATAAATTGATTTGGTCTCATTTTAATATAAAGTCAATTAATTTAATTTAAGTTAACTTAATTTTTGTTAAGTGTCTTGAATTTTCGACGAACCGTAAACGGGTCATGATTTGAGAGGTCGACCCAAAAGGAGGAAAAAAAAAAAAAAGAGAAGAGTCAATGGTGCGAGCAAGGGAAGAGTTATAGGAATTTATTACTTGTAACGAGATAGACTCTGTTATTTCAAAAACTGGACACATGAAGATACAAGTTCCAGAAAAAAGAGCAAGACAACCTTCTAAGAAACCATGGCCATTATTGTTCGTTCCTATGCGATCCTAGGCTTTATCATGGCATGTAAGGGATGAAGCTTGCGAGTTATTAGTCCGTAAGTGTCAACATTTGCTTCTTCACCATGGTTCAGTCTCCACTCAAATTCTTGCACTAACCTGCCAATTGATGTGCAAGTAATCAACATTGCCTGAACAGCTCCTGCACATGTTCTCTTTCCAGCCCCAAAAGCCATCGTCTTGTGCAGGTCCAAAGCATCATAGTTTCCATCAAGAAATCTCTCAGGGTTCCACTCTTCAGGATTCTTCCACCTTTTCTTATCCATGTTGCATCCATATATATTAACAGCAATCTGCGTTAGTGAATATCAGACAAAATTAGTCAGTGATTGTCCATCCTAATAAACCAGTAAACTTCTCAAGACAAACTAACCTACCTCTCTTCCGGCAGGAACATAGTAGCCCCCTAATTCAACGTCTTGTTGCACGTATCGCAAGGGTATAACCGGAGCGGGACTGTACTTCCGAATAGTTTCATGAAAGACAGCATTCAAGTATGGAAGTTGGGATAGATGCTCCTCCTTAATCTTTTCACTTCCACAAACATTTACCAATTCCTGGTAGAGCTTATCCTGATGCGTAAAGAGGAAGTTGATTAGAAACATGCATGAACACGCCTTGAAACATCAAGAACAAAGAAGTGATAGTAAGGAAATTCAGAAAACCTGACAGGCGGGGCTATTTGCGAGCTCATACATTGCCCATTCTGTAGTAACCATAGTTGTATCTGAAGTCTCAATGATCGTCTCCCAAAGCAACATAGTAATTTGATTCTCAGTAAGTGTTTTGCCTTCGGATAATAGGAAATCAATATAACAATTCACTTCCTGTTTCAAATGTGATCGAAGTTATAGAAGTATATACAGAATTCTGCACTTGAAGACAGAAGAAACGCACCCACCCACCTGTCCTGAAGCAATGCGTTTCTTCTGCTTCTTGATAAGAGCATTCATCACTGCTTGCCTGCGTAAATGCAGTCGTTCGATCTTTTTTTCCAATCTCTTATTAGGAATCCAACTCAGATATGGAAAGAAATCTCTCCAATCCACATCGATGGCACCCTCCATCGGACCAAGCACTAGAATTTGAAAAATGTCGTTCCTGGACAAAGTGGTCCTGAGTTCATCAACATAAAAAGACTCCACGTCCTCTCCCATTGTCTGCAAAAAGTGTGGACTTGACATTTCAACACTTTGAAACCTTTAGCAGTGAAGCATCAGGAACAAGTAAAAGAAAAAGACCAACTCACCTCTTTCATTGCTAATCCAAAAAGCTGAAATTCAAATATTTCCCTGAAATTCACATCTTGTTCAGGATAATTCTTGACATGATCATGCAATTGGCTTGATATACTCTCTATCATCACATCCCTGTGTCCCCGATGTCGTTTCTGGAGATGGAATGTTATAATTTGATCATATAAACGGTATTCTTAACAGGATCTAAAAAGCAAGTCCTGGTAGCTAACCTGGGCATTTGGTCCTAACATGTTAGTGAGTATAAATCGTTTCACCGTCTTATGGAACTCATCATAATCACTTGTTGCAACCATAGATTTGTTCTGGGTAAGAACAGTCAATGCTTTGGATAGTTTTCTTGTTGAGATGGAAGAAAACCGAGCCACCATGGCCTGTAATCTCAAAGAAATTGTTACAACTCGAAAGTGCAGTCCAATCTCTAACAGACTGTTTGTCATTAAACAAAATCCTAAGACCCAATTCCCTCGATTGGCCCAATTAAACCGCCTCTACTTGTTGCTAGTTATGTTGGTTTGACACAAAGAATCAGAGGAAAAAACAATCACCAGGACAGTCCACAATACTTCACTTTTATTCTATTTCTATAAATATCTTTCCCTCTCCTAAACGACAACCACCAAACCTAAGTCCTGACGTGACCCCAATATCCGAAGTTTTGTTCTTGCCACTTAACATCACCGAAGATGATTATAAAAAATAGTATACAGATAGTAAAGTGGGCACCTTTGAAGCTTTACAATGGATATGCAAATGAAGCTAAATCGATCACCTCTTTAGCAACATCGATTGAATTGAGAACGATAACAGTGGAAGCTCCGGTTCTGATCGAGTAGATTGGCCCATACGTCTCAGCCCATCTCGTAAATGTCTTGTGGGGTTTCTTCTCTGTAAGTTGGAGTAAGTTCCCGATCACCGGCAAACCTGGTACAACTGCATGAAAATACCTTCAGGTTGATAATTGCTCTAACCGACGAGGATCTGAGTTAATAGAATAACCCCAACAAAGGAAACAAGCAAAAAAAATCACATGCACCTGGTACGGGACGAAGCTTGGTATGTGCTTGTTTTTGGTCGAAAGCTATCCTTTTGATGAAGTAGACAGAGAAGACTAAGCCGCCAACAGCGGCGGAGGTGGCATAGGGCATTGGCAGAGAGATTTGAGGGATGCTTGTAAGGATGTCCATGTGGAGATCACAACCAAAGTACTCTGATATTATGACTAAAGGAAGAAGGAGGGCCCTTGTGCGTTTAATCTCATAACCCCCATGCTATAAATAGTGGAGCTAATGATGCCACACCAGCAATGGTTCAATACTCAATAAATATTAAAATATTGTGCTTTTTGAGTCATAGTTTACGAACTGGATTATGGCGAAAGATACGTGTAATATATACATGCAAACGGCTAAAAAGCATGTTAGAGTAAGTGACAGGACCGAGTTGGGCGGTAACATAACCAATGACCCATTTCACTATTTCAGTTCCTGAGCTGAGTCACAGAACTGGAGTCTCGAGAGGTTTTAGCTCATGTCCCCGAATCTATTATGCATGTTTGGCTGACTAGCTTAGTATGGTTTAGAAGGATGCTTTGTCTTGGAGTTTGGTACTTGGATGTTTACGTGACTAAGTAATGGCTGATTAATTTAGCGGCCACGGCCATGTTTTGGAGGCTGGGTCGACGACAAATCGGAAGGATTAAGGACATTGTCCGGTGTGAAGATGGTGCAGATTCCCTTGGCGTTTGCTTTGGATTTTGCTTGGTAAAGTAGCGCTAAGCTTAACCCAGTATGGCACACATACTCTAGAAGTCTTAGAACGAAATAACTTTTTTTTTTTTTTATGTACAATGAAATATCACAGAAACGTCATAATTGGGAGAGGAGATCTTATCTGAACACATCAAATCCTTTGTTTCAGTTACTCTGTTTCAATTTTGTTCTATTAAATTTTATCCATACATTTATTAAAGTTCACGTAAATATATGAATAAGATTTAATAAAACATAATAGAAACGCCATAATCAAAACAGAAGATCTAATCCCTTTTGAATACATTAAATCCTTCATTTTAGTTACTCTGTTTCAACCTTATTCTTATGAATGTCAATGGGTCAGATCGGAGTAGCCCATGGCCAGGCTCGGACCTACCATGGGCTAACTGGCCCATAGCCTGGCCTATTGCATAGCTCGTTATCTTTTTTTTAAGGAAAAATTTCCAAAACAACGTCGTTTTGAAAGTAATGGTCGACCATAGACTGGCCTTGGCCCACTCGACCTTGACCTGTGACCTGGTCATCCAGGCCAAAATGCAGGTCAGGGTGGCCCAGGCTGATTTTAACATCCTTACCTATTCCATTAAATTTTATCCATACATTTATGTGAGGTCCACGTAAATATGTGGATGAGATTTAATAGAACATGATAAAAATACTGTAACCAAAATAGTAGATTTGATCCCTTCTTTAAAACACATCACTTATTTTTATTATTGTGTTACTATTTTGTTATATTGTTACATCATCTTCTGTCAATTCAATAAATGGGACCCACATAAAATAAATGGGTGGATATTCGTGAAACAAAATAAAAATAAAGTAATAGGAACAAGTGATCTGATCCTCATTTTTTTACCGGACGATAAGTTTGTAAGTTTTAAATAATATAAAAAATTAAATCAATTTAATTTCTACTTTTTAATTTAATATAAAAATTGAAATTAGATTAACCCTTATATAATTAATTGAAGGATATTAATTCGAAATAGAGTTGAGATGTTAAAGTTCAACATTTAGAGTGCTAATTTATTAGAATTAATTTTGATTTATTCAAAATATCAAATTGAGTATAATTTTTATTTTAAAATTAATTAAAGTACAATTAATTATCAATTATGTTGCTTAAATTTAAAATGATTTTTATATCAATACCTCGATCCGGGATAGCTAGCCGATAGAAAACTTAGTCAAATTGAAAAGGAACAGGCTACAAATAAGACGAAAAAAGATTCCCATTATCTACCAAACCTTAAATGGGATATTACTTCTCATACGTTAAAAAGAAATTTTAAACACAAAGTTAACAATAATAATAATAACAATAATAAACCCTACAAGTGGAAAGAAGATTGGGTGCTCCTACACATAGAGACGTCAAAATCGGTCCGGCTCATAACAAACCTACCTACATATAAACGGAAATAGAAATTGTAACATTTTTATTGCGTACCCAATACATTAAAAGTGATGGTTAAAAATTTTGAATCGTTTGATTTTTTATTTAGTTTTTAACTTTTCAGTTTTATTTACTTTAAATAATTTTTATTGTTAAATATCAATCAATTTATTAATTAATCAGCCAATTTTTATAAATTAATAATGTTAAAATATATGTTATGATATTTTGAGCATTATTTATAATTGGATATCTTTGGTTATTTGTGGAATTTAATTATAACAAGTATTCTATCTTATGTGAGATTCTTTAAAGATGAGGTTTATTTGAGATAAAATTATGGTCGAAATAAGATTTAATTGGAATAAAGACACCGTATCTCGATTAAGATAAGATGCAAATTTTTTGTGATTTTTGAACTCTTCTTGACAGCCTATTTTGATAGTTTTATCTATCTAAGGCAACGTAATTTTTTGGTTACATTATCTACATTGGATAGTTGTTTTTCTCTGCCCATTCGTGAATTTTTTTGGGTTGATTTCTGTGAGAAAAATAACTATAGCATGATGACTTGGCAGCTGTAATTTTACGTTTCTAAGACTATTTTTGATGGCTGATTTTCTGGCGGTCCTATCCAGATTTGTAGTTGTGTTTTATTTCATCGGTTGCGTGAATTTTTTGGTCTCTCTAGATATAGTTTTTGAGTGAAAAATGTCTAGAAAACGTGTGATTTGCCAGTTGTAAGTTCGGTGATCTTGCGTTATCTTTGATAGCTGATTTTTGGTGATTTGGGCAATCTTTTGTAGCTATGTACTATAGCTACTTAATTAGTTTTTTTGAAATGAGAAAGTGCATATTTTTGTTGCGTGTGCAGCTATATTTTGTTGGGAGTTTTAGTGGTGAAATAATTATTTATTTGATTAACATATAGCAACTGCGTTTTTTCTATTTTGTGAACATTACACGATTTATCCATCATTATTGGGTAGCTATGTTTTCTACCTGTTGCATGATTTTTTTTAACCTGTCTTGGTGTGGTTTTTGACTGAAAAACATTCGACAGTTTTCGTGGGTTTGCAGCTATTTTATATTAATTTAATTTCTACTTTTGAACGTTTTAAATTTAATATAAAAAATTAAATTAAATTAAATTAATTCCATATATAACTAATAGAAGAATATTAATTCGAAATATTATATTTTATATTGGAGTTGTATAAAATTTCTATGAACTAAATACTTTGAGTTTTTTAATATATTAGAATTAGTTTTGATTTATTCATAATATCAAATTGAGTATAATTTATAATTTAATTAAAAATTTAAATTAAATTAATATCAAATAAAGTAGAACAATAACAATAACAACACCCAACAAAAAGCACGGATTGGTACTATGTCATGTTATGATTAATAATATTACATATCATCTGATTGGTACATTGTATCATATTGTTATTGTTACGTCTCAACTGATAGGTTTTGAGAAATTCTGAAAAGGATAAGTAATATGCAACCATTTAGCATAAGAAATGTAACCCCATGTTAAGTTGTCATTTTGTATGTATTTGGTATATAAATCTCTTTTATGTGTTGAAATTATTATTTAAAATTAATATATTTGTCCCTTAATTATTCTCAAGTGATTTTTAACATTGAAGAGATGAAATTGAATCGAAAAGGTGCAAATGAAACAAAGAAATCCAAAATTTCAGATTGGCCACAAATTTATGACTAGACGTGGCCACATACAAAGATGAAAGAAAAAAATACGTAGATCTATTTTTAAATTTAAATATAATTCGTTTTAGATTCTCATAATCTTTTAAGATCAAATTGATAGAGATTTACAATCGGAACACGTGAAAGATGTGATCTGCAAAAGAGGAGGAAAAAGGAAGGGATCAGGGGCATTAAAGGGGGGAAAACGATGAAGGCACTACCTTAAGTTAGAATAACTTAGAATTCTCTGCAGCTTGTCTTTGAGTTTTAGTTTACGTTTATGCATTCTTTTAAGTATTTTCGTATTCTTTAGGAAAAGACCAGGAATAGAGACTATATATTTTGTTATTTCTTTTATTTTCAATTCTATTATGAGTAGCTAAACTTCTTTTCTTGGTTTAGAGAAACTATGTTATCATCTATTATGTGTGAGATGTTTCAATAAAGTTTGTTTCGTTGATGAACATTGAGTATCTTCTGAATTATTTTTTTAATTGAATTGATTGATTTTTAAATGCGCAACTAGGGATTGATTCGTTCAATAGCTAGATTAATGAAATATGACGTTTAGTTTTGTTAATCACAAGTAACAATTAAGATTACCTTCTTTACGTTAGAGTCGGAAATTCTAAGAAGATATTCATTTTGATTAATTGCATGTCGTACATGTATTATCTTGTTCATTGGGTTTTTGGTTCTTAAAGCTATTATTCAATTGAACCTACGATCTTATCTAAGTTGTTGATTAGTAAGAATGTTTAGGATACATATTTATAATCATTTACACTCAAGAGAAAAACATCCCCCAGTGAATGTTTATTAATAAACTGAAATTTTATATCGATGATCAATTTTAATGTGATAACATCGGTGACTCAAAACTAACGCCTTTCTATTAAGTTTCAAATCCAACAACTTTTGTTAAATTCAGATTTTTGTTATTTACGTGAATTGCAAAAACTCCCATCTTTTCATTACTTTATTTTAGTTTTAAACTCGTAAATTATCTATCGTTAAAATTTCTCTTAGGAACGGTATCTACTTATTACTACTACATTAATTTGTATTAATAGAAGTTGATTTCTTTTTGAATTTAGTTACAGGCGACAGCAGTACTACCCCACAAATAGAAAGAAGATAAGATGCAATGCTTCTGCACGGAAAGGAACAAGGAAATAATGCCATTTTTGTTGACCATGTAAGTCTAATAAGAATTGTCAAATTTAGTAGGTTAGGTATTTTGGAATTTAAAAAGGTTTGACTCCTAAAAACAAGATTTTGTTAATATAGGTATTTTGAATAATAAATGTTAATTATTATTAAAAATTTATTAAGAATTATAAATATTTATCTCATTTTAATAATCTTTTAAAATTTGAACTAAAATTAAACCAGTAAAATAAAATATTTAAAAGTTAAAATTTTAATCAAAATTATATTGTCATAAAATTTATATGTAATAAAAATAAATAATTTAAAATAAAATTGAAGAAACATATTAACCATATAAGTGAAAACATGAATGACGTTTTTATGGACAGCGTGGTACATTAACAGTCTAACAAAACGAATTGTCAAATTTAGTAGGTTAGATATGACATTTTTGTTGACTAAGTAAGTACGGAGTACATTAACAGTCAAACAGAACGAATAGTCAGATTGACTAGTGTAGATGTTTTAGATTTCAAAGAGTTTTGACTGTTAAAAACAAATAATAAATGATAATTATTATAGAAATTTTAATTAATAATTATAAATATTTATCCCTTTTTAAATAATGCTTAAAAATCACATTAAAAATTAAACTAATAAATTAAGAGATTTAAATTTTAAAGATTCAAATTCAATCAATATTAAAACCATAATAAAATCGTTATATAATATAAATTAAATTAAATATACTAATTTAAAATAAAATTAAAGAAACAAATTAACCCCACAAGTAAAAAGAAGTCAAGTCAAACATAAAAATTATGACATTAATAGTCTAATAACAACTAATAGTCAAACGTAGGAGGTTAGATATTTTGGTATTAAAAGAGTTTTGACTTTAAAAAACAAGATTTTTAAATAATTAATGTTAATTATTATTAGAAGTTTAATTAAGAATTATAAATATTTATCTCATTTTTAAGTAGTTTTAAAATCAAATTAAAATTAAACCAATAAGATAAAAAATTTGAAGTTAACGATAAGAAGAAATTATCCTTCATTAATTAAAGAAGTTGACTTTTAAATATAATTAATTAATTATTTATTTTTTTGGTAATCGTGGGGGCAGTGCCCAAATGCATTAAGAAAAACTTATAAAGTAACAAATTAAATCGCTCAGAGTTGGGGCATGGAGACCCCAATTATATCCCCAAGTAACAACATTTCAAGTCCCACTTGACAAGTAATGAGCCTATGGGTACCAAATGGAAGGGAAAGGGCATGGTTAGCCAACCAATCAGCACATTGGTTAGTCTCCCTGTACGCACGAGAAATGTGGACCACCCAATCCTTTTGAAGGAGAGACCGAATGTCCTTCTATAGAGCTACATTGGACATCTACTCCCCTGATTCCGCACAAAGGGTATCAACTATCAGTGCATTGTCAGATTCCAAATGTACTTGCTGATAACGATTCTGCTATGGAATCTGGAGTTCTATACGTATTGCCCATAGTTTCGATGCCACAGAAGAAGCTATGCCAACATTACGAGCAAAACCAGAGATCCACCTTCCCGATTCATCGCATAAGAGGCCTCCTGCTCCAACTAGGCCTAGGTTCCCTTTGGACGCTCCATCCGTATTTAGTTTCACCTATTCTCGCTCTAGAGGTTGCCACCCAATTGATATCCAATCTCTCGTTTTCACTGGTTGGTGATGGTCATCTCCTGTAATGTGTGCTTGGTAACATGAAAGTGCATACTGCCACATTGTTATTGTCGGTTGCTGCAATCGTATAAAGTTATTCTCAAACAATATTTGGTTCCGCCATTGCCATAACTGCCAACACCCTAAAAATTAATTAATTTAAAAACCAACTAATAATATGAATTATTGAACTAAGTCAGACTTAAATTGAGTCTAATAAAAGGAGTCTAAACTTTTGTTGAAAAATTGTGACTGTCGAGCAGTGAATCTACAGGAACTCACTCGTAAACCCTACAAGACTATTACGGGTCAGTCACAATTAGAGGTAATATATTCTTCTCCACGTGGCAACTATATAGCGACAAGTTTGCCACATAAGGAGAATGGTTTATAACATGACAATTTTCTATTACACGTCAGCTTTTGATATGGGCCTTGTAGATCAAAATTAGGCCCACATTTTCTTCAAAGGGGCCGATTAGTTGTTTCATCATGAGTCCAGATACTTGTCCCATTTTAGTCTTACATTTTCTCCTGATCTCTTTGGTTTTAGCCTAAATTCTTTTTTATAAACAAGAAAAATATTTTTATGTTATACATTTTTAAAAGATATTTTAAACGTTTTAAAAATTATTTTAATAAATATTATTAGTTATCATTTTACTTTAATTTAATAATATTTTTATTAAAATAAATTGAAATTTCTTTTTAAATTTTAACATCATAAATTAATTTTTTGAATAAATAAAATTAAAATAATTATGATTAATTTTACACTAAAGAAAATAATTGATTATTGTCATCACACTCACCTTGAAGTCCTGCAATAAAATAGAGTCTAAAAAAATACATAACTTTATTCCTGCATAATAAAGATAACAACTGATATCATGGAAAAAAGTGATTTGAACATGAGAAAAGAAAGGAGAGAAACAGCAAAACCTGTCTCTTGAAAAGGGTTACTACTCATTACTCAAATGCTTGTACAAATGGAGTACTCATCACCCGAAGGCCCACCCTCCATTAAGAAAAGTTACATTTTCTAATTTGTTAAGTGTTTATTAAGTAAGGCTTAATTTAATAATTACTTATTGACAAGTTATTTTAAATTAAATATCATATTCTATTTAACTAATTATGTAAATTTTTATAATTAAAAACTTCAAACATTTAATTATTATAAAACATAAGTGGAACTTATAATTTAATATTTGAAGATTTGTATATATTAGCTGATAATATATTAAACTAAAATTTACATTAAAAATTGAATATATTTTAAGTTTTTATAATGAATCGATTGAAATTGTGTTTAACAAATTCAAAACATAAATATTTTAAAATTTAATTTAATTTCGATTCAAATTTTTTATCAAATTTAATTCAAGCTCGAATCAAAATATTAATTAATTATCTACCTAGAGTGTTGTACATATATTACTACTCATACATTGACTATTGTTTATACATATATTTGTACTGTGGATCACTAACATGCATGCAAAACATTAGGTTAGATATAGGCCCTGTTTGGCAATCAACTGAATGCATTTAACTGTTAGCTAATAACTGATTATATCAGCTGATTTGATCAGGAGATTGTATTAGCTGTTTGTTAGAAATGTTTAGTAAAATTAGATGTTTAGTATTAACTTTTTATGAGTAAAGGATATGAATATTATATATTTTAGTATTTCGATGAATATTCTTATAAGAATTTAGATTTTAGATATTTAATTCTACAAAAGTTAAGTTTATAACTCTAAAAAAAAACGTAGAACATATAATAATAATAATAATAATAATAATAATAATAATAATAACAACAACAACAACAACAACAATGATAATGATGTTGATGATACGTCCAAACATAAAATATAAGAATCCAAATGAAGTTAACAACTAAATTCAAATAGAGCAAAATAACTGAACACCATCATTTAAAGCAAAGGTTTATAATAATTTAAGAACGACGTCTAACTGTAATTAAACTAGAAGTAATATTATCACAAATAGTTGTCATCTCGCAGATTCTCTATTCTTCAACACCTTCTTGCGTAGAGTTAACTTTAACATCTTAAAATAATTTGGAGGTATAAATTCAGGATCTTGATCGATGATGTTAAAAACTGGGTCGCTAATTGTACTTCTTCTAATATAGTTATGCAACGCAAAGGCTGCACAAATTATTCTATTTTGATCCATCAATGAATACTTAGGCATTTTCTCCAATATATTCCGTTGAGCCTTAAGAACACCAAAATCTCTCTCAATATAACCTCTTTATGATAAATGATTACATCCTTAATTTGGAATCATTACATACAACTTTTTAATTAACCAAATTGTACTTATCTGGTACCTTTGAAGTAATATGGAAGAGTGAAGTCGGTGACTATGATACATATGTGGTATTAACACTTCAAAGTATTCATCTTTTTAAATCAAAACTCAGTTTTTAGGCTACACACTCTGCTTTCTGGTATCATTTTTGGAGTGAAAGTTCCGTATGTTTGTTCAATTTTGGGGATATCCATAATTGATATATGGCCTCTGAACTTTGATTCTGTGACCCAATATATTAGTTTTGTTATTACAGATATTTAATGCAAGTTTTGACTTGTTTTAAGAAACAGAGTCAAATGATGAATTTGGTTAGTGTTGTTCTAAAAAAGCAGATATCTACCAGAGCTCCACCTTACTGGGAGAGTATGAGACCCTTTAAAACTAGCATTTGTCACTCCCACAATGAGGTGACTTTCTCTCTCTGATAAATAACGCCTCGGCGCGCTCTCTAGCCTCCTGGCAGGTTTCAGTAGCAGCATTGCATTTTTCTACCTCCTTTTGGTATTGGGAAGCCACTCTCTTTACTTCGGCCAATGTAACGTTCATATGTCGATCATGCTCTTCGGCAACAGCCTCCTGCAACTTTAGCTCTTCTGTTAAGAGGTCCAAAAACTGCTTCTCCGTCTTCCTCTTCAGATCAGGGTTATTGTTTCCACAATCTGTGACATCCAGGATATGTGTTTGTTAATCTGATGTGAAGAACAATGTAATAACTGGAAAATTAAAAGTTGCAAACTTTGATATTTATAGGCCTTTTCTTTGCTCAAAAATTTGTTAAAGTGCCATTTGCTACTGTAAGTAAAGCATGCAAATGATAAGATTAAATCCAAACACCACTATCTTATGAACCCTTACTTTAGCGGCATATTTCGTTGGATGGGTTCAATTTCAATGAAAACGAAATTGTAAGAAATAGAAAATAAACAATGGAGTTCACATCATCTTCGTTCGAAAAGATCATAACCCAGAAAACAAAAACAGGAATCCTAGTTTAGCTTTTGAAGAATCTTTTAATACATTCTATTATGCCCTCAGAATGAGAACTGAAGTCGATTGTCATAGTGGAATCACAAAATGAGCTCAAACCTGTGACCAAGAGAATGGCCAACCCTGCAAGGATAAAGCAAAACCACACATAAGTCTATCAGTCCACAATCAACAAATTATGCTTTATTTCAGGAGCAGTAAGGTAAGAACAAGAACAAACAAACAGTTTCATCATATCAACTGCCAAATCAACTTTTTATCTACAAGTATGCTTCATACCACAGACAACGTGTAAAGTGAATGAAAATGTACACAAACTGAAGAAAGCGTACACGGTACTCTAACATGAAGAAACATTCCATTCCCAAGAAATCGACCTCGATTTCCTTCGAGAAAATGATAAACAGCAGTGTCCAATGGTTCACATTTATATACAAAGAGCATTGTATTCAATGAACCAAAACATTTCAATCACATAGGATATAATTGCTAGAAATAGAAGAATAGAGCTTTTCATGACTCGAAAGACTGGATAGCAAGAAAGTGATTCTTCTAGCAGATTAAATAAGACTTCAAGCATCTTAAACTAATGTCTAACGTTGATAAACATGAAAGTGGCATATCTAACCAAGTAAATTTCACAAAGTCAACTGATGGGTCCAGCCACTAGTTATTGTTCTTCTCATTATTACAACAACCACCATAATCATGAGCATAAATTATGGTGTTGGATGGTTGAAGATGTGACCTAATATAAAGCCACAAAATCATGTTCTTTGGAGCCTATAAATAGGGTTGAGTTTTGCAACATTAAACACAACAAGAGAAGAAAACCAAGCAACAAAAGAGAGAGTTTTTGAGTGAGCTTTGTTGTGTTGAGTTTCTAGTGAGTTTTTTGTTGTACTTTGGATTACATCCATAGAGAGGTGTGAGGTAAAAATAGAGCGGTAAAATACGAGGGTTACTAGAATTGTAATCATATTCTAGTGGGTGAGAAATTTGAGTGAATGTAAGAAATTTTCTCCACACATATAGTGAAAATTTTACCGGCTCAGTCCCGTGGTTTTTTCCTCTAATTATTTAGGGAGTTTTCCACGTAAATTCTCGATGTTGTTACTTTTATCTGTCATTTACGGTAGATACTATTCACGGTAGTTACTATTTACCGTAGTTACTATTCACGGTAATTGTTCTATTTTACTGTGATTATTATTCTGGAGGATTCAACGGGTCAAGTTTCAGTCAGTATTTGGAGGCATTCCACTGCGGTGAAGTTGTGATAAATACACCGTGCACGTAACTTCTGTCTAGAAGGTCGGGTTTTAAGAGGGATCGCTTGTGTCCCCTCCAGCCAACTGAGATTTTACGTGGAATGGTAATACTGTCTAGGAAATCATTGTGATCATCCTGGATATTACCAAATCGGTTTACTTCACTAATTAGTGGGCTCACAGCTCACACGAAATTGGAGTGAAAGCCCAACACAACTCAGGACAAAAACAACCGGAGCCTCATCACCTACAGGAAAGCAACATCTGAGTAATGCTGATTTGGTGTTGGCGTTATATATGAAATGTGCCATATTGGCTTCGAGATCGTTGTCCAAGTCGTCTTCAGGTCCATATGTATTATTTCAACTGCTGACTAAAAGAGTGAGATATGTGGCTTATTTTCAATTATTAGTGAAGATAGAGTTGTAGTTCATTGAAAGTAAAACAAAAGAACAAAAATCACTTCTGGAGGGTTCTTTAGACAATACAGACAAGACATTAGGAGAGTATAATTGAAGGGAATATCTATTTCATATCTCATATGTTTCTACACCGTTGTTCTCAGCATCTTACACGAAAGAGTAAGTAGGAAGAGAGCCTAATAATTGTGGAAACACTACCAAATCATCCTGTTCATTTGTCTTCAATTTTGTCTCTGTCTAATCTACCGTAAGCGTGTTTTATCTAATCCTAATAAAAATTTCGTTGAAATTATCCACATTTCGGAATTGGGTATCGGGGTCCAGGAAAAGCAGGTGGGGTGGCATGTGAGACAGACGCCGTGGCACCAGCTCGGCGTGTCTAACTCTCCGCTTATTTTAATGGCTGAGTGACGTGGCCTTTCTTGATACCGTTGGATCTGAGGTAGGAAATTGGGTCAAATTTAATTTGGTGGTCGTTATTCTCCAACATTGATTATTAGCTTGCGTGTATTAATTTATTAGAGGCCGTTTAGTTTGTTTTTTATTTTTTAAAAACACATTATTTAGTAGATTGAGAAGTTTTTGTGGTCGGTGAAAATATAATAACTTTGGTTATTAATTTTTTGAAAGATTACGAAGGTTAAGTATAGATAATAAAAGAATGAATTTTTTAAAAAGTACATAAAATCATAAAAAACTTATCGATAACTTTAAAAATTAACGATTTTTTTCAAGATTTTCTCGACTATACGAGAAGTTTATATCTTTTAGCCAAATATGAGAAATTCTCTAAAAATTTGAAACTTACATGTTTCTAATTTTTTATTTTAGTTCGAATAATTTTGAGTCCATTTATTCTTATTATCAAACATTATTCAACTAAATTTTCTTTTTATAAAAATTCTATTTTAATATTTAAGAGTCGTTTGATTTAATTTGAAAATTTTAAATATTTTTTGTTAAACTTCTACTTTAATTTGACATTTTTTCTCGTAATATTTTCAATTTTTGTTTTTACTCTTTTGAGTAAATTAATTTACTTGTGCTTAGTTTAAATTCATTAGAACTCTATAATTGTACAAAAGCAAATAGTTTTAAATAATTAAAATAATCTAAGGCATTGCTTTGTCTTTACTTCATTGAAAAGTTTTAGTATACTTTTTAACTTTGTGTCATAAATAAAACAGAAACTAGACTGCTAGAGTAAAAAAAGATCCAAATTTGAGTTCTGAATTAGCCAAAACTTGGACGACATAGTGTAAGTGGTTTGACTATGAAGTAGCCTTATGCCTCAAAACTAAAGCCAACAACTTATATTAAAATACACTTTTGAGTGCTTGTTAAGGCATTCGTTACTAAGTGTTAAAAAAGGTACATAAAGTCTTGTGAACTCCTTAAAATCACGAGGAATAGAAGTCTTAGATCCTTTGAATTTGGCCTTCAAAATGTTATGTTAATCAAATTTATTAACTAATTTTGAATTATTAATTGATAGAACAATTAATTTTAAGTATGTATTTCACGTATCTGATAATAAAAAAACTTATCTTACAAATTATAATTTTTCATAACTTTTTTCTCGTAAATTAATTTTTGAGATGAAATTAAAAGTTTAAAAATGTCAATTAAACTAGTTCAATCAAAAATTAAAGAGTTAATTTTTGGATTTTATATTGAGACAAGTATTAAAATTTGATTAAATTTAAATTTGAACTTAAAAGTATTTTGAAACTTGATGAATAATAAAAAATTCAATTAATTTGGCCGATTCATGTTTGATTAAATTCCATCTCGGACTAAAATCTAAAATGTTTGTCTATCATGACCAATATCCCAGTACCAATCCTATTAGAATTCGTGTCAAACAATGTCATGTTCTCTTCTTGTCATTGCCCGTATGGTTGTCACCAAAATGACCCACTTACATCTCTACTCGTCAATCTGTTAGGCCCCAAGTCATTTTCTATCAACAATAAAGACATTAATGCATCAACTTAAAAATGTTTTATCTCACCAATTTTAAATATAAAGTTAATTAGGACTAAATATTTAAAATCAATTAAATATTTTTTTTTACAGACACAATCCTCCAACTCTCTGTCTATTCTAGTAATAAAATATGCCCATTACTCTGATTACGCCATGAATAGCTATTAATAGTTCTTCAGATTTTTTTTTTTAAAAAGTACTTCCTGTATAATATCCATAACTATCAGAAAGATATTATTGAGATTTTATAACAAAATTCCCTATTGAAGTGAATTATATTAGTTTTCATTTCTTTTTTAAAATTGAAAGGTCATGAATTCAAATCCTTAATTAGGATAAGAGTATATGATTCTGTCGTAAGATGACTTATTTTTACAATATTAAACCGTCAAAATTTACATAATTGATTCAAAGTTACTTTAATAGTCTTTTTTAATACACAAAAAATATTATTTATGTACAAAGGGACAAACTGTCTAATGACTTGTCTAGTTTCTAATAGGCTAAAATGCATTTAATCCCTGTGTGTTTATCTTTTGATATGTTATACCCCTCTATTTTAAAAGTAGACTTATTGCCCCCTTTAACCTTCAGTCAACCAAAGAACTTTAATTATTAAGAAACTGCTAATGAACAACAGCTCACTATTTCTTGACATTTTGGTTCTCTGTGAATAGGATTATTGTGTCTTATTTTTGTACAATAATTAGTAATTACTTTTTGATAATTATTCAGTTTTTTTCCAAAATGATGAAAGTAACTATTCGATTACCAATATCACGAATTGGATTGGAATCGAAAGCTAGGTGGGACGCAACAAAATTTCATAGAATCAATTAGGCGTATATGTATGATCTTCGTTCGTTATTTAATTTCCAAGGCATAAAAATAATGCCCCCAACTGCTTATATACGATTCTTGGCATTCATATAAGTTAATGATACCGCAAATAATATGGTGGTTGAGAAGCAATTGTCAAGGGAATGAGTCCCATCTAATCCAAAAATAATTTTGTTTTGGGTCGACCACTCGGTTCACCAAGGCTTTGGCCCGATTACGTTTGGATCTGATTCGTGTCGCGCACCTCGCTGTGATGGGTGAGTCTTCCAAAGGGGATAACTGCATTCACAAGACTCAAACTCGAAACCTTGTTTAAGTGAACCTGAATCACTCGGACCATCCCTCTTTGATAATCCAAAAATAATTGGATGTAACAAAATCATCCATAAAGGCTTATTTTCCTTGGAGAACACGAGTAACTGAAGACTATAATTTTTTTAAGCCCATAGTTGTCGTGACTTATACAAACAGCTAGAACAGTAAGCTTAGTCGCAAGTCATTCGAATCTCAAGCCGCTCATTAACAAAGTGATGGAGTGTGGTGGTATAAAGTGGCAGCTATGGTGTTTAGAGGTGAGGTTGAAGTTTTGTAAAATCTAGAATTTCTCGAATAGAAACAAATGGGCAGATTGTGAGGCAAATTTCGGACAAACGGCTTGAAATTTGAAGGTGATTCTTGAGGCAAAATTGTAGAGCAGGAAGTGGACTACAACTTTGATGTAGGAAGTTTTTCAATTGGATCATTGATTTAAAAGTTATGATAGATTTAGATCGACTGCATCTGGAAGAGTATAGCAATGAGATTGAATAAGAAAATGGATGAAAATGATGAGTGTTTTTTGAAACAAACAAAACCTTGTTAGTTTTTGGAAACTAACAAAACCCAAGAAAAGATAATAAATTACAAAAGCAAATTCTCTCTTAATTTTTGATTCAAAATAATGTGTGTATCTTAGAGAGATTACAAATGCATATATAAGAAAATGAAAGGCAAACTAAGGGTCTTGATGGATAATCACAAATTCGGTTTCTCATCAGCCCATAATACTAACATTAAACATCAAAAATAAAGAAATAAAATCTCCATAACTACTATCATAAAGACTGCAAATAAAAGGTCTCTTAAAGGAAAATAGATCAATGCATAAAAGAAAAGTAAATGAGCAACTAAAGGCTCTTATTCTTCTCATCACTTTGGTCAGGCTTGAGATGCCTTTTGGGCTACAAAATCATGTCAAAGTGTACAGCAAAGACTCCCTTTCTTGGCTGAAATAGGTCTTTTAAATGGATAGTTTAAATCATAAATCAAGGCTTAGCAAACTCCAAAAGGTTTCAACAAGATTTGCATCTTCAAAATAAGATTGGACTCCTCTTCAAGTTCTTCTTCAACCATGCCTTCTTCATCACTATTTGTTGGATTGAGGCTATATTAGTAACATCTTCTAATAACTGGCTTGATGGACCACCGGCACAAAGACATGTACATGCCCAAGCCAACCGAATCGGCACACTATGATGGACAAAACTATGTTGGTTCCACCGCCACAATACTCTTCATACCATGGCGGACTATACAGCCACGAGTCACCAAACACGAACTCGTCCCTTAACTCGGGCGATTCCTCAAAAATCGACGACTCCAGACTCGGTAACTTCACTATCTCGCTCAGCTCCTCTGAAGTGGCCGCCACGTCACCAGCCGATGACGTCACATCCGTGTTTGATGAGGAGGATGATTGCGTCACCGTAGAAGACGATGACCCATTATTCATATCGTTATGATTGTGATTATTGTTATTTCTGACATTCTTGTCGTCGTCGACGTCCTCCTCATCATCGTTACTATTGTTTCCCCGGCTAAAGTTCATCGAAGCAGCTTTAGCTGCAGCGGCTTGAACGTCCCTGGGAGAGTTGGACGCCGGTCGAGGAAGCACCCCGGCTAGCTCTGGGAAGTTGAGGATGGCGGAGTTGCCCTTAATGCTCATGGCAGCGACGTCGTGAGCACGTGCCGCCATTTCCGGGGTGGAGAAAGTGCCGAGCCAGATCCGGCTCTTCTTACGGGGCTCTCGGATCTCCGACACCCATTTTCCCCACGTGCGCATTCGGACACCTCTGTAAACAGGATGCTTGCTGTTGTCTCTAGCTCGCTTCGGCTTTCTGGAGTTCACTTCAGGGTCAGGGTCGGGCCTAACATCATTTGGGTTGGAAGACAACCCTGATGATGAAGAAGGTGAAGCTGGGGGTAGTGAAGAGGAGGAGGAGGAAGCGGAAGAGTTCACGCTTGGGCTTGGCGGGTCAGCCATGCTAATCAGCTGTGAGTAATCTGTTTCAGGCAAAAGGGTTGATTATGGATTAAGCTCTGAGCAAGTATATTTACATCTAGAGAGAGATCAGCAGAAAATGCAGGAAGAGAGAGAGATGATGAGGTTTATGAAGTGACTGTAAGCTATATATAAAGACAGTGGTGGTGTAAAAGAAGAGGAAAGGACGTGTGTGTGCGGGTGGGTACTCTATAGAAGCTAGCTGGAGATGTATCGAAAGATAAAGAGAGGAGTGGAGGGTCAAAACAAGAAGGAAAAACGTGGAACCTATTAGTGAATCCACCGAAGAACTACAGCTCTCTCTTATCTTTCCTTTCCAACGTTAAGACAAAGAAAGTAGCTAAGAGTATACGTACATGTAATAAGTATGGGAGTGGACTGCTCCGGAGTCTCGTGTACAGAGAGAAAAATAAAATAAAGATGGATGGAGATGTTAAAAGCGTTAAAAAAACTAAGATGAGAAGGATAGGTACTCTCTTACTTGTGTCTTGGGTTGGAATCAATTCGCTTACCCTACACGACGGGGTAGGATGATTTCAGGAAAATTAAGAAAACGGAGATTTGGACCTTAACTTCTTCAATTAAACTTCTTTCGCTTTATTTCCATGCATGCATCAAACATCTAACTCATGTATCATAATGAATTGTGATGGATGGAAAAGTAAGAGTAACATTACCGATCTCTCACTCGGTCAAATTCTTAGTGCTTGAAATTAATCATGACGTTTGATTTTACAAGATTTTTAAATTTAGAAAATGGAAGTCCTAACGAATATCTGTACTTCTTGAAGTGATGCAATTGGCAATCATTTTGAGTTTTGACATAGAACAAAGGGACCAAAATGAAAGCACAGTAAGAGTCGCCTAAGCCCCTAGGACGGAAAGGGGCAAATGCTTAACCAGTGGGTGATTAAGTAGGAGATTTCTCCCTTTATACATTAGGTTACCCTTCACTCTATTTTTATTATTGGCACACGTTAAATTTTGATAGATTTAACTTAGTAATTGGACATTTTATGAAATGCATCTGTGAGAGTAATTTCCATTGGCCAAATGTAAGCATGAATATTGTGATTAACTATGTGGAGTGGATCGCCAAGGCTACTTTACTAACCAATCGTATCACGTATGACTAGGAGATAATTTTTACAAGAAATGTTGGTTGGTCTAAATCGCAAGCAAATTGGGTTCAGTTAAATTCAGATGATGCCTCTGAGTGTTCTACTTGATATGAAACTACAGGGGGACTACTCCGTGATTGCTCTGAAAATTGGTTGGGTTGATTTGTTCATAACATCGGATTGTGCTCGTCTTTGGATGCCAAACTTTGGAGAGTTTATACAGGTTTAACCTTGCCTTGGAATCTAGGATATCGGCAAATAGAATTAGAGGTTAATTCCCTGTAAGTAATTAACATCCCCTCTTCCTCAATACACATGCATAACCAAGAAACTCCTTTAACTATGGCTATTTGAGAAATGTTGACAAGGCATTGGGAGCTTAGTTTAAAGCATGTTCTCAGAGAAGAAAATTGTTGTGCAGACCGGTTAGCTGCACTTGCGGTGTCTTTTAGTACTGATATTATTGTTTTACATTCACCACCTATTAAGGTTATAGATATCCTGCTCAAGGATTACATTCACCGTAATCGGTGTGTAAAACTTTGGATTTAGTTTGTTTGTTTTCTCCCATGTAAACAAAAAAAAATCTAATAGATAATAAAAATCAACATATTCAATATATAAAGCTCTTCGCTTTATAAAAGCTTAAGGAGAGTTATAATATATACAGTCTTTCTTTTATATTTTTAGAAAGAGACTATTTCTATTATTTAAATATGGGACCTTTTAGTCACAAAGGAACAACTTAAGGCTTACCCTCTTAAATTGTAGTAGATAATGAAGATTAAAGAAAAAGCTTTCTTAACTCTTTAATCTGAAAATAAACTCACATATTTATAAGAAAACTATTATATAAGAGAAGATCATCGATGTCTTTTGGTGTTTCCATCCACTTAAATAATATCGTATAGCTTAAGTTAATAAAGTTTACATCTACTTAACATAAAGGTCGAATCAATCAGAATATGTTTACTACGTTCACTAATTAAAATATGATTTCTAATTTTGTCAGCACATAGATATATATATATATATATATATATGGATTAAGCACGATTAAGGCATAATAGTAATTAGTGATCACTGTAAATTATAAAATCACCTTTCTATTCTTTCTTCTACTGCATAATTACTAAACTTGCGACAGGTACTCATGTAAAAAATCCCAATTAAAGCATCATTTTCCATATTAATTTCTTACACTTCAGGTGTTCCCTTGTGCTTGATTAGGGTAAGGAGTCACATTAATACGTGAAAACATGGCTTTTTAAAAATTATTTCTTACTGTCTTGATGGATGTAGATTCGTTCCTCTTGATCGATTTTGATAGTATTTATAGCTATGCACAAACATGGGATTTATGAACTTGGAGTAACTCGCATCTGCCTCATAACTCGAACGTCAGGAAGCTTAATTATTGGATAGGGACCTAACAGGCAACAGCTAAAATTGGACTTTCCATCCATAGTTTCTGTCAAAGGCTAATGCATTTATATTCTGTATCAGCGTTTAGGTCAAATTTCAACTTTCAATTTGGATAATCTGTGTCTGGTTTTTCTAGGGATGATTTAGTTTAGGGCTGAATCCAACAATGATTTAATCTTATACAGAGAAGCTTGCCTACTTTTTAACCAGTTACCCAATCTGCTGGTTGAGCTAAGTTGGTCAAAATAAAATGGCTGAAACCGAGTTCTAGTAATCTTTAAAAAATAATTTTTTATGCATTTTATTTTAATTTTTTAAAAAAATTAGTTGGCATCCTACTCAACATCAAGTTAAGGCTTTGACTCATAATCCTCATACTTGCTTAGGTCAGAAAGTGTTACTTAACAATAAACTACCTACATATTAATCATCAACATATCCATCCTTAATTATTGTACCTACTTTTATTTTGTTAATATTAATTCTTTCTAAGCTTCGGGATTAGTCGAAGTACAATGCATCAAATCTGAAAAGGGAATTTAAAAAAATACGAAGAAATTAAGAGAAGGGGAATTTATTTTTCTTAAAAAAGAAATAAAATGCCAACTCATTAGACAAAAGGGTACAGGAATTTCCAACAAGCTGGTCCAACAAGGTGATCTATTTCAATAATATTACGTCATGAGTGACACGAGCATAGTAAAGGAACATCAATCAAGAAAAAAAGCAATATATCAAAGAAACCATAGATAGAAAGTAATTCAATAGTTTTCTAAGAGCATATATAACGGAAACTTGCCTCTCCCCGAAATGAGGCATACGAGAGAATACGGAAACAAACACATAAAAATAGAAAGTTCTTTGCGATTCTAGTCCCTGGTCTTTACATTATTTCCATTAAACAGTTCCTAACAAAATAAATAAATAAATAATGCATGATCATGTCAATGTATCTTTCTTGTATTACATCAGGATTACCAGCAGATTCCTCCTGTTCATATTCAGCTCCCTGTAAATAAACAAAGTACAATTCTTTCTTGAAATGAGATCTTCCTTCCTTCTTTTACGTAATCTCCCCGTGTAATTAGGCAGACCAACCCAACATACAAAGGCAAGCTACATGAAAGCTACTGTCTTTTTGTTGATCAAAGTTTACGGGTATATGAACTACAGTTTCTTCTTTCTTAGATTATATTTGGTTAGGCGTAAGATTTTTAATTGAATAAAATGGAATAGAATGGAACGTAAATGGTGAAATATTATAAAATTGTTGTTTGAGAAGGATGAAAATGTTCATAATGTAATACAGTAAAATGTTGTTTAGAAGATGGGCGGAATGAAATGTAATATGTATAATAATAAGAAATGATTATTTTACCAACAAAACATGTGTTATAATGGGGTTGTTATTAGAGTTGAGGGTATAATTGGTATTATAAAAAATTATTGAAGGTATATTAAGTAGTATATATTTATCATTTACATTCTATCTTAAACCCTTTAGATCGAAGGTAACTCTTTTTTGATGTAAAACTCTCCCTTTCTATCTTATTCTATTTCGTTTTATTATAAATCATCCTCCTAAATAATAGAACAATATTATATTTCATTACTAACCGCCCTAGCAAATCTTAATTTTCTGAAGTTACTTAAAGGTTGGCGACGGCGGCCAGTTTGGTTGATTGTAACATGATCAAATCTTAATTTTCATTGATGGAGGTGGACCCGTTAAGACAAAGCTTAATCTGTTTTCCTTCACATGCCCCTCATGTGCCACCCATACTCTTTAAGGCATTGTTAATGACTCCTCTCAAGTATTTGTTAAAGAACTGCACTTTTATATCCCCAATATTGCTCCAAGTTGTTTCCCTGCTGCCTGGGTTTTGTTACCATGTGACATAGGAAAGATGACATGAACCCTGATATTGTATAATAAAAAATACTTTATTTTGCTGCTGTAAACGCAGCTTAGACCTGATTTTTTTTCTTTTCTACAGTGCGATGCTTAACTTTCATGGAAACCCTGGAATGAGCTACAATTTAAACCGGATGGAATCAACTTTCTAACAATGTTTCTGAAACCCTGGAAAAAACACTGGAAGGATCATAGTCATTGTTAAGAAACAGAGCAGCAGTTGGGATGTAATTGCAATATCACTAGATTGATTAGTCTGCTGAGAGCTTGTTTTAGTCATTATACACATCAATGATGATATATGGGAGTTGGTTGGGTAGACGTTCAAGGGCATTACTCCTGGGCCTACCAGAATTTATTGTATTTCGAGTCTTACAAGGGACACTTGATGGGCTTTATAAATGTGAGGAACACATGCTCTATTTTGCGAGTACTCGCCTTCCACGACCTGCAGATCAAGCCTAGTATGTAAGTTGTGTCCCTGCTAATGTATTTTGTTAATACTTGATTAAGAAGAGAAGATTGATAAAAAGAGAACTTTTGGAACTTAAGGCGATCTTAATCTTAAGATTGGCAGAGTTCAGTATCAGTGAACTGCTAGAGATCATTGGTGAACCATCAACCAAAGTCACTAAAGCTACTCAATGATGCTTAATGTATATATGAACTTAACAGTCAATGGCAGAAAGACGCTTTATTTAGAAGGGTTTCATTGATGAGAATTCCATTAGGCCCATAAGCATTGAAGATATGACCCATCTTGGCTTCTAAATGTTCTGTCAGAAGTGTCCTTTCTAGTTTCTGGCTCTACAGAGTGCTAGTAGGTTAAGTCGACAATGCAATCCAATCACAGGAGGCGAATTATTGCTCATGGACCCCGTCCAGACACCGTGGGCAGGAAAATGAAGTACAAAATTGTGCGTATCACTCCCTCAGCTCATGCTTGAAAGCTGCAGAGATATGGCAAGAGATGGTATTCACACGTGGCATTGGATCCTGACGCTGCATTTGAAGTCCAAACTCTGGTAAGACAGCCACGTGAATGCATACTTGCTGGGAGTAGTGAACCAACAGTTGCATGTTGTTACCAAGGAACCCGCCTTTATAAAGCATAACATGGCTAATGGTTTAGTTCAAATTCTATACATGGGTAGATTTGCAGAAACCATTGCCTTAATAAGTGCAGAAGAATATGCATGTATCAAGGCCTCTGGCCTCTGTTATCTGCTAAACTAATGCCAATCCTCAGGAAGTAAACAACAACAGCAACGTAATATGATTTCTAGCCCCATCCCACCACTCTTTTTGGAACTTAAAACTCCAAATTAAGCAATCAGATGATAATACCAGGAACCACGACCAAAAACGATTACAGCTATGGTTACACCTCATTGATAAGAAGCACTGCCCCTTTGCCTTCCAGTGTTTGATTCTCGCTAGGTGTATTGTTTGAAGGATTTATATGCTTTCTGGTGTATCAAAATGATGATTAAAACAAATGTGGCACACTTTTTCTGTTTGTTCAATTACTTTCGAGTTTCAGAATACAAGATGAAATATAAAAGCATAGCAATGCACCAGTCTAAGAACTCTTCTAAAAGGCGAGTTCGAAATAATGGATCATGTTTTAAGGTATTGTTATGTTTATGCATGGTGTATCATGTATGCATATCATTCTCTTGCTTAATTTTGCCTAGTTCGACAAGCATAGTCAAAAGTGCCTCACACATTTCAAAAGACTCGGGCTCACTTGGGTCTCTCTTCCTTGACGAGTAAACCATCCAAGCATGATCAAGCTTTTTATCTGGTCTAACAACAACTGAACCTGGAACCTCAGCATCACGGCATGTCACTAACCCATCACTCTTTTCCCCATACCTAAGTTGCAAGTGTAGTGCACACACAGCCATGGCAGCTGACAAAGGAATCACTACAGGGACATGGCGTCCTGCTTGAAGAACGCTGTCATATTCTTCACTCCCAAATTTTGGAAGTGGTAACCAAGGAAGTTCTGCTTGAGCTATGTGAGTCATTGTGGCAAGGACACCTGGGCCTACACTTGCTTCTGAGTGGAAGGAGATAAGAGGAATTTCTTTTGGAAGCCTGTGATTCATGATGAATTCTCGACGCCTTTCATAAGTTAGATCTTCCAATGCTCGAATATCACCCTATAATGAATTTTTTGTTGCATAATAAAATCAGAGAAGGTGAGCCATGTAAGGTTCAAATGCAACTAAGAAATCATGCAGCAAAGTCTAATAATCAACATAGGCAGATGTAATGGATAAGCAAGTTGTGAGAAGTCTCAAGAAAAACTACCAAGGAATTTCCATGATCAATAGGCAAACTTGATAAAACATCACTGAAGTAGTTGTTGTCTCATTTTGTGAAACAAGGCAAATAAATGAACTATCAATGAAATAAAGCAAACATATGGACTACGATCAATAGGCAAAAGAAAATTACCTTGATTAGCTTGCATATTAGAAGTTCCATGATCCTCCGGGTTTCTTTGTCAGCAATCTGGCCTTCACGAAGAATATCAGAAGCTAAAGGAGTGCCACCATATGGGCTTTGCACCAATGCGAGTCCGGCAACTTTGTCTTTCAAGTCACACCAGTAAATTGACAATGCAGCTGCAGCATCAACCCCACCTTTGCTGTGCCCAAGCAGCATTACTTGCTTGCCTGAACCCCAGTAAAGCTCCTCAATGTACTGCTTCAGTTCCCATGCATTCTGCTGCACTGATGCCTTCAAACAAGAAGGTACAGTAATTTGTTACTTCAAGAGTTCCAGAAGCATTGGTGACAAAAAGATGGCTTTTCTGAGTAAAGATGACTGAATTTTTAAAAATTTAAAATAAAGTACCCACACCAGCTAATTATTATGTCAGGAGTTCCTGATTCTCCAAGTTACACTAGTCTAATTCCATCACGTATCCAAAGTTACCTCACTGTGAATTTTTGCAATGTGACAAGCTAGACCCATCTTGGAAAAGAATTTCTTAGTGCCCACAAAATACAAGGGACTATGATTACTGAAAAGGCCTGAAAAAGATAAGTTTTTGTCTAAATATGGAGTTTACTTGCAAAACAAAAAGAACCGTAATGAACAACGTAATAGTATTTCATTCTCAAACCTGGTATTAGCAGATAAACATACGAGTCTGGAAGTGTGTGCTCTCCATTCCTGAAGTAAAAAACAGAGAAATTTTACCATCTAGAAATATGGCCACTAACAGGAATGCTTCCAAAGGTTGCAATGTTTAGAGGCTTTCTTGGAAAAGGCATAATTATGCCTTTTCAAGTTAAGAAGAATTAATTTTTATCAAATAAATCTTACGAACTTTCAAGGTTATTTATGATTCACTGCTCAACACTACATATAACTGCACTTTTTCATCAAAAGATGATTAACGAGTTTTACAGAATTAAATAAAAGAAGACACATTCCTCCGATTAGGATGGGAACAACAAATTATAAAGACGAGTACCTTATTTTGGTAAGCAGTTCTATAAATCTAGGTGTACCATCCTCCACAGGATCCATTCCAGAAGTATGTTGCAACCATCCAATGTCACCAGACGAACCATGCAACGTTTTATATACTCGAGAAGCAATGCTGAAAATGCCAAAATATTATTCTCTAAAAGGAATATGTTCACAAAATCTTAACACCTGGACTCCAGCCTTCTAAAGAATTAAACCCACAATACTGCAAACAATAAAACTAACTCCTTTACCTACGAACTTGAATTTGAGAGCATCTGATGTAGTAGAATGAGCATCTCCAACAGGCCAATGCCAAATTCCAGGCAAGGCGAAGACCAAACAAAGGAAGCATCAATCTACATTCACTAAGAAGCACAATGAGGGCCACAAAAAAAAAAAAAGAGAGAAGCATGGAAATGAAGATATTATGAAGTTGTATATTAGTAGTATAGCTTCCAATTACCACATTATACGTCGTATTCAACACTTTCAGAATCAAAAATGGCCATTGCATTTTATCATTAGTGGTTAAGATCCTTAGTATCTACTGAAAACGAGTATTTAATAAAATTAGAGTAGCATATGATTATAAATTTTCATAATTTAATTCGTTAAAGGTGACTGGTGAAGTTATCAATATAAGAGTTGCAATTTAAAATTTGCATCATACAAAAACTTTATCTAAATGGCCAATATGAAGAAAGAATTCGTATTTTATGTCACGGAGAAGTCAAGTATAATGGATGAATACCCTCGAATAATGAAGTAGGTGGCTCCATGACAGTAACTGCTATTTCTCACAGCATGTCTTGTATTTACAGACAACTCTTTCCTTTTGTCTTGGGGTTTTCTTCCACAGAATCCAGGCCTCGAGTTAGAAGAGGATGAATACCCTTCAAAATAAGATTTACAGACGACATGGCCTGAAGATCTTGAAAATGGTCTTGAAGAACCAGGCGCCAAATTGTTTGAATATTCCTCAATATCATGAAATACCAGATCCTCTGTAGCAACAAAACTCTCTAAGCAAATGCATCAGGAATTTTTCAGATACAAAAGCATGCGATCAAATAGAAAATTCACCTATGAAGTCAACGAATTGATGACTTATATAAGCAGTCAGCGTCCACAGATGGGAAAAAATATTACCCAGTGACGAGTGCAAACCGAAAGAATCAATTAGGAAACCTTTGTTAGTTACAGCATCAACATGAACCTGATATGGAAAAGAACAAATAAAACATTTAGCAAGGCAATTCTCTTATTCAACCCAAATATTCATTCCTCACCTCTTCACAACCCATAACAAACTTAAATGGAAATTAAAATTAAGAGAAACACAATATTAACATCCTTTGCATTTTCATGAGTTTAAAAATCTGATATACATGCACACATACAACCAGGAGAACTCAAACAAAAAACAAGTATACAGTTTAGGATTAGTCTCACCACATGCCTGCCTTGGTAACTATTTTCTTCCGCACGAGAATAGTCATTAAACACATTCCCAATCTGGTTTGACTTGAATCACAAGAAGAAAATAGAAACTTTCAGCTTAAACATCAAGAAGATGCAACAATAGCATAATACTTAACCAATGTAAATAACTAAGATCTTCCTTACACTTAACGGATTATCAGTTATCTCATCATCAAGACACAAATCTCCCATTAGATGCTCTTAACCTGTGATAACACCAAAATTAGATAACAACTAGAGAATATACATTGTCCACGAAGAACAGTCAACCAGTACTGTGAAAAAGAAACACCTAAATGTGTTCTTCCATATGATTTCTACCAGGCTTATAGTCTCACCGTCACCATAAGGAGGAGCACTTTCCTAAGGTAGAAAGACAGCTTTTCCCAAGGGACAGAAGTTATCAGGCTAACGACATCTATAAATTAAGCCAAGAGAAGCTCCTCTTCCAGGTGAACTTCGCGTAAACATGTGGATACTTGCGACATCAAATGAAACAATTTGAATAATATTTAAGGACCACAGCCAAATAGGTCAAATCTATGATGCAACTATGTTCATAAAGTTCGCAATTCATTTGAAGAAGTTGGTTGGAATGAAGCATTTTCCTAACAACGAATCAAATTAGTGGCAACTGAAGCATTGAGAAGAAGCAAAAGGGCCTCTCAAATTCATACTTTAAAAAGCAAATCCCGGTAGGAGCTAAAGCAACTTAAAACCAATGCATCATCCAATTTTAAAGACTACACTGAACAATGAGCTGTTCTACTTCGATGCAACAAGCAGTCCAGAAAATGGGAAGAAAGACCACGAAAACACATTTAAAACACTTAAAACAAACACTGCGAATCAAACTCAAAACCAAATCTATAAGATCCAGATAAGAACTTTGGGTGAATAAACCTGTGATCAACTATAACAAATCAAACCACTCGTCTGATCCAACAAGAAATGCAAAATTACGAAATCCAGAATCCAAGAAACTAGCTTACACAAATGAGATTTCCAAACGGAGGCCAACGCCACACAATCTGCAAGATCAAAGTTGGACAACCCAGAGACAGATAACCCCTTAGAATCAGAACCCATTCAATTTATAGAGGGAAGGAAGTGACGAGTATCTTGAGTAGCACCCATTCCCAAGGAAACAATAAAAAAGTTTGAAAATTTGAAATTCAAAAGAAAAAAAGAGAAAAAGGATCAAGAATTGGATAAAAAGAAGAAAAGGAGCACATTAAATACATATATTGGAACAAATGGCGAACCGAATAAGAGGAAGAGTCATGAAACGGAATGGAGCAACAGATGATCATTATCTTTTCTGGTTATTTACTCTCTTCAATCTGCCCAAAGGCCCCACCTTGAAGGGTCGCTTTTCTTACATATTATCACCATAACTTTGTTGGCCTTCAAGATCTCATTTTTTTCTTTTTAAATTGTTTATTTTGTTCCATGGTATAATCACATCGGAGATTTGGAGCTGCTGCGGTGAGACAAATCAGTGTTTAAGACGGTACGCGTGTAGTCATTCTGATGAAGGTTTAGATTATAAGCAAAGTGTGGATATGATGGCGGGACCCGCCGGAAGATTGTCCGAATAACAGACAGGTGCCCTGTTAGGGTTTGACCCCAGAATCCACGAAGTGGAAACTCAAACAAAGTTCAGTTTCCAAAATTGAAATCTTTTAGTTGAAGTTACGTGAAAACCGAGAGTTCCCGAGTAACTAACATATGCTTGTCTGGAGTGGGCTTCCAATTTCTCTTGGAGTAGGATGTGTCGTCGTTGTGCTTCGCACTTTATAAGGAATACGTAAAAATGAAAAATCGCGAAAACAGAGGCAACTACCTTCTATAAGTCTCTGTAGCAGGTGAATAAAAGGTCAACTAGTCCTCTATCTTAGTGCAAAATTTCTCTAGACATTTTTCAAAAATCTCCGATTCACTCGTTAGAGTTCTTCAAAGACATGTAACTCATTTGGAAATCAAAGAAGCAGTTTTTGACATAGATCCCACCGAGGCTTTCAGTCTTGACGGGTATCCGACCTATTTTTACCAAAAAAATTGGAATACAATGGGTCCATCTCTCTGTACTCTGGTTAAAAATGTTTTTATATCTGGCAGTATTGATTCCAAAATAAATGAGGGCATACTCTTTTTGCTCCCAAAATTAACAACTCCTGAAAACATTCAGCGGTTTAGACCTATCTCTCTTATTAATATCTCTTCCAAAATTGTCACCAAAGTGATATCCGATAGACTTAAACCTATTATGCCTCTATTTGTCCTACCTACTCAATCTAGTTTTATTGAAGGTAGAAGCATAATTGAGAATATTTTGATCACTCAAGAAGCTGTTCATTCCATGATGCACATGAAAGGAACAAAAGGTTTCGTGGCTTTAAAAATTGACCTTCAAAAAGCTTTTGACATGATTGAATGGCATTTCATCAAAGATACCTTACAAGATGTTGGAATTCCAAATTTTTTAAGTAGGGTAATCTTAAGTACCTTAACTACAAGCTCTACTAGAGTTCTTTGGGATGACATGCAGGGAGAAATCTTTCATCCCCAAAGAGGGGTGAGGCAAGGCGATCTCATTTCCTCTTATATTTTCGTCCTTTGCATGGAAAGACTTTCTCATTTGATAAATGATTATGTTAACAAAGGATATTGGAAACCACTAACTTTTGGGAAGGCAAAGACTCCCCTGTCTCATCTACTATTTGTAGACGATCTCATTCTCTTTGACTCCCCTGTCTCATCTACTCTTTGTAGACGATCTCATTCTCTTTGCGGAAGCCACAGCTCATCAAGCAAAGATCATACAGGAAGTCATAAGAATGTTCGCAGCCTACTCAGGCCAAATGGTAAGTAAGAATAAGTCGGTGTTGTTTGTTTCCCCTAATCTGAACCAGTCCTTAACACAAGATATCCAATCAATTTTGGATATGAAAATGGTTAAGGACCTTGGAGATTATTTAGGAGTGCCTATCATACATGGACGAGTCACTTAGGCTACTAATAGTGTTATGATTACTAAGGTCAAAAAGAGAGCTAAACTGTGGAATGCGAGGAAAATTGCCTTTGCAGGTAGAATCACATTATGCAAATCTATTATTTCAGCTCTACCAAATTATCAAATGCAATCCACTCTTCTATTACACACCATTTGCAATGACTTAGATAAGGTGTCTAGAAATCTTCTTTAGGGAGGAACCCACGAAGAAAGGATCACTAGCCTACTAAAGTGGGATGACACTTGTCAACCCAAACAAAGAGGGGGTTTAGGGTTAAGAAAGGCAAGTGAATCAAATCAAGCCCTCATGTTAAAGCTCGTTTGGAAATTAATTTCTAATAAATCAAGTCTTTGGACATCTATTTTTAATTCCAAATACAATATTTCTTTGCAAGATCTTCCACCCTCCTTACCTAAAAGGAAGGGGACACACTTTTGGAATCAACTAAGGAAGGTCTGGCCTTATGCTTTGGACGGGGTTAAATGGTCTCTTAGTAATGGTAACAAGATAAGGTTTTGGTTGGATATTTGGACACCATGTGATGCACCACTCATGCTACATCTAACAACATCACTTCCAACATTTCACAGAACCAAAACAGTCTCATATTATGTTACAAGCTCAGGTGATTGGAACATTAGCCTCCTATCCCAATTTCTACCATTTCAAATAATAGAGGAAATTAGAGGATTAGCTGCACCAGATCCTACTGATGTTAATGATCAGATCATATGGAGATGGACTCCCTCTAGTCAGTTTTCTTCCTCTTCAGCCCACGAAGCCACCTGCAAAGGAAGGTGGAATGTAGTCGACACTAGATGGCAAACAGTTTGGAAACTTCAAGTTGAGGAAAGCATCAAAACTTTCCTTTGGAAATCAATCAAAGGGCTGCTTTGGACTAATTCAGAAAGACACAGGAGAAGAATGAGTAACTCCAACGAGTGCCACTTATGCAGATCAACTGAAACAGCCCTACATGTCTTTAGAGACTGCTTCAAGAGCAAAGTCATTTGGAACAAACTCTCTCCTGTCTTTCCCAACCACTTCTGGGATTAGACAGATCAGAGTACCTTGTTTTTTACTAACTTGAAACTGTCGGTTTTACAGGAGATGAATCATTGGAGCATACTTTTTGCATGTACCTGTTATCTACTGTGGATAGCAAGGAATGAAGAGGGTTTTTAGGATGCCAGGACTTCAACGAATAGCTTGTTTTTTAGAATCAAGGAAAAACTCAGAGACACACTCTGGAGTTATCAACACATCAGACTCAACCGTAGACAACACATGCCTAGTATTACATCACCGCCGCAAAATCCCTCTGGGCATGCATGGTTACCACCACCAAACGGATAACTGCCAATGGGGCAGTTTGTAAACATACACAGGTTGCCACAGCAGGTGGATTACTCAGAGACAACTACGGGACTTGGATCGTTGGCTACAACCAAAAGATTGGGAAATGCAATCCGTTACAGGCAGAGCTTTGGGCAATTTATTTGGGGATGAAACAGGCACAATCAAAGAATGCAAAATGCCTAGTTGTTGAATCAGATAGCTCAGCAGCAATCACCATGATTCATAAAGTAGAAATTCAGGGGAATTCGACAATTACCCTAATTCGGAGAATTTTCCAAGCAACGAAACTCTTCCATTCGACTGTCTTCCAATCTATCTCTAGAGAAGTCAATCGAACGGCAGATGCCCTAGCTAAAGGGAGATTCATGAATACTTCCCATAATCTACAAATTTTTCAACAATTACCAAATAGCTTAATAGAGGTGATACGTAACTGGGAAGTCGACGTTGCTTCCGACTCCATTTCTATCGGCCCACCAATTGCTCTTCACAAAACAACGAGGCCACCAAATATTGAATGGAACCCTAGCTACCATCTCTCCTCACCACAGCCGTCGGATGCTACGCCAAGCCGAACGTTTACGAACGAGACCGACCGCCACAACTTCCATCCCAGTTTCACTCAAGCTGATTGATTGCAACCGAACGATTGCAGAAGACCCCGACCGCCACAGTTTCCATCCCAGTTACAGCCGAGACCGCTATTCACCCTTCCATCGCCTACCTCTAATGCGGAGATTTTTGCGTCATCTGCAACTAGAGTAGGCAAGACTCACTATGTTTGTCTGAGAGATCGAAGGGAATCATACAAGGATCCCTAATTTTGACTTTAGCCCTTTTTTGCACTTCTTCTAGAAGGGCATTCTTGTACTTTTCTTTATTGCCTTAAAAGGCCACTACGTTATTAAAAAAAACTAAGTGGCAAACAATAAAATCAAACTCCATGTTGTACCTTTGCTTACTCTTTCCAATGAAATTGTAATTCTCTCCTCAAGTTTTACTTACAACGATTCTTAGGTTAAATTGGAGGATGTGAAAAGGTGATTCGATCAAATCGTACAAGATTAAAGAAGTAAAGAACAAACTTGATGAAGAAAATCACAAAGAAGTGAGAAACATAATAAAAGGAAGGGAAAGAAGCAGATGAGTGGGTTAAAGTTAGGGGTAGTTTGTGAAAGAAGTGAGAAATGCAACGACATACACATATATAGAAACAAAGGAGGAAGCTCTAACTTCAGGTAGGAGTTTTTTATTTTATATATACAACCAAACTTCAGACCAGATTGTGGAGTTCAAGTCTGAACCAAATCTAAAACTTTAAAATTTTGAAAAAAAAACCCAAACCAATAAACATGAATCAAGCTTGTTAACTTCAAGTGTGACTAGGTTCGAGGTATTTATGAAGCTTACTCTCCATCCCTTGAAGCCTCTTATGAGCGAGCTTTAGGTTGCTTGTTCTTTGTGTTTATTAGTTTCATTATCTAAATTCTTGAGCACTAAATAAACGAACAATAAATGTTTGCGTGGTTCGCTTTCCTTGCCCAAATAGTGCCTAACACCCAATTAGTTGGACCTTCAATGAAGTCCAAGTCAAGTTTCAAGTTAAAAATTGGGAGTTCAAGTTTTGAAGAAGTTTTTGACTGCCCAAAATCCGATCGAACTTGAACTTGTAAAACATAAGCCAAGCCTCATCCAACTGCCTTACTTAACATGTTGGTATCTTTATTAAAATTGTTTCTCCTAAACATAAATACTCCCTCTTTGTCATGATTCAATTGAACTTTAAATTGGTCATAATTCAATTAAACTTTAAATTTTATTAATACTTCAGTTGGTATGTAGTTCTCTAATTAATAATAATTTTCAATAAGTTTGTCTCTAATTAATAATAATTTTCAATAAGTTTGTCTAAATACTAAGTAAGATATACAATATCAAAAATAAATTATTTTGAATAGCTATCATCTAAATATATTATTTTTGTGTATCAGAATTGTGTTCAGTTCTAGCCTCGTACATCTGAAGATCCGTTTTCTTCTTATCGACAAACCGTACAATTATTAACCACCAGCTTATCCATTGCTTTACACATTTGACATTAGAGGCATAAATTAGTTGTGCATAATGATTGTGTTGGTTGGCATCTGCCAATCAAAGTAGAAAGAAACGTTATTCGTTCATTCCAAAAGCCAACTTCACCAAACCATTTAATGAACCATAATCTAATCCAACACACATATACAACCGCATCAACAGACTCTAGTCACCAGGCTCAAAGAACCTTTTACATTAAATATATAAATACTGGACTAGAGTAATTAAGGTTTTGATTGGGACCATAAGTCAGAAGTAGAAATAACACCCACAGAAAGTTCGTTAAGAGATATGCAGAAGAAAGCTTTTTTTTGCTCTTTTTGAACTTCAAGATAAAGACAGTCAAAATTAGATACAAAGAGAAGGGGGCAAAAATTAGCCAAGGAAATGGAAACCTAAGACAGCTATACAGAATGGAAGCTACTCTAATGTACATGTGACAATTTCCCACACAAGCTCAATTTCCCTCAACCCCAAGCTGAACTCTCTAGTGCAAGAGCAAACTGAAAATAGAAAATGAAATAATTGGTATCAAGAGCTCCAAATCACCAACACGATTGCCTGCTTCACATAATGGAATGAATGTATCCATTAATAAAATAAAAAACATTTCCAAAGCAATGCCAGTGAAACTGTTGCAAAATATGGCAAAGATACACCTACAACTGACCCCCTAGAAAGATTGAGCTTCATTTAGTTTCTTAATCAGTTGATTGTGGATTTATGTATGTCACACAATGCATATTTGACCTAACAATAATGGTAAATTCTAACAAAGTAAAAATTATGTTATTTAGCTAACAGTCATATACGTCAACAAACTAAGAAGACCAATCAGCACATACCGGGGTTCTTCAATGTCTCTGAAGTCGGCAATGCAGGCAAGGACATCTCTGCAAGATTAGATCTTCAAGCTATTAGGGCACGAACTAGAGTTCTACCGCATGTCTCAAGCAAACACTATTATCATAAAATATAAACAAGAACTGAATGCACATATAAGCCTATAGTTGACCTGGAGCACAAAGAGACAGTGATGACATGGAGGTGGATGAAGGCCATGGAGCCGCAATGTTGTCGGCAAAGTCACATGAAAAGGTGAACCCCGTTGTATTGTCAAATATGACATCCGCAGGCAAGTTTCGCAGTAAACATCCTAATCGATAGGAAAGTTTCATAGTAAACAATTTGATCCCTCTCCAGGTAAATCATTTAGATGAATATCGATTTATTGACAAAATTTAACATGCATTTTCCCATAGAAGACATGACTTCATATGTCAAGCATTAACGGTTTTTTCATTCGACTTCTGTTTTTTATTTGTATTTTTGTTCTTAAATTTAGTTATAAAAAAACTCGTTTACATAAATTTTTATTTTAGTTTATAAGAAACAGTTATGGTTTTTTGTTTTTAATCATAATCTGACTTTATTATTGATCGGATAAATATTATGTAATTATTTAATCCTAACTACTAATAAAAATTTATGATTATAATAAGTTAATTATTTCACATTATTGGAACATTATATTATCAGAAATGAAAAATTCAGTTCCCATTGCTGCAAATAGCAACTTATTACAGTAATAAATTTCTCAGAATTCCAAGGCCAGCTTAGACATTCAGAGACGATAGTACCAAGAGGTGTAACTTATCATATAAGCTGCAAGAGAGAGAAAGAGAGAGGACGAACCTTGTTGTCCGTAAGCTGCCACAGCATCCATGAATGCATGAAACACATTTGATGTCAGATGAAATAATCAAAGTAACAAAAGCACAAAATTGCAAAAGAGATCAGGCTAAGTAATCCACCTTGGATGCTAAAATCCTTCAAGTCAATGTCACACAGCTTATAGACATCTGCCATGATACCACCCTTCCGTAACATGGAACCAAAAACTGCTGCACAGATTATGGCTTGTTTATTTGTTATTAGCATTTGCTTTTGAATTCCAGCAATGTAAGTATTTAATGAGCCACAGCATGAGGGACTGGGTGCTGCCACATTACGGCATGCTTCAATAGCTTCTGAGGGCTGCGTAAAATTCAATGGGCAAGCTGCACAAAGTATGAAAGAAAAGGAATTACAAAATGTCAACAAATAGCTCTTACAAATGCTGCCATCTCTGGAAAGTCAAAACACAAGTATCAGGCATCTCAACAACACAGGAATTTCTCAATGCAAAGAAAAGTTGTTCGGTTAAGCCCAAACATAAACTTCTTCTCAACTACTAAAGAAAGACATTTAATAACATCACATATTTCTGGAACTTAGAGGATCTTGATTTAAGTCTCGCCATGGAAGCCTGGAGTCATAGGACTAACTAGAAAACCTCAAGGGAATAATACAACACAGGCTGTAACAATGTATTCAATGCTACCAGGGCTAGATTTCACCAAGAAGTAACCAGTGGATAAACTAAAATTTCAAAAGTATCACTTCAACAAACCATTTTATGCAACTGTACAGGATGAAAGGGGAACAGTTTATATACAGGCATGCACAAGTACGTACCCTTGTTAACTTTGCATGCAGATAATATGCGAAATGCAACATTAGCGGCATCTTCTGAGAGTTTCTGAGATAGATAAGAATAGACCACTTTTTTACAATCACTAAGAGCATCATTTTGGTCAGGCTCGCTCACTGCATCTTTATTGTCATTAATGTTCATGCGAGTTCCAGAAATCTGAAGAGCAGCTTCCATAATTGCAGGTTGGCAAATTGGTCTACAGCACTCTTTTAGGTGATCAACGGCGCTGCAGGCCTCCAATAATTTGCTTGTATTGACTATCTTCTCAAAGGTATCAATATCTGTGACTGGACAAGACCCACCAGTAAGACTTGATGACTTTACAGAGCATATTGTAGGTATTGTCTTATTGGCCCCTCTGCTAATTAAGATGCTAATGATATCTGAAAAACAATCATTAGCAACTGCATTGTGCAAAACCAATTGACCAGAGTTGAGACCATAGTAACCCCGGAAGATATGAAGTAAACTACCAAACTGTGGGCAACATATCACACTTCCTACAAGGCTCGCAAAAGGTTGATAGCAATCAATTGCTGTCCTGTCCATGATACCTGACATGGCTGAGAAATTTACAGGGCATCTCCCAGTTAAAATGGGTTCATAAGGGATAGGGAAAGTTGGATACATTGGTGGATAAGATTCAGCAGGAGTAGGATAATTAGGAAACACAGCAGGTGATATCTCTATAGGATCAAAAAGACCATTGATTGGCGGTACTGATAGTTCAGACAAGGAAGAAATATGATTATGGTCAAGTAGGTTCTGTGATGCCTCAACATCAGGGCAACTGCATATCCAGAAAATGAATCTCAACAAAAGCAGGAATACTGAGGCTGCAAACGGGCAGAAGCCAGTCATTAGTGCAAACATGAGTAATCGCCTTCTGTAAAGTACATATATATGAGTGGTAAAATAAAACAGAAAGGGAATTATCCAACCACAACTCACCCTTAAGTCGACTTATGGACTGAAAACATTCCATCCCTTCACCTAGCTTTTTGATGCCATAGAGTTCTACAACTGGAAAACCTATACCAAATTGTGCACCCAAAAGGTGGAAATTCTAGAACACCAAGCTAGTATACCTGTAGAATTAGACATAATTCAACAATCATTAAAACTAGCTCGAAAATCACACCAAAAAAGATACAGGAAGTAAAGTTTGGGTGGTGTGGGGGGTGAAAGCTAGAGGGAGATACTCAACAGTGGGAAATTAATGTCTAAACAAGTTCATGAAATTGATAACATCAGAGATTTACCAATAATTGATGTTCAGAAAGATTATGCATTTCAATTTTGTGATTGCTCACATAAAAAAGGCCACAACAAACTGATAATAAAAGCGAAAGCAAAATTCAATGATACTCGAGCAATACAAGCTGTTGTTGCCCAAACCTCAACAAGGAAGCCCAACAACCTGATAGTCCAAACATAACTTTGGTCCATCATTTACTTCACTAGAAGATCCTAAAGAAGAAAACAAAGTTTCTCAATATCATTGTTGTCAATCACTTGGTTTTCCCATTTCAGTAAACATAACTTTTTCCAACAGCTAAGCTAATCTTATTATTATCTAATGGGGTTTACGGTTAAGGGAAGTGACTTGACGCCCGCTGGTTCTAGAATGTGATATGTTGTCTACCATTTCAGTTGCGTGTGAACCAAAAAGCTTATTGTCAGCTATGCTGAGCTAAATGGAAATTTTTCTTAAATGATCAAAAAAGAAAAGGGAACCTTTTCTATAACTTTTCTTTATGTAAATAAGAGAAAGGGATGTGACCTATATGCATGCTTTCGTGCATTCTGAGTAAAGGATAAGTTTTCCAAGTAATAACACTGTCATTATATGCATATTAGAAGGAACAAGTGAAGACAAATAAAGTTCCAGATTAAGTGCAAAATCTTCAAAGAGAAAAACAAAAGTAAACTTATCTATACATAAAAGAACGCAAACTATTCTATGGTTTCTAGGTTCTGACGAAAAAGTTGGCTTATCTCAGAAATTAAGCTAAATGGTTATATCAAGCCTACAAACTGAAAAGAAATAACACAAAAGATGGTCACACACTAAATAGTACTTGAAGAAGAAACGAATTCTCGTAAATCTCGAAACCCTTTGCCTTTCCATGGTCTCAGCTACCAAACAAAAGCATGATTATTTCCTTGCAATGGGAAATGAAAATCAAGCAGCCCCAAGAAAGAAGCGTTGGCCTATGTAGCTCAGACACTTCAGCAAAATCAAAAAGAAAAATAGAAGAAGGAGGAACATACTAACCTGAGGAAGATGAGCCCATAAATCATAAAGATTCAGCTTGAAACCAAAAGATAAAGCCTTTGGTGGGTTGCGATTGATTGAGCAAAAAACAGAGAACAATATAGCCAAAATAGGGATGTGCTCTCAGAAACCCTAAAGCAAGAAGCTTGTAGCTCTCCCCCTTTTCCACCTTTCTCTTTCACTGTCTCTGTCTCTTTCTCAGTATAAAAGTGTCCCTCTCTCTCTTCTCTTTCCATAACCAGAGGGACCTAACTTCACCTTTTCAAGACAGCTCAACCCGTTTATTTTTTTGGGTGAAATCGAATCCGACCCAGATCTTATAGACCCATAAGCATGTCCCGTCCAAGGCCCACAAGAATATTTTGGATGGAGAAACGCATCAGTTGTCTTGTGTAAATACTAAAATACTAAATCCTCCGTTGCGATTTCCTAATACTATATTTAGTTGGAATTTTATTAATGGAATTAAATGAAATATAATATTATTTCATTATTTAAAAAAAAGTTTATAATAAAATAGAATAGAATGAGATAAAAAAGGTTCCATATTACATCCTATTTCATCCTAAATAGTAAAAATAAAAAACCTCCAATTTAGGAGGTTTAGGATAAAATGTAAAATGATAAACAACTTTTCACTATACTACATTATAAAACCTTCTTCTAAACAACATTTCACTATATTACATGATAAACCCTTTCACCCTTCTCAAACAATAGTTTTCTAATATTACATTCATTTACATTTCATTCTATTATAAATCATTCTATTAAAAACCTTACGTCCAACGAAACATAGCCTAAGTCCATTGAGAGTGTTTAGACAGTATAAGTTTGGTCTTTTATCAATCAAGATTTGTTCTTTTGGCGTCATTCCATATCTAATGATGATAAAATGATCGATGTGTGTGAGGTTAAGTTATAGCTAACTGCTAATAATAGAAGAAGAGATTAAAGGGAACAAAGTTAAGTTCTAATTATTGTTCTCTATATAGCTGATATTTGTTAATGCTTCTTATGTTTCTGTCAACATTAACAGCATTCTAGTGCTTAGTGTCAAGTCTTATACCTCTTACAAATCAAAGCTCTTTTAAGGACAAGAGAATTTTTGCGAGGTTGGTGGCTTTAATTGCATGAGTCTTATGATCATGAAGAATGTTATTTCAAAGTTATTTCTGCACATTATGCCTGAAGCAACGAATGCCAAACGATTCTTTAACGCTATTGAGAAGTTTCCACCAAAAATGATAAGATAAAGACGAGTGCAACTTTAAGGAAATTTGTCTCTATCAAGTATAAGGGCAATGGAAGCATAAGAGAGTACATACTTTAAATGTTTCATCTTGTAGAAAAACTAAAGACATTGAACATTGAGCTGTCGGAAGACTTGCTCGTTCACTTAATGTTGATGTTTCTTCCTTTAAAATTCAGTCAGTTTATGGTGAGCTATAATTGTCAAAAGGAAAATTGGACATTCAACGGGCTCATCTCTCACTCAGTGCAAGAATAAGATAGGATAAAACAAGACAAGATTGAGAGTGTTCATTTCACATCAACCTTTTCAGGTCATGGCAAAAAGTAGAAAGGAAAAAATATTATGATATCTAAATCACAAAAGAAGCATAAGGTTATGTTGAATGGACATAACTAAAAGAAATGCTTCTTTTACAAGGATCGTTCTTATTTGAAGAAAGATTGTGCCAAATATCGCACTTGGCGAGTAAAGACATATGTCTTTCACTTTTGTTTACATTAAAGTTAATTTGGTTTAGTAACTTGGTGGTTAGATTCTGGTGCTACAACCCATATAAGTATATTTATGCAGGGTTGCTTGAACTACCAAAAGCCTAATGATGATGAGAAGTACATTTTGAGGAGGGCTAAAAATCCAGTGGAAGTTTTAGGCATAGGGACTTTTTGGTTGTTATTGCGTATTGTTTTTATTTAGAATTAAAAAACGTATTTATTGTACCATTTTTAGGCGAAATTTGTTTTCATTTTCTGTATTAAACAAATAAGGATTTGTTTGTTCATTTGCAAACATAAGAAGTGATGTTTATTTTAATTTTATGCTTATTGGAACTAGTAATTTATCTGATCATGACAACATTTATTTACTTCATATAGTATATTCATATAATATTCATATAATGTTAAAATGAAAGCTACTAAATGCAAATTATCAAATGAGAATTCTTTATTATTATGGCATAAGCCTTTGGGTCATATCTTTAAAAAGAGAATTGACAGGCTTATGTTGGAAAGGATTCTTTAAACACTTAATGAATTAGATTATGATGTTTGTGTTGAGTATATAAAGGGCAAAACTACAAACATGAGAAAAATAGGAGCTAAGGGAGCTAAGAATATCTTAACATTGATATTTACAAATATTTGTGGGTCATTTCATTCAGCTTTATAGAATGGACAACAATATTTTATCACATTCATAGATGATTACTCTCGATATAACTACCTATACTTAATTCACAAGAAGTCGCAAGTATTGGATGTTTTTAGATGTTTAAGACTGAAATTGAAAATCAATTTGGTAAAACTATTAATGCCATAAGATCTAATCATAGTGGTGAATGCTACAAAAGATATGACAGATCAGGTGAACAACGTTAAGGTCCATTTGCTTAATTCTTAAGCGAGTGTGGGATTGTTCCCCAATACAATGTGCTAGGTTCTTTAAATTGATTGGTGTGGTAAAGAGACAAAATAGATTCCTTAAGGATATACTACAAAGTATGATTTGTCGTACAACTTTTCCTCACTTATTATGGGTAGATGTATTAAATATCGTAATGTACATACTTAATAGAGTTCTTATAAAAGCTACAAATAAAACCCTTTACGAGTTATAGACAAGTAAGAAACCTGTCTTAAAGCATTTATGTGTTTGAGGATGTCCAATTAAGGCAAGCCCCTATAAGCCAAATGATAAGAAATTGGATGCAAGATCTATTAGTATTTATTTTGTAGTTACTCTTAAAGATCATGGGAATTTGAATCTTACGATCCTAAAACAAGATTATTATTTCAGACAAGAAATGCCCGATTCTTTGAGGATGATGAGTTTAGGAAGGGGGAAGATAAGGGTAATGACTTTGTCTTTAAAGAGGAGTTGGTAAATGTTCCGCTTCCTGCTATTGTTGTTGATCATGATCAAGTTTTCATCCTAATGTGATTCAAGTGCATCCAATACAAATACATGACAATGTTGAGCTTCCTCGATAGCAAAATATCCAGTCGTTCCTTAATCCATTATTTATTAGAGGCATGAGGATCAAACTCAACAAATTCAAATTCAAGTAAAATCAATGCCTTTAAGAAGATCCACGAGGGAATTAAGAAATGCAATTTTCAATAATTATATTATATTTTTCCAAAAATATGAAGAAAATATTGACTTAGTGGGAGATGATCCACTCACCTTCCATGAAGCAATTAAAAGTTCTAAGTCTCATAAATGGATTAATGACATGGGTGAGGAAATGTAATCTATAAGAGATAACGACGTTTAGGGTCTTGTTCCATTGCTTGAAGGTGTGAAACCTAATGGTTGTAAATGGACTTTTAAGACTAAAAGGGACTCATAAGGTAGTGTAGAAAGATATAAGGCTTATCTTGTCGCTATATGATTTCCTTGGAGGGAAGATAAAGATTATAAAGAGACTTTCTCTTCAGTTTTATCGAAGGACATTTTTAGGACTATTATGGCACTTGTGAGACATTTTGATCTTGAGCTACATCATATGGATGTAGAAATAATGTTTCTCAATCTAGACATTAAGGAGATGATTTATATGAAATAATCGGAGGATTTAGCTTTTGAGGAAACTAAATAATTAGTTTGTAAATTTAAGAAATCCATATATAGGCTTAAATAATCTTCCCATCAATCGTACCAAAAGTTTCCTCAGTTGTTCTCTCATCTAGCTTTAGACTGAACGTTGTTGAAGATTGTGTGTAGTTAATTTCATCAATAGTAGATTCATTTTCTTGGTCCTATATATGGATGATATTTTAATTGCCAGTAGTAATGTGTAATTGGTTCGAGAAACTAAGAAATTTCTTTTGGAGCAATTAAAAATGAAAGATCTTGGTGAGACATCGTTCGTATTAGGGATCCAAATTCATCATGACCGTTCATATAAAAATTTAGTATTATCATAAAAAATTTACATTGAAAAAGTATTGCATCAATTTATCATGCAAAATTTTAGACCTCATGATACCTTTGTATCTAAAGGAGATCAATTTAGTTAACATTACTATTCGGAGGATAAAATAGAATCTAAGTTTATGCAGAATATCCCTTAAGCATCAAGAGTAGGGAGTTTGATGTACGTGTAGGTATGCACTCATCCTGACCTTGTATATTTTTTTGGGATGCTTGACAGATAGCAAAGCAAAGTAGGAAGAAAACATTGGGTAGCAAAAAAAAAAGTCTTCATATATTTACAAAACACTTAAGATTATATCCTCACATATAAGAGGTTAGACAAACTTAAGATCATTGATTTTTTTATTCCAACTTTGTTAGATGTCAAGACAGTCATAAATCAACATCTAGTTATATATTTTTGTTAGTCGAAGCTGTGATTTCTTGGAAAAGTTTCAAACAAACACTCATTGCATCTTCTATTATGGAGACTGAATTGTGCATATTATGAGACATTTTATCATATTATATAGCAATATAATTTCATTATAAGACTATAAGTAGTCAATGGTGTTGAAAGGCCACTCAAGTTATACTATGACAATAGAGCAATTATCTTGTATTCAAATAGTAACCGGAGCTCTTTTAGATCTAAATATATAGACATTAAGTTCCTTGTTGTGAAAGAAAGAGTCCATAGTGGTTTTGTTAGTATTGAGCTTATAGGAACAAACTCTATGATTACAGATCCGCTCACTAAGGCATTAATGCCTAAGGCCTTTCATGAGCGTGTTACTAATATGGCCATTGTTACATTTGATACCATTTGATTTAATGGGAGTTTAGATTATATTCTTTGTGATTGATATTATACTTGATGTCATGACATCAATGGAATATTTAATTCTTTTTCAATTTTCTATTGTTTACTTTGAAATCTAATCTCATTTGGTTAAGGTTGAACCAGTTGAAAATAGGCATGTGTAGATAATATTATATGTAATTTTCATGCCACACATCCAAACTTGATATTATGTTATTTAGTTAAATTGATGTATAAGATAATTGTGGGTTTAGTTGCAAAATGATAACAACTACCATTTGGTCCTTATGTTAGTGAAACTAATTGACGAGATCAATTTAGATGACAAATCTTTATTTTTTGTGCATAAATTGGTTATAAAAGATTTATATATGATTCGTGGTCTTATTGTGTGATCGTATGATTGTGTAGTTCAAACGGGAGATTGTTAGAATTTCAGATTATGCATCATATGCAATACATAATTACAAATGCTTCTGAACATGTAGATGTACATGTATTTCAGTAAATAATCATATACATATCTATGTTGTAAAGTTTAAGGAAATAATTGAATTGAACTAATTTTATCTAATGTCATCAAATGTAAAAGAGCAGGGGTTAATACATAAATATGTATAGAACCCTTGGGGTGTAATTAAAAAATTAATGATGGCCTAAAATGGTAATTACACCCATTAGGTTTTAGTAGTGGATGTGGTCCTGATTGACGTATTAGAATTTTTTTTTCTTTAGTTTTACATTAGTTCCTATCTAGTGTTTTCCTAATATGTTCAATCAAAAGACTACATTCCTAAAAACTTTTAAGCTCTTCACTAAAACTCTCTTTTCGTTCATGATTAAAGTATGCTTATGTTATATTTCTTCTTCTCAAACACTTTTCCAGAATAGGTTTATTCCCAAGTTTTTTTTAATCATTGTTATCATATTGAGTATAATGTCTTGATACACTTGAAGGTATGCACACGTAACATAAACATTTTCATTGCTACAGTTCCTTTAGTTTAAATTTGGTACATAAATGTACTTTAACATTTGCTATGTTATACTTTTCACATTGATTGAAAATTTCCAATTAAATTGGATGAGTTAGAATTGAACTTAAAAATTTAATCATATCAGACCTAATTAATATTTTGACTATTTTTAGGGTAAATAAAAATATATATTAAATTAATTTTTGAGCATTTTGTGGATTATATTAGACAATTGGATAAAAATATATATTAATATTTATCCAAAATTTGTGATATTTATGCAGTATTTTGACTTTTACATATTTAATTAAAATTAACTTTCTTTGTGTCTACATTTTTAAAATTTTACATTTTCATTTTCATCTAGACTTGAGCATCCCTAGTTATCCCATCTTTACTTTTTTATCGTTTATTTTTAATTGTGTTACTCTTTTATGAATTTTTTTATACTATTTTTAGATTTTGATTGCTTTTATTTAGATTGAAAGTTCTTTTCCTTTAGTTACTTTTAAATATGGGTAATCTTTTGAAATTGGCGTTATGTTATTTTTCTTTTTCCTTTTGAGATTTTAAAGTTAGTATATGTAGCCTTCTCCACTTGATTTAAGGAGACATTTTTATGATCTAATAAAAAAAGTTACGGATGTTTCTTTTTTAGGTTTACGTAATTTATTTGGTAAAAAGTATATTTTGAACTATAATGATTCCATTAAAATATATGTCAAATTCTATCATTTTCAAATATCCAAAAATTACTAATATTTCAAAACTATTCAAATTTAGTTATAAACTAACAAAAATCTTGACAAATTTATGTTCAAGTAAGTGTCACATTAATATTAACATTACACTCATTTTTAATTTTTATTAGTCATATGAGTTCGACTATCTTAATTAAATCTAAGCTTTAATTTTAATTATTCTCAATCTTAAATTAAATATAATTAACTCTAATAAATCATAATAAACTCTAATTAATAGTAATACATTCTAATTTAACATTAATCCTAACTAACTTTAATTAAACTTAAATTAATTAACATTCACCTCTTTTTCTCTTCTCTTTATTAGTTCTCTGACCAACATCACTATCACTCACTACCATCAGCACCTCCTCTGCCAACCATTCTTAGCAGTTGATTATTTGCACTAATGTCGTTTTGATCTTCTTGGTTCTAGTTTTGAGAGGTTGTATTAGTGTTATTTTATTGCCAACAATCAATAAGTTGGTTGAATTTTTAGTGACATAATTATTTAAAGATATTTTTATCCTATGCTTATTTTTATTTTAATTAAACAATATATAGTATAAAGTTCATGGAATAAATGTACATTATACATGCAATTAAGATAAGATCATAATTATGAGATTTATACTGTATTTAGTTATTATCCCTAAATTATTTATATTTATTATTCTATTAAGACTAAACATTAATAGAGCAAAAAAGCTAACACATATTATGTTTTTTCTTTATGAAGAAGATAATTGATCCCATATACTAAAGTGAAAATTTGAAAAGATGTAGTTTCACAAAAATTCTGGTTCAGCCACAGTTGTTTCTAGCATAAATGAAAACAAAAAAATTAAACACAAAATAAACAAATCAATACTCGATATTTGGTAACGCATTCTACACAACTTGCCTACGTTTGCGGGGCCTTCACCTAGCTTAAACACATTCATTTGTGTTACAATAATAGTTTTACTCAAGACATTACAAAGCGACTCACCCAACTTTTGACACTATCTTTTGTCCTCACAACCCGTGAAAGTAAATCACTCTCAATAATATCAACAGAGGATTTTGTCAACAATGTTTAATGATAATGATACAAAATAAACAACTCAAGTGATTAAACAATAACCAACATAAACAAATACACTTCAGATAAGAAAAATAACTTCCTTAATAATTCCAGCTTCTTCAACGAAAGATTAGAAAGTTGTTCATCAAGAATGCTGCTGGAGTCTTTCGATATTATTACTGAACCATCACATACACAGCAACGAACGAAATACCAATAAACATAAACATTTCTTCACCGAAATGTTGTAAACAACGGAGTTACAAAACTATAAGGCCTGCTGGAATTTTACACACACCACTATCACTATTGATAACCACTAAAAGCACACCTGATTAACACCCAATCAGCCTAACACACCACCGACCATAAGTGACAACTTCAACAATCACAAAAATTTGTGAAGTTTTCGCACCCCATAAATCATAACCAATAGCCACAAATTAGCACACCATAAAAACGATTAACAGTCACCAAAGGTTCACACAAACACAAGATAAAACTAGCTGCCAAATTGCCCTCAATAGTTGTTCAAAACAGAACAAAATGCAGCTGCCAAAATCGTATAAAATTGATAATTACAAACCTACAAAAGTCACGTAACTCTTGACCAAAAATTCAGCACCATATCATAATTATATCCCATAAATCAGCTGCAAAATGTTATCCAATATTGCCCTAAAATCCCAGCCTTCAAGTCATACAAAAACTGTCATTGAATCACACTAAAAACGACAATACTTCATCCCCTATCTCACGTAAATTATAGCCATAGTCCATTTGCAATAAACCATCCAAATCTCTAAATAATATGCTACCTTAGATAACCATTATCCCCAAAATAGGTTATCCATTAGATCCCATCTTGATTAGGATTTTAAACCTTATTAAACTTATCTTGAAAGAGTCCCACCTAAAATAGAATACTTGTCAAAGTGAAGCTCCATAAATAATCAAATATGCCCAATTACAAATAATGCCCAAAATATCATAACACAAAACTTAACATAAAGTATGAAGATATTTAAACAAACGTGTGGATGTTTGTTAAAGAACAAGTTCACTGAAATTGACACCACACAAGAATTCTATTAGAAATATTACTTGTATCTCTATAAACATTCTTATTGTGATGATTGTATAAATGATTCTTTAACTTAAGCTCTCCAAAGTATCCCATGTAGGGATTGCTATGTTTTTAGAATATTTATAACTTATACTAATCAAGGGTAGTTCAATTAGTAGTTATTGAATATAACATGAACTATATATAGGTAGTTGAGTGATTAATGTAGGATTCATTACCCTAAAGTGATTAGGAAGAATGTTTTGTTGTTCTTGATTAGTATTGTCTCAAAATAGTTTTCAAATGTTATTAATAGAAACAATTATTAATGTTGGAGCACTAAGATAATTGGACTAAAATATAGTAGATATTAATCATATGCTCTATGTATAATTAGAACATTATAAAATCAAAGGATTGGATTTTATAAAAAATTAGGCTTAAAAAGGCTAGTCAAAACCACTTTGACATTCGCAATATTTGGGTGATCATGATACATAACTAGACAATAAGCTTAATATATACTGTTTAATTAGAGAATTAAAGATAAAATAAAAGAGTTTAATTTATCTTATCTTAAATATGATTTAAGATTATGATTATATCTATTTTCAATATATTTAGGAGTTTAATGAGTCACAAACAAAGAGTAGTTGATAAGAGAAAAAGGTAATTTAATCAAGTTAGACTTGATTCTAAAATTTGAAAAACTTTAGGAACAAATATAAGATATTTGATAAATGAGTACTAATATTAGATATTAAATCTTATTTAATATGTACTTAATTATAATTAATTATAATTATATTTAAATTAAATTACCGAAGGGTTTAAGTCATATTATAAATCCATGTAAGCTCTAGAAGAGTTAACACTTTTTACTTATCCCTCTCTATGCTATTTGTAAAGTTATTTTAACAAGTTTATGTAAATACGGTTAGAGGTTAAACACGCGTGCAATAACGTGAATTGCAATGGACTAGTTTTAGAAATAGTTCAAGAGAAACTACAAAAGAAATGATCAAGATACATACTAAGGTACAATTTACATTTATGTTTTAGTGCGTTCATGCAGTAATCATATTATAGAATTTAAAGTACTCTTAGCTTTTAGGAAATCGAACAAAAAAATTTTATATTTCTTTTATTATACGCAAAATAAGATTTCACTTTGATTTCATAATAATGGTATCAAAGCATCTTTAATTTTATGACTTGATTATTATTTGATTGATATTGATATTAAAATTTAAAATTAATTTTACAATTGCTACAAACTCTAATTCCAATAAGATTACATTTAAAAATTCCTTCATTGGAGATTAAGAAACCTACCCAATGATCTAGGAACCTAAAATTAATTTTACAATTGCTATAAACTCTAATTATAATGGTGGTTATTTTTAGATGAAACCCTGATTCAACCTTAGAAGGAGCTTAGTTTTATAGCCAAAGGGGAGATACCCTCGCTAGCCCTAATGATATAGATGCATGCTTGGCCTTATTGATTTAATAGCCTGATTTGATTATTGTTTAATTGAATTGTTATACTCTAAGTCGCTACTATATCTGGACTAGATGAGGTTTGTTTAGAGACCTAAATTCTTTGTTCCCTAATCCACTATGTAGTTTCCTTTATGATTTACTCCTCCCTTCTTTTTCTAATATGAAATATTTGAGAATTCCTTTCTCCCCAAAGATTGTATATCTATGAATCAACCACTATGATTATAAAAGTCAAATTTGCCTTCTTCCTATTGGCAGATAAAATCCAATCTGTCAACTCCTTGTAGCTATGTTTAATTTCATTGATGCCACACTTCTTGAGCATATGCTCTAAGACAATGTAAGAGAATTCATATTTAAAGAATAAATGTGAGGATGATTTGCTTTCTTCCTCACAATATAAGAACCTATTTACAATATTGAGGTAAGTAAGCTTATTTAAGGTGCTGAGTTTATTTTTTATTAGCAACTATAGGAGAAAAGTTATTCTAGGTAAAAGCTCATTTGTCCAAACCAAGCTAGCCCATTCCATACAAATACCTCTAGTTCTTTGGGAGTCAATACAGGACCTACAAGTATGAATGTCATTTTTGTTAACTATCCATATACAGTAGTCCTCTTTCCCTTTATTTGGATCATAGTCAAGAAGACATTGGCTTATTTGTGTTGGTAGAAAGTCCTATTTTTTGTCCTTTATTCATATGTCTACCTTGGCATAACTAGGTATATCTTTAAGCACCTCTTCCCCTAATTATGAATCCTGTAAAGGGCCAGTTTTACACCAATTATCATGAAGTGAGGATATAGTTTTACCATTTCCAATAATGCATTTTTAATTGTCCTCAAGTAATATTCCTTAGCTTTAAAGCTTGTGACATAAATGCAAAATGTGTTCCGTTCTCCTCTACCTCCCTTAGTGATCTCCCTTTTAAGATGTAAAGGTTAACCATTTAGTCCATGATGAAACCCTGTTTGACAAGAGTCTTTAGATTTTCTTAGCATCAATGCTTTTATTAAACAAAGTTTAGGGGTTTAGTACACGGCCACCCTCATTGACAGGGAAGCAAATTTCTTTCCAACTAACTTTAGCTTTTTAATGTCCTTCTTTCCCTCTATTCTAAATAAATCTCCTAATTTACTTTTTTATAACTTTAGTACTCCTTTTGTTAGGAAGAAATGGGATCCTTGATATATTTATAGTGAGCTGAGTGTAGATTTAAACAATTGTAGTCTTCCTACATAGGACAATTATTTGTTTTGCCAAGAATATATCTTCTTTTGAATTTTCTGAATTAAGGGTTTATTTTCATATAAGTTTAGGCTTCGTAAAGATAAAGGAAGTCTAAGATATTTGATAGGGAGTTTCTGCACATGAAGTCTAGTCAAGTTGGAGAGTGTTTGTGATAATTGTTCATCACTGGTAGACGTTACTCATTTTCTTATCTCCTTATTAATTTCTAAGCTAGATGGACTTTTAAAGGTTCGTAGAGAGTTTATGAGTTTTTTGAAATATTAGGCATGTGCTCCGTATAATAATAAAAGATCATCTGCAAAAACCAAACTAGTTAGTTCTAGTTTTTTACATTTACTATGATACATGAATTTTATGTCCTTTGAAGTATTGAAGTTGATCAACCTTTTTAGCCTCCATACATTGTAGGAACATATAAGGGAAAATTGGATCCCCTCATTTTATCCCTCTTCTTCCTCTAAATAGCTTGGTAGGTTCTCCATTGACAAGAATGGAGAAGAAGGTAGTGGAAACACAATCTGTGATCCATTTGTTGAATTTTTTAGGAAAGTTGAATATAATCAAAAGCTGCTGTAGGTTTTAACTTATAGAGTCATAAGCTTTATTAAAGTCTAACTTTAGGGCACAATCTGTAAGGTTTTTCTTCCTTGAGTACCCTTTTTGTAGCTCTTGTGCCAATAGTATATTGTCTCCAATCTATATCACCTCGAGGAATGCTCTTTGGTTCACATTTACAATGTCCCCTAACACATTCTTAAATCTCTTAGCAAAGATTTTGGCTATAATTTTATAAAGGAAGTTATGATAAGCAATTGGTCTGAATTCACCTAGTGACATAGGATATTGGTTTTTGGGGACCAAAAATACAAAAGTTCTGTTTATTTCTAAAAGCATTTTTTGATTACTCAAAAACTCTTTTATTGCATTCACTATTGAATTCCTAAGTAAGGGCCAAGTCTTATAGAAGAATTTACCATTCCATCCATTTGGACCTAGAGTTTTATTAGGGTTTATGTTAAAGGCAGTGCATGTTATTTCCTCTTTTGTTACTAAAATGTCTAGCAAAATCTACTTATCATATGAGAATTGATGTCTCAAAAAAGTCCCAAGAGCTTCTATAGTTGATTTGCTTTTTGCCTTAGTGCCAATAGATTTTTTGAAGAACTTAAAAGCCTTAGTTTTAAACTCTAGTTGTGAGCAGGCCAAACTTCCATCCTCCCTTCTTAAGGATATAATCCTATTAGTATTTCTTCTATTGAGTATCATGTTATGGAACTATTTGGTAGCCTCTCTCCCTTATTTAATTCAGTAACTCTGTCCCTTTATTTCAGTAAGGAATAGAGATTTATTTATACTTCCATAAAAAATTTTAAGGCTTCCTTTTCGTTATGAGTCTCTTCCACTTAGAGTAATGTAAAGTTTGTCCTGTGCCAATTCTAGGATCCTCTTAATTTTGTTTATTTCCTGGCAAGGGTCACTACAGATGTTAGCTTTTAAGAGTTTGATTTCCTCCTTTTCTTAAGAAACCTTCTTAACATATATAAAAGATTTGCATCCTTCCACCTTTGTTTCCATACCTTTTCCTACTGCCTCTATGAAGTGCACACTGTTAGTTAAAAATTTATTGAATCTAAATAGGAAGGATTTTTTCTTGGTTACAAGGAAATCACGAATTAATATAGGAGTATAGTAAAAAATTCCTAGGTTTAGGAATTTAGTATAGCTCTCTGGAAAAGAATCTAGCCATATTTTATTTATTAAGGCCTATATAGTTTTTTCCTAATCAACCATTGATTCTCCTATACATTGCTCCATATGTATAAAATGTCATCTAATTTTAAGTTAATGATCTCCATATTTTTTAAGTAGCTTTTCAAGTTTGTGGCTATCCTCCTCTGGCATACATTCCTTTTAGCTTTAGAAGTCTAGGTGGAAATCAATTAAGTTATGATCTAGGGGATCCATAGAGTCACAACAACAAGATTTTCACATAAGGTCAAGTAGTTATAAATAAAGCCAAGGTGTGAAAGAACAAGGCATCCCATCTTCCTATTGCATTTTCTAGCTTCTTAAAGTCTTCTTTTTCCTCCTTTCTTTAGTATAGATTATAATAGTCTTTCTTTAGACGCTAGTCGTAAGGATGACCATTATTGCCTAAGTCTTTTATTCTTAGTTGAAGGAAGTGGAAGCCTTTTTGAAACTTTGAAGGTTAGGAAGCAATTGAGTCTTCTTGTTGAAGTATTTCACTTATTTATATATTAGATTGCTTTTTTATGCTTCATTTTTATAATTATTTTTGATTGATTTCTAAGGTGCGTAGTTAGATTATTAATTAAAAAGATAATTTTGCTAGATTCAATATTGAATACGTAAAAATCAATTCATTTAATCATTTATGGCAATTAGGTGTTTTCATTTACTATGTCAGAAATTATTACTTTTTGGAAAAAGTTCTATTATATTAAATGTAACTACAAATATTGTGTTATCTTGTTTCAATGGTTTTTTTCTTCTTAAAGCTATTGTTTAATTAAGTTTTATATTGTATTTAAGATTGTTAAGCAATAAATATTAATTGAATTATGTGTTTTTAATTGACTACTCCTAAGAAAAGGCATATATTTAGTATCACATTGAATATATGATTAATGAAATAATTATTTTTATGCCAATGATCAATCACAATTCCAAAGGGTAGAAGCAACCGTGAAATAAGGTTTGTTTTTTTTATCAAGAACTCTTATTTTATTACTTTTTTATTTTTCCTATCACATAATTTCACAACCCCCTTTATTAATTATTTTCTTTCATAACAATTGACGAACAAGAATTCCTTAGGAGATCGACTCCTACTTCCCTATATTATGTTTATTGAATGCACAAATTTAGGAATTAATTTGAGGTATAGACAATAGTTCTACCAAAAGCTTATAAGATATTGAAAGATTCACTTTTATAATAAATTCAAAGAGTTTATTTTAGAGATGCATGTAGATTTATCATGTCTGTTAGAAAGTTAATGGGAGTAATTCTTTTCAATGGGCATATATAAATCATATAGTGCTCATAGAGAATACAAAAATTATATATTCAGTTGTTGCAGTAACTTACTATTAGGAGCAGAGACAATACTAAAGGTATTTAGTATTTAAGATATTTGATCTATTAATTGTTAGTAGTGTGCCCTAGGCCAATGGATATTTGTGATTCATATATTAACATTATGACTTGTTAATAATATATTATGAGGTATTCCTTTTATATATACATGCATGTCGTTTATGTAATGT
>JAOTAY010000005.1:8147725-8159063 GCA_025629805.1 Erythroxylum baracoense
AAATATAACTCTTGCATCATGTTATTAACTGAAATAACATGTTGTGTTAGATCATCTCCAGGCATTAAACGCATGTTAACTAACTGTACATAAATGTTGCCAATACGTCTCTTCTGTGCCTCACATCGAATAAGCTTAGGCGTTTGCTTAATAATAGGTATCTTCCTGAAAAACAAATTTTTAGGAATCAGAAGAGTGTACAAAATAAGTGAATTATTTTGTTTAACACATAGCAAACTTATGCTCATAGAATGGAAATAATTTAATTCTATTAGCAATTTATTGAACTAATCAAATTATGCTATTAATATCTAACCAATTAGAATCTTTTTTCTAATCTAATCATGTTCAAATATGAATAAGTCAAATTGAATTAGAAACTTATTTCTAATATAAATTATAACTGAACTAATCAATTTATCTTGGTTTAATTAGAAACTAATTTCTAATGAAACTCATATCTAATTTTAACTAAACAAATTAATATTGATTTAATTAGAAAATATATGTCTAAATTTAATTCAATGAAAATAAACTTATTTCTAAGTTTATTTTAACTAAACAAATTAGTTTTAAATTATTTTTTTATTATATAAAAAACTAATTTATTTTAACTAGAAAACTAATTTAACTAAATTAATTAGTTTGTATAAATTAGAAAACTTATTTCTAATTCTTTATTTTACATTTAATTTAAGACATCAATATAGATAGTAAGGTCTAGCCTAACCTCAATATGGTTATCAAGGCCTAAGCCTTCAATCCTAATGAAAGAAAGTCATATATTATGGGTCCAAGTTATAGCTCATAAGGCATCACATAAACATGACCCATTCATTATTTGCTAGCCCATAAAGTTATTATCACTTTGGATCACAATACTTTAACCCTTTCTACATATCATTACAACCCATTTGACAAGCCACTTTTTAACATAACATGTAACCTTTTGATTGAGATGCCATATGCCTCTTCTTTGGAAAACAAACAAGTTTTTAGAATTTGTCTTCTAGCAGTAGATAAGAGACAAGGAAAACTTCTTGATTGAAAGGCCACATGCCTCTTGCTTGATAATGGCTACTGGTTGATTGAGAGGACAAAAAAAACGTGTCCTCATCTCTGCAGCCCCATCCTTGCTAAGAACACTATACATCTTCTCTTCAATGCTTGCATTTTCTTTAGCGTTCACATATTTCTCACAAAGAGATCACTACGCAAAAGAGAGCGTTTTGTTCTAATCTCTTAAGTCAGGGTCCACAACTCAAAGCAACCTTTGGTGATCTTTCCACCATTAGTTAAGCAATAGAGGAACAAGAAGAGTAAAAAAATTCATTTCGCAGTCTCTCGTAAATGGGTTGATTTAGAAGGTTATTCAATCAAGGGACTCTCAGTTGGTGGGCATCAAACATAATGGATCACATACACCCATTCCAAAAATATACAGGTATTTACAATGAATGTATGTACTATGTTGTTATACCAAGTATGAACTTTGATATACTAAGTATGAACTTTGATATATCATAATCCACAAAAAACAATCACAAGTCCAGAAACAGTATATCAAAAACTAACGTGAAGCATGCGATGGGTTTATTTAAAATCATAAGCATGCATATATATAAAAACAAACCTATGCTCTAATACCACTGTTATATTAATAAGAAAGAACATGATCACATAGATCATGTTAACCAGGATCTTTACATATGCATAAATAACAAATAATCACATACTTGGATTATTGATGTATTTCCACCGATTAAAGAACTTTTCTGTAGATCTTTTAATCTTCTTATTGTTCGTATGAAAAAACAATGCAGAAGAAGAAACACACGCAGAGAGACTCTTCATTCTATTCTTTTAGTTTAAAAATCAAACAAAACTGAACTACCTTTGGTAGTTATTGAAAGCATAATTACCACAACACCCCTCATGGGTGTAAAATGATTTGTTAATTACTTTGATATTATTAATATTCATATGTTAAAGATGCGTTACTAGATGTCAGCCTTGATATATAAAAATAAATTACTTAATTAGAGAATAATTTTAAATTTGATTTAAGATTATGATTTATATTTATTGTCAATATATAAGAGTCTAGTGGATCACACGCAAAGAAAAAAAGTAATTTAAATAAGTTAGACTTGATTATAAAGTTTGAAATGATTTAGGATCAAATATAATATATTTAATAAATAAGGACCAATATTAAGTAATAGATCTTATTTGGATCCAATTGATTTGAACTAAATTAATAGGGATCAATAAAATTAAATTTGAACTAAATTACTAAACAATTCGTGTCCGTAGGTTTTTAAGGAAGCACTATTTATAAAGTTCTCTCAACTATTTTGTTTATAAATCATGAAAAATTAGACACGTGTTTAATTATGATGGTTGTGATGAACCTATTTTAAAAATGGTTTGAAAGAAATTATATAAAAAAGATAAAACTCGGTAATAAAGTATATTATAAAGTTTAAAGGGGTCTTAATTAAAAAAATTAAACAAAAATTTTATATTTCTTTTATTGCATGGTAGATCAAACTACTTCCATTGCTGGTGTTTGTTTTGAGCTCAACAAATTATGTTCCCTTCTCAAACTCGTACAATTTGTTCTTGCAAAAAGAAACTAATGAATCAGTACCTGCTGTTGCAATATTTCCTGCCAACCAGTGATTTGTCAGATATGATTCTTGGAGGAAAGATAGTAGTTAACAGAAGTAGTAAGATCATTTAAAAATCTTGCTATCAGACAAAAGTAGAACATTTTGATCAATTGATTCGTTCTTTCTATGTTTATCTTCTACATTCATCCTTACAGAAATAACTTATAATTCTATTAGAACTCAATTCTTAGTAAATTAATTATAATTTCAATAAATTTAATTTTGTATCCAATAGGATGTTCTGTCATTAAAAAATGTGGTTGTTAGGTTTGATCTTACTTGTAGATGTTTATGAAAATGTGTTAGAAACTATTCAAATCTCTTAAACGATAAGTGCTAATTTGAATTGACTTCTTGTGCTTCGCTTTTTACCACACGATCGATAGAAAGTCCTTTGTTTGGTATTTTACTAACAAAAAGGTTGCAGTACAAAGACATCATCAACTGCTCTATTCTCTTGGGTAAGTCTTGTTGTATCTCCTTGTGATAGATTTTAGGAATCCAACATTTTTATCAAATTTTGAATAACTTGCACAAGATTTCACCAATTAGCATACTTATCTTATGCATGCTAACTATTTAAAACATGGTTTTGGCGTTTGGGAATCATCACAATAACTTGCTTTATACATGTGATTCCTCTGTAGTAAACAGTGGTGTTAGATAATTCAGAATATTTTTAGTATCAATGTTTGTTGAGATTGATTGTGTTATTGAAATTTAGTGAGAAAGTATTTTGGAGTAGATTATCTTGTTGTTAAATAAGATGCATATCAGTTGTTTGTTTAAATGTTTGTTAGGAAATCTGCAGAGATATTGATAATGCTTGATTTTTGTAACTGATAAGCCTGCTTCAACTATAAAAAGACAGGCTTGTTAGTGTTTTTCTTTGCATCAATGAAATCATCGTTCACTTAACTTCCTTAAAAGTTTTTCCTATTTTGCTATTGCTGCAGTTTCTTTTTGTCACAGGACAACAAGTGGTTGCAACTAAGGAAGCAAGAGAGATGAGTGGTGGTGATGGTGGTGGGTGGTCAAAGCTTCCTTTGGATTTGCTACATATTATTGAAGACAATGTACTATTATATCATGAGAAGGTAAGTTTTTCCTGCATATGTAAAACATGGCAATCTGTTCCAAGATTACCTGATCTTGGCCAACCGCTTCTGGTACAAGAATTTGAACCACAGGATTCCACATTAAACTTTTATAGTATACAACAAAATAAGCTTTATCATGTTGACCTACCTGAGTTTAGAGAGAACTTTAATGTCATAGATTTATATTATTGCTGGCTTGTCCTCGCAACTTCGAATTTTAGATCAAAAATTTATGTCCTGAATCCATGGAAAAAGGAGGAAATTGATCTTCCACCATTAGATAAGGTTTCAGTTGGTCTAACTCCATTGTGTCCTTGTTTCCTTAAGAATCTTGCTTTTTCTTCATATCAAAATTATATAGCTCTGGGCATTTGTGGTTCGCTTCAAAAGAGGTTAGTGTACTACAAACGAGGAGATAAAGAATGGAAGGTTTTAGACACAAGTTATGAAGATATAATTTTTCATAAGAGGAAGTTGTATGTGGTAACACGTAGTGAAAAACTTCTATGTTTTGATATTGAGCATGGTCCAACAGCGACCATGATAATCATCACCACCACCACCACCACCAAAATTGGCATTGGCATGAACTTGGATGTGTACACCAGCAGCATAGTTCGTATGAACTTGGTTGAGTACTCTGGTGGAATTCTACTGGTGAGAAAGGTGACAAAGCTTTATGGACAAAGTGATGAACTTGAAATTACCGTCAGCAGACTCGATTTGAGCACTAAAAGGTCGCGTAAAATTATGAACATCAATGATGATATATTGTTTTTGGGGCAATTCATGACTAAAGCATTCGCAATTTCATCTCGTGAATTGGCTGGATGCAAAAGAAATAGCATTTATCTTTCCACGGAGGTTCCGTACGGTAGAAGAACATAAATGAAATGTGGCAATTCTGTGCGAATTTAAAGAATGGAAAAGCTGTTTACCAATTACCAAACTATGGAAATTACTACGGACGTTCCTTTTCAACCATTTGGATAATTTCTAACTATTTCTTGCTACAGAAAAATACTAACATTTAGGAATTGGTGTAATAATTGTACACAGTAATACTAATTATTGTAATAATTATAGACAATAATTATTACTTAGTGCCTTATTTTGTAAAAATATTTTGATGCAATGAAATTAGGATTTGATGTTGCTTTATTTTGTTTCAATATTTTGATTGGGAGTGTGATATATTATTGGAAGAGTGATAATAACTAATATTTTAAAAATTAGATTGGAAATTGAACAGTTTTAGACCGATTAAATAAAATTAAAGAATTTAAAATATGATTAAAAAATTTTCAATTTAAAGTTTAATTAAAAAAGAGATAATTAAATAAAAATTAAATGATTTGTTTTAGTTTATAAGAACTTATTAATTAATAAAAATTGACTAATTAATTAATAAATTGATTGATTTTTAACAACAAAAGTTATTAAATTAAATCAAACTGAACAATTAGATGATTCAAGATTTTTACAATTGAACTATTTGAATTTTTTAATCATCGATAGTAACCAGCAGGTTTCAACACATCTAAAAGTTTTGCCCAGTTTCATTTGGTTTGGTTACTTGATCTCAAACTTTCGGCAGAGGTTAAATGCATATGTTTTAGTATGTCATAAAAATTATTTAATGCAGAAAAATAGTAAATTATACCATTGATAAGTGAGACTAATACTATGTTCTATGTAGTATCAATAGAGTCACCAGTTACAGAATTTCTCATTGAAAGTTCTAAAGAAACTTTTGACCATGTACGTAAACTTGTTCATATGGCAGCATCAATTTAATGAATAGGAGGAAATTCAATATGATTACACCAAACAGAAAAGATCCTTTTGTCTCGCTGTTTTGACGAATCCATATGATCACTTTCTTCATTTTCCATTGCATTCTTTAATGCAGCTTCATCTTGATGTGAAGACTATGAATCATCTGGATCTTAATAATCGCTTCGTTAAGCAGTGCCATCAGATACTATATAATTTGTTTTACCTTTCGCATGAATCTGGCTTTTAGATGCTACAATAGGATTCCAGCTGAAAAGGGTAATGAAGCTGTTCTCCAACTTTTCATTTATAGAGCACTTTGTGCTTTGTGGTGATTTCACCAACTGCGTGGAATAATTTTCTATGGTTTTAGAGATTTGACAAGATGCTCTGAGTGCATGTAATAATTTTCAGTGGCATCGAATGCAATAAGAAATTGTAACCCAATTATTATAAGATCTAGCTTTTTCATTTTCATCAATGTACTATGTTGCAGTTGTCTGCATGATTCACTGTGACAAGGATTGTGATTTAACAATAGAGAGAACGTGCTTCGGCTGTGACGTGCTTATGAGTTCTTGATCTGTTACCAGGGGTCTTCGTCATGCAGCAAGTGGATACATTCAGGGGATAAATGATCTTGCTACACTCTTTTTGGTTGTTTTCTTGTCCGAATACAGGGAAGGAGACAAAGACAACTGGTCAATTTCTGATCTATCAGCTGATAAAATCACCAAAATAAAGGCTGACCACTATTGGTGCCTATCAAAGTTACAAGATGAGCATTATACGTTAGCTCAACAAGGAATGCAGAGACTGTTTTCTAAGTTAAAAGGAATTGGTGCCTCTCGTTTGTGTTGTAGCTGACAAAATCTTTGGAATTTGAAGAATTTCCTTGTAAATTTACCATTGCTTGAAGAAAAGAAGAGAACTCTTCTTTGTATAGAAAGAAATAACTTTTGAAATTCGACCAAATGCAAGTGTCTATTTAGGGCATGCAGTTTGTTCATTTACCTCAACTTGATAAGCATCTGGACTACACTTGATGTTTGTTTTCTCCTTTTGTTGATGTTCTTAAACAGTGAATCTAGATGCCGTGCGGATGCTGAAGTCCTTCTTTGATGATTTACGATATCCTATAGAGAAGTTTCATTGTCTCCACTAAGATGCATTTTATACATGATAGAGAGAAGTACAAAAAATATGGCAGATCAGACTTTGTATCTCTATTTCTTGAACAGAAAACAGCCCAGCCGTTACTGTCTCTTGTAACCAAGTAGGTTTATACTTGAAGGAGGTAGCCTACTCTTCTAATATTGTAGTGGCAAATTGTACACCAGGCTCCAATGGGATGACCTTTATAAAAAATCTAATGATACGCAAATAGTTATTAGAAAAATACAAGACTATAAATTCTGGAGTAGTAGGAATAACTTCAAATTGTATCCCTTATTCTGATTTAGGCTTCCAAAAAGCTAAGATGGAAACAAGACAGACAAGCAAGAGAACTAAAACTATGAGACAAATGATTCATTGCAAGCAATAATTTAATATAGCAGAAATAGCACTTGATTTAATTTTATTGTCAAAACAATGTATACAAGTGCTTGAAAAATTGTAGCAAGTTGTCAGATCTCTCTTCTGCTCAACTTAGATTCTCTAGATATTTAATAAATGCATATTTCTGTATACACTATCCTTCAATATCAACTGTTAAACAAGACGGGGAGAGATCACTTGCTAGGATCATGTTCTTCAATTCTTCAGATTTCTTGTTAGTTAGGCGACTGTCTTATTGAACAGTCGGACTAGGTGTTTGTTCCTCAAAAAGACCAAGTAGATTAAGATAATGACAAGCAACTGCTACTACCAGAAGAATGGGGATTACTGCTACATGGTAAATAAGCCATAAGATCCCGCTTCAACCATCAGACAAGCTTAAGAATCTGTCTCTTCGCCTGAAAAAATATGTTCAGTTTTAAGGAAGGTAAATATTGAATGGGGTGCTACATGCTCGACTATAATGTAGGAATTTTCTTCATTTATAAGTTTAATGTTAGAAACCAGATAGTATATGTCTGAACCTGATAAGCTACTAGCAAATCGAAGCTGTGGAGGATGGCCTAGTGACTTTTTTTTTTAGCAACTAGTACTGAATTATGTAAAGACAAATCCTCAATCAAAAACCCATTAAAGGAATAGACAAATCTTCCATGTCCACGTTCTCAATGTCAAATTTTCATGAAGTCATGTTACTGTAGAAATGACAGTCAACTAAAACATGCACAACATATTTTCATGCAGCAGATTCAATTATTTTTAAAAGTCTTACTGCCTTGTGAAATTTTTAAAAGTCTTGTATAATTGGTTGAGAATCCTTTGCCTCCTATGCAAAGAAAGATGAAAGAAATAGAAGAAGGAAGTTCAAATCAGACATAGGATTATTTGCACAAATACTAGAAGATAAAATAATACAACAATTACTTACGCCTTTTTTCTGCTCAATTTCTTCAATGAACTGTTGCGGGTACTCCATGTACTCACCACATTCTTCCTTTACAGAAGATGCAAGCTCCTCTTCTCCAGCATCCTCAAGGTTCCGAATTAGAATTGTGAACGTTAATTTATCTGGTGAACAGCCTGCTTCCTTCATTCTTGCATAAGTTTGCATTGCCTTATCAATCATAAAAACTTGGAAATATGCCCCAATCATCTCAGTGAATGCTCTGGTATCAGGTTTCAGCCCTTCCTTCTCCAACTTATAAAAGAATTCTTCAGCCATTTCAGTCAGCTTGTTCTTTCCGAGCATCTCAATCATGTTATGGTACAATGATAGCTCTGGTTCGTACCATTCTTCCTTTTGGACAAGCTCAAAGACCTAAAACCTCATTTAATCAGATTAAAATACATAAGTGGGCCAAAATACTAAAAGAGAGAACTTAAACTAGGTAGAAAGATGGTGGGAATTCCAGCACTGGATTTATACCCCATAATCAAGTCCAAATGTCTTAAGCCACAAATGGCCAAGGACACAAAAGATGAACTGATAGAGTGGCACTGATAGTAATCATCCAGTCCGTTTCTTTTCCATGTAGAGCAGGAGAAAAAGATGTCGCATTCAACAATTAGACACTTTTTACAATCTATGCCCCACCTTCTCAAATCATTTATCTTGTTGTCTGCGAGAGTTATCTACACACGTAGAACTGGATAATCAATCCGAATGTCATTCTACAGAGCTTTACTGTGATTCCTCAGTTGAATAACCCTCCTTGCTTGTCAGGTGACAAGATTCTTTACTAACTATAGCAATTAGCTTAAGACAATCGGAGATAAACACATTTTGGTTCAGGTTAGATTCTCACCACATGAAACATCCACCTTTGGCTCCAGTATTCCATAACATAAATCTTTCTAGGTTTATTTCAGTTATACATATATGATAAACAAATTCAAAGTAAGCTGACGAACACCCACACACAGACAAAAAGAAAGATTAGTATCTTATGTCTACATAGGCGGCCATAGAAGGCCTTTCTTGTCCATTAACAGAAAATTTAGTCCTATAAGCCTAGTCGCATTCTTCGATTTTTTGTCTTCCTTACCCACTCTTCAAGTTGAGAGAAAATCATGTAAAGGTAGCACTAGTCATATCTAAATCTGGTTTTCCACTTTTCAAAAAAAAAAAAAACTCTGGTTCTTCCATTCCCACGTCAATTTTAACATTCCCGATTACCATTCTTACAATGCCATTCTAAATATAATAACCGAAAAACTTAATTCAACTACTAACCAAACGTCTAAGAGTTCAAATTTTGAAACTCCAGAAAAATACAAATATGTACAGATTGACAATTCCGAAACAGAGAACTTGGGGATGGTCGAAAGGTAGTACCTTGATGGCCAAATCCAGTTCATTTTGGGATTGAAGAACTTGGAGAGTATCAAGCAGGTCAGCCTTAAGAAGCCTTGAGAATTTAGTGTCAAACACTTGTTGGAGTCTGATGGGGCAAGACCGTGACTTGGCCAACTTAAGAGACTGTATTGCTTGTATGGCTTCTGTGGATAATCTCTTTGACCTCCACCCAAGTTTTCGAGGCTTTTTCCTCAAACTACATGTGATTGTTGATGACACCATCTGGGTTTTCATCAAAGTCCCAAGAAAGAACTCACACTTCAAGGTTCCCATGTCCAGAGCAGTCTACTTCAATCAGACCATTACAATCCGACCCAAAGCAATAGTGAAAGATGATACTATCATAGTATGGGCAGAGCAGTAATTCACCACTTGTCTCACGTGTAACATCAGCTTGGCACGCATACCTGAATCCACAAATAAGCTCTCTTTCTGTGCACAACACAATTACACACAGAGATCGTAAATTTAGGAAAACACGATGGGGCAATCACTCTCAGCACCTCAGCGCGTGAGGGGCACGCTCATAAACTCCAGCGACTTCATTGCTGCCTGCGATGCCGCCTACGACCACTGCCTCTCCCTCACGCAGCATGCTTTCCCCGGTGTCTTCCCATACCAACTTCCCTCTGCTGCCGACCACATCCACTCCAATCTAACCACCACATACCACCACCCTCTTATCCTCCGGTGGGTCCCATCTCCACCGAATAGGACGCAAGTGGACTCGGCCCTTAAGGCCGTAATCCGCCGACAGAAAAGAGACGGCGATGAGATAATCCTCGGACCTGCCCAGTTCAAGGAGTGGGCGACTATGGTTTTCGTGGATGCTGTGGTGGGTAACGCCGTAAAAGCAGTTCTGGCTAGGGTTCCGATTGGAGTGGCCGGGATAGTTGGCGTCGGAGCTGTGACGAGGAGCAGAAAGGACTGGGTGGGTACAGCGATTGGGGTTTACGCGCTCAGCGTCGCGACTTCCGTTTACCTTGGTTTGTCTGGTTAAGAGTAAGAAAATAATTTTACTATTTTCAATTCCTTAAAAGTTAAAATCGAACGGTCAGAATCAGTTAAAGAAGTTTGGCAAGATGTAGGACGTTGATACCAATGTAAAGATGTGTACTTTGTGGATTTTTGTATATATTGTATTTGCATATTGCGAGCGTCTGTGATCGACCCAAGAAATAAATAGAAATATATCAAACCTCTATTAGCGTTAAAGTTCGAAATTATTATTATACTTTCTTGCAATTATATTTAATTACAAATTCCAGCTCTTTGTGGATTGAATTGGGTACTGTGACGCAATTATACGAGGGAATTGAATCAATTGATTCTTAATTATTCTTTACACTATGTTTGGTTGGAAGTTTTTTAATGAATTGAAACGAAACGAAACGAAACGAAATAATTTATAATAGAATGAAATGTAAATTGATGTAATATTAGAAAATTGTTGTTCGGGAGGAATAGAAAGATTCATAATGTAATATGGTGAAACGTTGTTTGAAAAAAGGGCTTATAATGTAATGCAGTGTAAGGTTGTTTATTATTTTACATTCCTTCCTAAACTTACCAAATCGGAAGTTTTTAATTTTTATTGTTTACGATAGAATGAGATGTAATATGAAATCCTCTCACTACAAGAAAATCGAGAATTAGCGTCGGAATATTACCGACGACACAAATTTCGTCGCCTTTTACCGACGGAAATGGGACAATCTGTCGGTAACAAAAAAAATTTTCCGACGGACAACTAATCCGTCGGAACTATTGTCGGGGAAAATTCGGCACAAAATTTGCGACAGACAATAGCGACGGAATATGCCTCGGCGACGGTAAAAAACGCGGGAATCGTTCCCGCAATTTAATTGCTT
>JAOTAY010000005.1:8159559-8176166 GCA_025629805.1 Erythroxylum baracoense
ACGGTAAAAAATGTTTCGTCGGTGAATTTAGCTACGGCCGAATCACCGACGTTTTCTTCCGTCGGTTTATTCCGTCGATAATGATATTTACCGACGGTATATTGGCTTTTTCCGTCGGTAATTTCCGTATGTAATTAATTATTTTCTTGTAGTGTCTTCTTTCATTTCATTCCATTCTATTATAAACTATCACCTCAGACAATAGAATGATATTACAATTCCTTTCATTTCATTATTAAACCCCCAATAATAGTTGCACGTAAAGTTTTTAATGTAATGGAATGAAGTGGAATATAAATGAATGTAATATTAGAAAATTATTGTATGGAAATGATGAAAAGACTCATAATGTAATATAGTGAAATATTGTGAGATGTAATATGAAACCTTCCTCTTCCATCTCATTTCATTATAAACCCTTCTCTCAAATAATAGAATAATATTACATTTCATTTTATTTTATTATATTAATAAACTTCCGATCAAACATAACCTTAATATTGAGGTAAGTATTGCTATCAATATGTTTTAAAAACTATGGTAAGTTTAAAAAGTTAGGTATTAAATCGTCATAAAATAATTCAAAGATTGAATAAAAATAATATTTAAAATATGATTAAAAGAGATTATCTTTATCCATCAAAGAATGAAACTTATTTTAATTTAATAATATCTATTTTCAATTATACTTCATTCTTTGATCGATAAAATTTATATGAACTTATTAATTAATAAAAGTTAATCAATTAATTAATAAACTAGTGAGTTAAAAAGTGGACGGTTCGGTTAGATTATTTTTAATGATTGATTGCTACAAATGAAACAATCATTCAAATATCAAATTCACTTATAAAACTTGTCACGATTGGATTATATCCAGAGGTTAATAGGTGGATTATATGTAGCTGTATATTTCATTAGACTCGGTACCACTTAAGAAATGTCAGAAGATTCGGTCACTAAAAAGTGCGAATTGAAATAGCCTTGAATAAGCTCCTGAGTAGCACAAGAGAACATTTGATTCTTTCAAAGAATCCAAGCTAATTAGTGGACATATAATTAAGGCATGCATAGAGAACTCACTAAGTAGTAAGCCATTCATGGCATTATTCAAAGAGACGGAAAGAAGCAAGAATCAAGAAGCGACATTTCACTTATCACGCATATGTATGACCAGCTTCATTGAGATGATTGGAGTAGGGACTTACGTTCTAATTTGTAGTATATTAGAAGCAGTTTGGTGAGCTCTAAATTGTGTTCAAGCCGAAGCATGCAGCATATTCTCCTACAGGACTCGTAGGTGACTGAAAACACGATCTGGAATTGTTTTGCCGGGGGACAAGGTGGACTTGAATCTTGGTGAACTATACAGGGACCATGCATGTTGTGTACGTATTCCCTCATGATCCTCTACGCTTGGTCAAGCAATAGTGAGTTACAGTACTCTTTAATTGTGTAATATATTGTTCTATTATAGGTTAACTAACTGTGGTGCTTGTGTCACTATGTAATAACCATTTACTCCCATTTCAATGGAAGTTGGAAACATATTTGTAATTAAAAATTTTAAAATGTATCTAACAATAATTATGGTATAAAATGGTCTGTAACGAAGAAAACAACATTGTTGGACCGAACTTCTTGTAAGAAACGGCTGCGGAAACACGTCCAAATCAGATTAGGAAATGGTAACTAAGCTCAATATTAATGGTTCAAATTGTTGACTGATAAAACAAGAATGGATGTTGATTTTGTTATCATGAAGGACTAATCAAGGCATATGTTGGACGGATTAGGTGGTTAGAAAGTCATGTCAATGTCACGCTTCATCGTGGCCAATTGTACCTGCCTGCAATTTTGTTTGTAAATTAAATTCAATATTGATGAAATTGTTGAATATTTTGGTGTTGGTGGAAATTGTCCAAGAGGCCAAAGCTTCTATTTTGTGCATTTAATCTCCAAGTTGAAAATTATATACACGTGTTATATTTCATATATCAGGACAATTCAAGTAGTAAGTAATTAAAAGAAATATGCACAAAATTTTGAAGTGGTTGTATACGCTTTAAGGCGAAACAAAAGGATGGTAAATGTACTTATTAAAATAAAATATCATACAATAAAATATGTAATCGTTACTTTAAAATATAATTAATCTTATAAATTCAACATTTATTTGATCAATTTTAACGTATTTTAAAAATCTGAAACAAACCATATTACATAAATTTTGTAAACTAAAATATATTAGAGATAAATTGTTTTCATTTAATTAAACATATAAAATTATATAAGATCATCATCATTACTCAGTCTGAAATTCTGCAATAAAGCGAGTTTGGAGAGGTCTGATAGTACGCAACTTTACCCCTACATAACAAAGAGGCTGTTTCCGATAGACCCATATGCTGAAGTGACAATAAAAGAGTGATGCAGGTTAAAGAGTAAATAAGTAAAACTTTTTTATATTTTATTTTGTATAAGGTTGAAGATATAGAATTTCTTTATAATTAAAAATTAAAAATTAAAAATCTTGAAAATTTCATTCTAAATTTTAGTTTTTAAAAATGCTTATCTTAAATTTCGGTTAAAATATAATGATAAAATATACGAAGCATGAATATTATACTTATATTAATCAAATATTACTTAACCAACTATTAAAATTAAATTAAACTAACCAAGTTTGACCTAAACTGATTATTTATTATAACTATTTTAAATTATTTATTTCATTTGAGTTTAATTAGTTTGGATCATCATGTTTAAAACTAAATTTGGTTTCTATATTATTAATATTTAATTAATTCACATCTACTATTCATACACGTATATGTCATTATTATATTTAATGGAAGCCTAGGAAAAGAATTTTTTAAAAAATAAAAATTAATTCTAACAAAGTATGCTCAAAATTTACGCCGGGAGCGCAAGACTAAGTAGTTCTTCTGTTGGGATTGAGAGAGATTTTGATGTCTGAGAGCAGATTTCCTCGACAGGATGAATAGAATTCAGGCTGACGTGCCTCTGTCGAAAAAAAAATTTCTTTGTTTGTGATTGCATTTCGTTCAATAGAAGGTGTAAAGGAATTTTGTGTTTCTAATATAGTTTTGTTTTGCAACATTATGTTTGATTTTGTAATAATCAATATTTCACAACTATATAGTTAAGAAGTCACAGTAGAGAACTTTAGGCAAAATCAATGTATATTTCATGGCACACTCATATACTCTATGCAATACTTAGATATAAGTTTCTAGTGGAAAATGAATGTGAAAAATGGAGCGAAGGATGCAAGCATTTATGGATAATTAATTCTCAGTAGATAGTAATAAAATATTAAGCTATATCCATGGAAAGAATTAAGGTGTTGTATGTCTTTTAGCTGTAAATTAAAATTTCTACTATATATTAGAGTAACATATCGAATGAAACTTGTGATAGATTAAGATTAGGCTTCAACATTACATTGTAGTCTATATATGCCAGTGATCGTCATCGAAATATCTCCTTAAATATCTAATTTGCACTCCCAGTCCCATGTCAATGTTGCAGCTTTCAAGCACCAGCAAGTGGCATGTGGAGGTCTAATATTGTAGTTATGGTCCTGTATGTATATGTTTGATATGTGATGAGATATCACCTCAGAGATTAGAGGGCTACCAAGAGCTAATGTTTCCTACTGATAGAAACTCAATGAAAGAAGACGCTGCCTTCTTGGATCGTCCCATGGCTTTCTGCTCTACCTCCTCATCTTCTCTTCTCGCTGTGTCTATCACTTCGCTTTTGCTCGAGTCAGTGTTTAGTTGAAGAAAATCATAAAACTCTACTGCCCTATTTTTATCTGCGACAACATACGCATGAAAGATTAACACTACGAACATGTTGAGAACTCATAAATTAGTTAACAATTAATAGTGCTATACTATTTCCGAAAATGATATAAGCATTACTGGTTTGATTTCTCATCGTCAACGTTTTAAATAGTAGGTTACAAATTGGATGATCATACATTTCTGAAAATTGCATTAAAAGTAGGTGTGATTAAGGTTGCCGTAATGGACCGTTAATTAACCTAAATAAGGACTGTGATAATTACTCAAAATTTAATATTGCGGTTATAATAATTGGAGCCACAACTTAAAAACCTTCCTTGCTATATGTTAATTTTATAATGAAAAAATTGCATCTTGTGACTGAACTTAGCAAGATTGAAACATGAAACTACAGCTAATTACCTTCACTGTTACTTGGGCTAATGTGAGTGAGAGGATACCGATCACACAAAGACAACCTGTCACGGTACTTCTCTAGAAATGAAGAGAAGTTCATTGTCTTCTGGCAAATCATCATGGGAACATCTTGTAGCTTTGAAGGTGAAGATGAACACATGTTTACCTCATTCGTTGTCCAAGTAATTTCATGAGCAACCCTTTTGCCATGAAGTCTAGATCTTTCCCTGCACCTTCTCGCCATAATTACATGCCAATGATTCTTCACAGCATTATCAGTTCTACCAGGGAAAAATCTTGCTATCACAGCCCATCTATTGCCATGAATTCTGTGAGCAGCTAGAAGCCTCTCTTCTTCCTCTTTGGTGAATGGGCTCCGATTGATTCTTGGATCCAGCTGGTTAAACCACCTCAACCTACAGCTCTTCCCTGTTGTGATGATCAATGATAACTTCGTTAATATGGCAGAGTTTTAGTCAGTCACAATTAGGTATTATCATTATCAACATGCCCTTTTTTTGTTGGTTCATATTATCAATCTTGTGAAGTGAAATCTAACCCTACAAATTTCCACAACAATAGAGATAATAATATGTAATACTCATGCATGACCACGAGGTTGATGCATTTATCGGTTGATAAAAAAACCACCTGATCTTCCACCAAGCTTTTCGGCTAAGGCGTTCCAGTTGTGAGGACCATAGCGTTCCACCAACTCCCTTAGCTTCTCATCTTCAGTTGGTCTCCAATGGCCCCTGGTACACATTTGATCTCTTGGCAAAAATTGGGAATTCAGCACCAACCCGGTACAGTAAAGTGAAAAACCCTAGCTAGTACACTTCAACTTGCTAGCTAGCTGTAGCTTCATGTATTTCTTCTCTTCTTATTCTTCTTCTGTGTATATACCTAAGGAAAAATATGAGATCAAGCAAGAAAGAAAAAGAACTGGATCAAGTGGTTAGACAGATGGGTTGATGATGATCACAAATAACAAGGAAAGTGGGTGGCGGGAAGCAAAGCAAAAACAAGAACTGTAGGTTGAGCAATTAAGCAGATTGATCCCAAAAACAACAAACATCTATATGTATTTGTAGGATATAGAAGAGAAGAGATTGAAGTTATAATCAAGGGGTGGTTTCCGTTAGAGAGTTGGGGGGACTTTAGGGAGGGTTCGGACAAACCTCTACCAGCAGATTGATGCAAACGTCTTGGCTAACAAACCCTTTCATAAGTAATCCCTTTTCTCACTTATGTGTATATATACATATATATATCTTTCTCTCTGTGTAATTCTATGCCCTATTTGAAGATGGAGCGTGTCAGAGATAGATAGATAGATAGATAGGTAGAGAGGGGAGGAAGAGAGCAAAAGGGTTGCTTGGTGGGGTGAATTTGGTTCTCCTTTCAACGTCTTTCCAAGTTTCTAACCTACGACGTCTACTACAAACCAACCTCTTAGTTGCCCATTTTTATAATTTTTAATTCTATGCATAATCAAATCTACTATACATCACTCTCTTTTTGTAGACTACCAACAATCAATACATAACAACATTTTTTTTCTTTCCTTGTAATCCATCAATATTTTATGCTGCTTTATACTATTTGTTTACATACTAAATATGGAAATCGTTGATCATTGATTATCTGTAGATGGCTTATACATGTGGAGTGTAGGAATTAGTTCATCTTTCAAAGTTGATGTTATACCACATGTGTACATACGAATTGCTTATCCTTTATATGTAAGGAAATATATTTGGAGATTGAAGGGTTTGGTGAACTTGTTATTAGATTTCCATGTTGTAGTTTTTAGGTTTTGATGATTAACTTTCAGAACTAATTAACAATGATATTAACTTCAAACTTCCGAACTGCATGATTAGACTCCTCTCCATTTGTGTCAAAACATGTAGGTCTTTTCCTAATCTATCATCTTCATTTTTCTATTAATAGCAATTTTTAGTAAAATTAAGACATTGGTAATCCAATATTGTGCGTATCCATTGATATATTTAGAAACACATGTATGCGAAGAGTTTAAGATATAAAGCTACGTATCAAATTAATCTTTAACTTTAATCTTCTTTAACGTTAAACTTTGTGACGTAATATACATTAAATAATTCTTTTTTCTTTAAAATCTTTTCGATATAACAAAAGATTCATTAAAACTTGATAGAAAATATAGTTGTGCATTTATCGATTGTATGTATATTATTTACAACTTGTATTTTAAATCTTATAAATTATGTATATATATGTGTGTGTGTGTCTGTGTCACAGATATAGTAAACTTTAAACGAGTCTTATTTGACATGTGGCCTAAGATGTTTTCAGCAGGAGAAATTACTTTGTATTGAAGTGAGGCACTGCCATCATCCATCTCCCACCTTCCCTACCATACGTCCTTCAAGGAAAACTACTGCTCAAAGGATTTGTAACTGTCACTACTAACTGCCAAGTGTTTTCTTCAACTACATTTTCATTTACTATATAATATGTGCACTAACATTCTTGTCATCAACTTTTGTAATACTTAATTTTACTGAGGGATTACATCAATGAGCAAGGTTTTACTATAGTTTAGAAAAATTTTACGGTCGGTATATTGGTATTGAAGTTTTTTATTTTTAAATTTAATAAAAATATATTTATTTAAATTTCTAAATTTAGGTTCTTCCAGTTTTTATAATTTATAAAGAATTATAAAATTTAATTTTTATTTTCTATTTTTCTGACTTGCCATCAACTCAATATATATATTATTTAATTATTATTATTACAATTTCATTATGTAATTAATTTTCATTTGTATAGTTCTTTAAAATTGTTTATTAAAAAATAAAAATATTTTCAAAGTAGAAAATTATTTAATAAATAAATTTTAAATTTAAAAATATATTAAAATACATAAATCTCAATTGAAATTGATTTTAACAATATATATTTATTATTAATAACGTGTAATAAAACTTCTATTAATATAATATAAACATATATTGTATAAGAGATTAAAATAAAATTATTTAATTTAGTTATTTATAAAATAAATTTATTTTTCATATTTTTAATATTTAATTATTATCATTAATAAGAGTATAGTTACATTAACAATAATATCGAAAAAAAATTTATTTTTGTTTAAAAAATAAAAATTAAAACCTACAATAGAAAAATAAATCTGAAATCAAAGGACCCTTATTTTATATCTTCTTACTGTACAATTCCTCCTGAGAATAATCTGTCATTTTGGGGTATTTGTGGACTTATTACCAAGTCTTACAAACAAGAGGAGTAGGGAAGTATATATCACGAGCCACAAGGCTAGCTTGTTGGCATTATTGAGGGTACTTAACCAGGAAGTTATAATTATAATTAATGCAATATAAAATTGATTATAGCTAGCTAAAGAACTAAAAGGACTCACGAATGTCAATAATAGATAGATCATTAAGAATTCCGTTGTTTAACATGCGTAAAACTTAATATAGTTATTCAGCTTATCTTCGAATGAAGAACAATATTAAAGATTATATCTAAGTTAAGGTATGAGAGATGGATCAAATGTTTCTTTGGCAGCGAGAGAGTTAGGTAGTGCAAGGTTTTTTGTTGATTCTCCCTATAGTTGTAGTCTGTTTTGTCGTCTGCTTGTTTTGCGCATAATCACTTTGTTTGTCCTTGCACAGACTAGGCTCTCGTTGTAATTGCCTTTAGCTGGTTCGCTAATTAAATACTTTTTATCTTCCAGAAAAGAAAAGGTTATATCAAGTTCAACAATATATACGACTGTAAAAGCGAGATGATGGCGTGCATCTTCAACTACTTCAAATTTTAAACATCCACGCCATCGTGATTATGTAATGTAATTGAGGATGATGAACGTTGACGATCCAAATTAAGCTGCCACGAAGACGAACACATATAAATACAAGTATATTTAGACCGTTAACCTGTTTTACCTACCCTAGCCATCAAAAGCTCTTGCTAATTTCCAAGACTTAGTTTTGCTTCTAGAATGAGAAAACTTCATATGTCATTTTTGTTTCATTCTGTCTTCTTCTCCTCTTATATTGAACTAAAAGTTTCCAATTGTTTTGGCTTCCACGTTATTATCAACTAACAAGATTGACCGTGAAACTATATATAAAATCACTGCCTCTTCCAACACTATTGTAAATGACACATATGACCTATGTAGTTGTTTGATGAGAAATGACAACGCTAAACTTTCTACATGAAGAAAATCACTGATTGTGATTGCTCGCCTCGCAAGCAAAGAATTTGAGGACTCAAAGTTATTACATCAAATGTGGACCATGGTACTCCCGTTTTTGGTACTAGCAATTGTACGTTAGAGTGTTTAATTTCTGAGGTTATTATTTGGAGACTCTGTTTGATGTACAAAGTTTAATTCATTGAATAGCTTAAAAGAGAGAAATTGTTGCATGCATATTTCTGGCACTAATGTGAAGGATACATATATATAGACACCATTTGTATTCTTTTGGCATCATAATCACGTTGGAAATAAGGAATTTCAATTAAAGCTATATATGAAATGAGTAAAAGGTATTAATTAATTAAACTGTATCTTATCCCAAAGGGAAAATAACTTTTCTTCCTGCGAGTTGGTCACCAAAACTAAAGCTCCGTCACAACACTTACTGCCTTTTGTTCCCTTCTATTTCGTTCAAATAGTATTCCGATTGTAGTACTCTTGTTAAGGTTGACGGTTCTAAGTAGATTGACTTGGGTTCTGGGACCGCAGAATGTTATTACGAACATATGATTGGTGGAAAGCCTAATTCACCTACCTTAAGCAGCAAGTCAGCAATCTCATTACCTAATATGTTGGTGTTATTTTCCGTATAGACCGTATGATCATCAAATTCCGTTGGATCCTCCTTATCACCTGATCACAACAAAAGGGTTACTGCGGCCACAAGTTACCTTAACTTCTCAACTATCGAAATGTCCCCGTACCCAATTCTTCAGAGCTATAACTTATTTCTCGGAGTTAATGCTGTCTTTGGTTAGTTTAACTTCAACAGGATAGGAAGTTTAAGAGTTAATGCTGCCTTTCGTTAGTTTAACATCAACAGGATATGAAGTTTACACCTACCATTTTCCACATTCCCACACAAACAAATATACCCTTTTCAATTAATGATATTGTTTCCTCCTTTTAGCTGAGTGTGTTTCATTATTTGATTCCTTCCTTTCGTTCCCTTGGTTTATTTAATAGGCGTCACCAATTAACATTTTAATTAGTAGGATATACATGATACTACCTTTATGGTTACATTTTATTATAGTGTTTTTTTTTATCAATATGGCTTTTCATTTCGCCCATAATTAATAAACAAAGACCAACCCATGCAATGGTGTACTAGCTAAAGTATCTATGCCGGAACAAAAAAGTCCCAGCAAGAGAGCAAATAGACATATAACAGTCCACAAAGGACCCAACTTATCACCAAAAACCGAGTTTAAATCAAACTACTATTAACCCTTAAGATGAAGCAAGTATGAATATAAATATAATTTACTAGTAATGTTAAAATCAAACTATCAAGAATTTTTTTGAAAGTTAAAGTTTAGTTTGATGTGAAATTAATAAGATTGAGAATGCCATTTTGAGTCTTTGAGTGCATCCCAATTTTTAAGTTCATTAGGTGCAACTACATATAAGACAAAACTATATCTCTGCACATGTGGCTTGTTAGAATCAGAAATGAACATTACTTAAGCAAATGCTTTTGTGTACTGAACTTGCTGTAATACATCACCTTTTATGATGGATAACTTGCCACCTTATGATACTTTGTGTCGATCACCAAAGAATGTCGATGAAAATTCTCTTTGAAGTGATTGAACCCGCATCAACAGTTATGGTCTAAGCGCTAATGTCACACATGTCTCAGTTTAACTAGCTTTCTTAATGAGATATAAACTTTTCCCAAAACAATTTTAAAAAAGGATAAAAGAATTAAACCTATTCTGTATTTTAAGAAAATTTTTAAAAATTATATGAATTTTTTTAATTTTTAGTTTTTTTAAAATATTTTTTTACACGTAAGTTAACCAATCAAATATCACAAATATAGTAACTTAATTCATTTCTTAAACTCAATATAAATCAATTAAATTATATTCAAACTAATAATTTAAGATAATTATTAATTTAAATTTAATTTAGTTAATTTGATTCTAATACAGAAGTTGAGAGAAGAGTTTTAATGAAAAACTAAGAAATTAAAGAATTTTCTTAAGAATTTTAAAGATCTTAAATTACATGGAAAATATTTGTATTTTATACTTCAAAAATATGATATTTTTTTAATTGTATAATAATTACAATGATTAATGTTATAATAATTAAGATCCATTATTTTATAACTTATTATAATCAAATACAAATTATCTGTAATTTATGCTCACGACTGCATCATATCTCACGAATTACAATTTAAAGCCTTATCAATAACATAAGACAAAATCTAATCGATTCAATCATAAAAATTTTGAACTTTTTAAATTTTTTAAAAATTTTTAACTTTTCGATTCAATTTATTGTTATTAAAATTTGATTAATTTATTAATTAATTTGTCGATTTTTATAAACTAAAATAAATCAATTAATTTTTATTTAACAATTTTGTTTAACTAAAATTTAAATTCTTTGAAAAATCTATTTTAAATTTAATTTTTTATACCTTAAATATCTTATGGATGTAATTTTCAAACCTATTTTTAAAATATTAATATAAGACGCAGTCTTGGACATCACGAAGCACCGTCGGCGGTCGGGTTGAGTAGTCCTTTGGCAATTGTGCTAGATATGAGCAAAAGTCAATATAGGCAGAAAGTAGAAAACCCCTCAATAGTACTATGCGGCTCCCACAAAGCGTGTGGTCCAAGAAAAATTGAGCTCAGGCGTCAGGTAGTGAAGTAAGTGCAGTGAACCCAAAACCATCTGGTTTAGCTGTAAGGTTCGTATTGTTAAAGTGTACTTCCAAGTCTAAAGAGAGTGGAATATCTTAATTGTGCTCAAAGCTTGATTGGCATAAAATTGACTGATTGTGTGTAACTTAGTGTATCAGAGAGCTTGGCAGGAGAAAGGCACAAGAAATGTTTGGAAACTAATCGAGTACAGAGCATCAAACACTCACTAGGGTACAGGCACGTGATGAACTATTGGGTATCGAATTCAAGTTTAGTGTTGAAAATGTCAAGATTCACTCCATCACATTCTCAACAAAAGCTGCACCGTCATTGGACAATCTAAAAGTCTACTCCTTGGTACTCCAGGCAACAGCATGTTCAACTATCAATGATACTAAAGGTTCGCCTACTAACACCTCCACTCCACTAGTCACCACAACTAACCATAAACATGATTCAGAACTTTGACCAAATTTGTCAGGATTAACTTGTTGGCCTTCATGCTGCTATTCAACAAAATAATTATTATGTTGAGTTAGAACGACTTAGATTGTCTTCCAATTTTCATCGTCCTTTATACTGATGTGTCACCATGATAATAAAGGATGATGATCTTTATGAAAGACTATCAAATTTGACAATATTCAATTTCTGATGGAAAAACTCACTCCTATCCAATACATGATTTAACTAAAAGAATCTACCAAAACTAATTAAACTTGTAATTGTTATTGCATGCTTAAGCCTGAAATCATCTACATGTACTAATACCATTCAGGGGGCACTAACCTAGTAACCTGGAAAGAGGTAGTTCGATTGTACCTGTGATACCCAAGAATTAACATTTCACGGACCATTCTTATTAGGATATTACTCACAAATTCAGTACTCACCATCCATGAATGACGCAAGGAATTGATATTTGCAAATGAAGAAGCGTCAGGGACTTTGTGGTGTTAGCAATTATACACTGCTAGATATGTAGGAATACAGTAAAATCAAGAGAATAAAGTGGCCAATATATTAGGCCTTGAGGGAGATATGTGAGATTCGAACCTCTGAGCTGGGTGTTTATTAAACGCCGTCGTCTTCGACCATCATGTAAACAGCATATTAAAGCAGGCGTTGGGCTTCTTATTGCATGAACCCCAATGCAACCTTCGTCCACATTCGTGGCATAACAGGAATCCACATCTGCACCATCAGTAACAGTAATAAATATGAATGAGATCAGATATCCAAATCTTCTATAACCATTCCTCATTAATCAATCATCTCCGCCAACAATTAATACTCCATAAGAGAATGACAGATGCAGAATATCAGGAAAGGTTATAAATGGCAAACGTACTATGATAGATGCATCACATTGCAATTTGAGTAAATAATAGGGTTACCACTCCTCTAAATAGTTAACATAAAATTTAACTTTTATTATATGGGCTATTACACAGTCTAATATATACGCACTCGTGCCACAATCAGAGCTTTGTATGTTAATTCCCACAGCAGATCACTCTCACATCGATTCATGCAACGCATATTGAGAAGCAAAGATACATACACGCATTTCACAGCTTTGCAACCTTCGAGACGCTCAATAGAGTGACCACATCTAGGACATCTCGTCCACTTATTCTGTTCTACGAGTTGCAGAACCCTAGTATCAATAATATCCCTACTTCTAAACATCATACTCTCGTCGCATCCAAAGCCATCATGCCAAATACACTTGCATTCAAAACAAAATTCTCGCTTGCAACTGGGACACCTAACTTTCTTCACCTTCTTCTTACACTCGTTCAACACCAAAGCCGAGCAATCTGAATGTGGGCAATAGCAACTTTTTTGGTCTAAAACCCAAGAATGTAATAGACGATCACACCATGAATTGAACAAGGATGTTGAGATTATAGGCCTGCATGACAGAGGGTCTAATAGATGCTTGCAGTTGAGTCCAGGGCAACGAACGGTGGCAGTACCTTCACTGCCCGGAGATCCTTCGATGTTTACTTTAATGAGTATACCTATGCAGCCAATACAAAAAGAATGCATACAACGGCCACCATTCTTGAACTTCTTGTTTGAGGGCACACTTTCAAAGCATATTTCACAGCTGAAGTTCGATACTTTTTCTTGTTGCCGTCTTGAGGTTTGGGGTTTAAGGAATATGTTCCCCATTGTACTTAGGGTTTTCTTCTTGCAAACGTAAATGATATGATAATGATTCTTGTTTTATTATAGGACGTAGATATTCATAGACGTAATTTGAGTAGGATACGAACTTTCAGTAACCTTTTAGTAGACGTAAATATCAAATTTCTTGTATTGTTCCAACTTCCAACTCTGTTGGTATCCCTATCCAGAGTTTTTTATGTACTAAACTAGCTTTTACCATAAAATACTTCCTTTAAAATATATATTAAAAATAAATTTTGGATATAGAAAATTATGGTCAGAATAAATCCTGTGCAATTGCACAGACAACCATCCAATGGGTTGGAGGTACAATCAATGCCAAGAAGAACGAGGAAATTGCCAGGTTTTTTACGTTGCAATTATGGAGATGCACAATTTCCGAGAATGCAGATGTACTTATAGAAGCATAGTTGGTTACGTTCATGAAAGAAAGTTCTCTCCTCCTAATTAGCCCTATTAGTAGGAATTCACTTTTCTTCTTTATCGGCTACATCATGTTGTGGACCTTACCCATTGCTAGTAAATCACCATTACAGGTTTTGCTAAGAAAATCTTGATTTCTGCGTGGTACATACCATAGGATGCTTTGTAATGGTTACTTTGAAGCTTGAACACAGATGTAGACCCACCACATGTTATAACTGGTTGCTTCCAAAAAAGCTGCTAGTTTTTCTTCAGTCTCTCGTGTTATTTTCAATTTTGTGAACAATTGACACTTTCTGTAGTCAATACCAATCAGGTTTTTCTGTTTTATAATCTTGTTGCCTTGACAACTTTTTTGTGCTGGTCCTCAGCAAAAGAAGAGACTAAAGAAAATGGAAGTTTTAAAAAAGCAAAGAAGATAGAAGCTGCCCAAAACTAATGGAATTCGTTACATCCTTCGCTCAAAGGTAATAGATGTTGAAGAATGATACAAAGCTTGATTGGATAGTGGGACCGCGTAAACTGGAGTTTAGTACGAGTTTTTAGGGGTTATTTAATTTGTTAAGTAGTGTCCTTTATTTTCTCAAGTCAGTTTTTATTAATTATTTGCAGTAATGAGCAACGTGACAAATGTATGTGGTTTGTTTGTTTGTTTCTTTCTTAGCCTATACATACGTGGGCATATATTGTTAACATTAATTGAAGTCTGCACATAATAAAGCAAGTTGAAAGCTTCTCTGTTTTTTTTGTCTTTTTAGGCTCTCTTTTCTAACAAATTTAGTATCGGAGCCATCTTTGATCTTATGGACATTTGAGTGACTAGTAAGGCTTGAGGCCATTAGGTATTTTAGCCCATCAGATCCTCCGTTCGTATCATGTTCTATTAAATCTTATCCACATATTTATGTATACTATAATCAATATAGGAGATCTGATCTCATATTTGAGAGAAACACCTTTTGTGTTGGATCCTACTTTTAAGATTTTTATCTTTTTATTTTATTAAATTATTATGCATGAAAATAAATTAGAATTTATGAATTAGAAATTTTTGGAGTTTAATATGATATATTATAAATTTTGTAAGGTGGTATGAATTAAAAAAAAAGGAGTTAGTAGGAATTTCATGAATAAGGAAGGGCAAAATTGGAAACTCAAAAAATTGTCTTAAGAGAATAAGACAAAAGAAGAGAGGAGACGTGAGAGTAAAGGAAAAGAAAAGAAAAGAAGGGAGAGTCGTGGAATAACCTAGAAAGAGAGAAGGAGAAAGAAAGGGAAGAAGAAAGAAAGAAAGAAAAACAGAAAAAGGAAGACGGAAAAACTTAAGTGAGTTCTTGTCTAGTTTTTCTTGTTTTGATAGATTAAGGAAGTAGAAAAAGTAGGTTTCATGTGAAGAAAATGAAGAAGGAATTGGAGAAACTAGGTTTTATATGATGAAGATGAAGATGAAGAGGAAGAAAGAAAGAAGAAGAATAAGAGGATGGTGTTTTCTTTAGATTTGCATAGGTCTTAGGTTTTCTAGTTGGATACAATTAAGAATAAATCAAGCTAAAGTTATTTATGGATAGCATGTGGCTTCATGCATGTGTGTTGATGAAATGACATATGTTTGTCTTAGGTAATCAAGAATATCGACACCAAGAGCAAGGAGAAGACCAAGCTTGATTTTGGAAAATATCAAGTTAAATAGGTGGGTAATATGTTTATAGTCTTGTGGTGATGAGCTAATATTTATGTGTATGAATGATAAATCTGCATGTTTTATTCTCTGTGAATGTATATCATGTTGCTTTGCAAGGATTTTGTTACTTTGTGTGGATGAAAAACAGAAACTTTAAGAATCATGAAAGTATGAACATATTCGGAAATGTATGAGCATTGTAAAATCTGTTATGTGGGCGAGAGAGAAATCCGTTTCGTTTGTCACGTGCACGATGACCTATAGCCTTCTCTCAGCTGCCCGCTTGTGGCCACGAGATCCTGATAAATTGGACTCGTTTCGTTTCACGATGTAAACTTCAGTTTTGCCGTTTCGTTCCACGGAACTCTCGAGCCATTGTGTGTGCATTGCATTTTTGTACTTGTTAAGCTATGATGTATTTTGAATTTTATGATTGATAATAACTTTCAACCAAAATTGTTTTGTAGTGATGTGTTGTGTTATGGATATCCTTTGTGTGGTGTATGGTTCATTAGCACCGACTATAGATATATTAGCCACTGAGCTGTTCGGCTCACCCCCAAAATTTTTCTACTCCTCAGGTGAAGACTCAGCAGATCCTAAGTGAGCCTTGCAAAGTGTTGGCAAATCTCCAAGAATTTCAAACTTTTGTATCTAAGTTAGTGTGAATCATTTTTGGATGATCTTAGAAACATGTCAGCATGAACATTATTGTATGTATTATGCAAACATGAAACTGTTACGGCATTGTGAAATGAAGTATGAAAAAGTGTATTAATTTAGTTGTCGCAAGTGGACAATTATATGTTTTCCTTTTATGTTATATTGGTTGTGTGTTGAATGTTGGGAGATATTGGGATGGAATTGTTTGTGGTAAATTGTGTATCAAAGGAGTGGGGTATGTAAGAAAAGTAAATGCTGGTTCAGGTCCTTTGAATTTGGTATGAGAATTGTTTGTGATTAGATGAGTGAAAACAAAGAATGGGGCAAAAATGTGATCTGATTCTTTAAGTAATAAACTGCATTGATCTAGGTAGATTTAGTGTGACACCCCAACTCCCGCCGGACCCGAACCCGATATCGATAGTGATACCCGGATCCGTGCCCCGCGAAGGTGGCGTGTC
>JAOTAY010000005.1:8211729-8236687 GCA_025629805.1 Erythroxylum baracoense
AGATAAATTAAAACTCCTTTTAATTTATCTTTAATTCTCCAATTAAACAATTTATAATCATAGATCAAGATTGGCGTTTAGTAATGCATCATGATCACCCAAATATTTAGGAATATTAAAGTGGTTTTGAATAATCTTTCCGTGCATGATTTTTTCGTATAATTCAATCCTTTCATCATACAATGTTCCGACTAGACATAGAGCATGAAATTAATGTCTACTCTATTTTGAGTCTAATCATATTAGTTCTCCGCTATTAGCTATTGATTCAATTAATGATATTTGTAAACTATTTACAAAGCATCATTTCACCTCAGCCAAGGATTTCCTAAATCAATACTAATCGAGAATAACGAAACATTCTCCCTAATTACTTTAGGGTGATGAATCATATCTTGATCACACAATTACCTCCATATAGTTCATGCTACATCCAATGACTACTAATTAAATGACCCATGATTAAATAGATTATAAGTTGTATCAAAACATAACAATCTCCATACAAGATAACTTTGATGACCTTAAGTCAAATGATCATTTATACAATCATCACAATGAGAATTTTATAGACATACAAGTAATGTTCCAAATGGATTTCTCATATTGGGTCTGTTCAGTGAATTTGTTTTCTAACAAGCACCAACACGTTTGTTTAAGTATCTTTATACTTTAGCCTATAACATCGACTACTTCCTTCATAAGGAAAAACAAAACATATGCTAGTCTTTTTATGTTCTATTAATGTCCAATCTTAATATAATAATAATTATGAACATTTAAGAATAATACATAAGTGCGATATGAATCTCATAATTATAATCTCATTATAATTTCATTTGCAATGTGCAATTATTCCATAGACTTTATCATATACATCTGAACATGTACAGGATAAAGAATGCCTTTAAATAATTTGTCACTAAAGTATAACCAAAGCGATTGGCTGTAGAGCATAAACCAACAATCTCCTACTTGCACTAAGTCAATCGTTTAAGTATCTCATACCATATCATCATATGACGATTATTCTATTACTAGCTTAATGAGAGAATTCTACAAGATTCTCTATAGTGAGCACTTGCTTAAGTCTTACAACTCTCATCTTAATTATCAATATAATTAAGAAAATTTGCCTAAACACATTTTTGGATCTTTGATGAGACATTAGCTCCTTATGCATGTCAAATGGATCTAATGTTCTACGGTACATTACTGTTTTGAACAATGGAAAAATTCACTAAAGAACTTGTTGATCCAATTAATCCTCTTGAGTATTAGGAAGATGCATTCTCCACCACAGTGTATCTTATCAATTGTACACTTACTCCAATCCTTTCCTGTAAATCACCCAATTAGTGCCTCTATAATTGGTCACCTGAGTACACACTTCTCAAAATGTTTGGTTGCTTACGTTACCCATTTATTCTTCCTTGTAATGCTCACAAACTAGAATATAGATTCAAACCATGCTTATTTCTTGGGTACAACACTAAGCATAAAGGTTATATATGCCTTCATTTAGTAACCAACAATGTGTATATTGGTCGTCAGGTGGTCATTGATGAGACATATTTTCCCTATTTGTCTCTTATGAATTCTTCTCATGTCCCTAATTTATTTTTATCTTTTGAAGTCAGTTTTTTACTTTTATAAGATGCATCATCTCTGTCTAACCCAGCCACATATGTTTCTTTATTAGTTCCACATCACCATCATCTCAACCTTCTTGATTTTCCTCATCTACACAACCTTCCTTGAACAGTTCTTCCTCTCCCATTCTAGATAAGTCCAATTCTTCCACAAATACTACATCTAATATGTCACAGATTCCTGATGCTCCCTCAATGCCCTTAGATCTGAGTCATTTATGATTTGCCTCCTCATCTTCTCATCCTATGCTAAGTTAAGCCCAAACCAATCATTTAAAACCAAAAGCTCAAATAGCCACCAAATTTCCTTTACCAAATTCTAGTATTTTTCCTTTATAACTTACCACATATAAGCAAGCCTTTAAAAATCTCGAGTGACATATTACTATAGATAATGAATATAATGCCTTTATTTCTAATAATACATGGACCCTTGAATCCCCTCCTCTTGGTGTTAATATTTTTTATTATAAGGGGGTTTATAGAGTCAAACGAAAAGCAGACAACACTATTGAGCATTGTAAAGCTAATTTTGTGGCAAAGGAAAATAATCAGGAACCATGTGTGGATTTTTTTATACTTTTAGTCCAGTGATAGAGCCTACCATCATATACCTTGTCTTCACTCTTATTATAGCCTATGTTGGTCAGTACATTAACTTGATATTAAGAACACATTTTTATAAGGTAATTTAAATGAGTGTGTATATATGTATCAACCACCTGGCTATAAGAATTCTCAATTTCTTGGGCATGTTTGTCGTCTTCGCAAAGAAATTTATTGGCTCAAACAAGCTCCACTTGTATAGTTTAATAAATTCAAGTCATTTCTTCTTAATTGTGGTTTTAAAGGATGCTATTCTAATTACTGTTTATTTGTTCATCATCATAACGATTCTCTCATATATTTATTAGTTTATGTTGATGATATCTTTATTACGGGAAATGATCATAGCTTTATAAATTTTTTTATCAATAATCTAAATGCTACTTTTACTCTTAAAGATTTGGGTTACTGAATAAATTTTTTGGCATTAAGGTCCATGGGGACAAAAATGGCGTGTTCCTTTTCTATATCAAGTATATTAGAGATCTCCTCGAACGTGTTTAAAAGGAACATGCTAAACCTGTTTCAGCTCCGATCAAAGCTAGTACATGATTATCATCTTTTGGATAAGCATTCGTGATCCAAGGCTTTATCGTTGTGCTATTGGGGCCCTAAAATATGCTATTATTACTTAACCTGAGCTTACTTTTGCGGTGAATCAAGTTTGTTAATATATGCATTCCCCTACTATTTTCATTAGCAGACTATTAAGAGGATTCTTTGGTATCTCAAAGGTACTATTAATTATGGCTTATATTTTTAAAAATCATCTTAACATCCCTTAGTTGCCTATTTCGATGTCGATTAGTTTGGGGATCCTAATAATTATAGGTTTACTCATGATTATTGCATATTTTTTGCTAGAAATCTTATAAGTTATTCTTTAAAAAAGCAACATGTGTTAGCCAAATCGTCCATAAAAGCATAATACCAAGGCCTAGTTGCATCTACATCATAAATTATTTCGATTCAGTAAATACTTCAAGAGCTTAGTGTCGCTCTTGCTCAACCATCTCTTCTTTTATATAATAACTTATATGCTATTTATATAACCGTAAACCTCGTATTTCACAGTAGGTCTAATCATATCAAGATTGATTTTCATTTTGTTGATAAGAAGTTATAGTGTGGCAATCTTGTAGTAAAATATGTTCCAATCAATGATCAAGTGGCAGACATATTGACTAAGCGGTTACTTTCTCATCATTTTTCTTGTTTACGGTCCAATCTCAACATAGTTTCTCTCCCATTAAGCTTGCAAGGTGGTGTTAAGGAAATATAAGTTTATATTAACTCATTCAAATTTAGGAAAACATCTCTTAATGTTTCTCAACAGCAGGGATAAGCTCTTACCCTTTGCCCGCTAACTTTATTTCTATCTTGTAGCTTCATGTATCTAGGAAGTCATATTTTATAGATGTAACATAATCTTATAATATCTGATGTACTTGTAACTACTTTCTACATTTATAGTGGAAATAAATTCAAGATGGAATAACATAAGATATCAAAGCAATATGTCGAAATAACATATGCTAGAAGAAAATTACAAACTATCGACGAAAAATTACTGACGAAAAAATTTCGTAGTAAGTTAGTGACAAAAATTTAATTCCATTAGTAAACTTGTCGAAAAAAATGATATTTTGTAACGGAAAAAAATCCTTCGGTAAAGGTGGAGGAAATTTATCCGCGAAACTTTGTTGATGAAATTTAGCGACAGAATAGTAAAAGTCGTCATAAAAATAGGCGGCAATGGTTGGTGGTAAAAATAAGCAACAGAGTTTACCAAAGGATGAAATTTTCGTCAGTAAATGCAAATGACGTCGATAATGTTGCTTAAATTTAAAGTAAGCCATTTTTATCTTAATAAAATTAAAAATCTGAAGCCCCCTTATTGTTGTTCTGCAATTTTTTTGTCTTCTTCGGTCCCTCCTCTGTGCATTCTCTTCTTCCATTTGCTCATCTTCTGTTCTTCTTCCACCAAGTGCTTCCATTGTTTTGTCTTAAGGTAGGTTGTCCACTTGTTATTCTTGGTTTAACTTTATTGTCTTCAAGCTTTTATGTGAACTGTTGTATGTTAGGTGTGTTGGTGTTACTATGGATTGATTCATGAGGGTTTATTTGGGTTGTTAATGGGTCATTGTTTGTTATTGTGTGATTTTGTTGGTGAATAATGGAAGAAGACAGTAGTTTTGAAACAAAGTAGGGATGAATTTCAATAGTGTACCAAGTGAGTTCTGTAAAAGATCTCTAACATCATTTATAATCTAGCATGTTTCTTTTAGTGGTTCATTAGTTTATAAAAAGGTTGTTTTATTAGTTAAATTATGTAAAGATATGTATCTTGATTGAACTACATGTATAATTGCCAATTAAAGATTACTTTAATGGTATTATAAGATGAATTAGGGGCTATTGAAGTTTATGAAGAATTGTTCAGATTTTGTCCTTGAAAAGAAATGTTTTATACTTTACTCTTGGTTGTGAAATGCTAGTCAAGTTGGTTTGAGTTTAGGAAGCAAATTAGGTGCTAAAATATGTCCCTTTAAATTGATTTTATAGCTACCGTAAATTCAGGTTGAACATGAAAAATTGTTGAGCTTATATATGCCTATTTTATAGTAAGTTTCGATTACTCCATTTGATGGTGGTACTTTAAAATCCATGCATATTGATTGACCAAATGAAGTTGTACCATAGGTGTCTTTAAAAGGTGGGAAAATGTTATAATAGGTATAAGAGTAAAGCAATATTCTCTCTTGTCATATATGAAATTTACTTCATTAAAATCTAGTTTATATATAATAAAACGTATATGTAAGAATTTACGTAATATACAACATTATTAAAATCAAATTGGATAATTAGATAAATCTATCTTTATTGAACTATTGAAATAAAAGTATCTATATAAAGTCTTCCACTACAATAATTAGATTATTAACTTATTTTGTTTGTTTTGTAATAATTGCCTTGTTGACCTGAGTCTTTGCATTGTAGCTTGGTATAGTAGGAATGGTAAATAAGCCTTAAATTGATTTAGCCTAATCCAAAGTAAACTAATTTAGTTCAAGTTAATTGAAGTTTAATTTAAACTTGATTTTTTTATTTAAAATTTTTTAGCTTCAAGTTGGACTCAAGCTCGAGCTCTACAACCTGACCAAACCCAAAACTCGACTATATATATGAAAAACAAATCCTAGTTTTCGCTTCTTCAACTCTTCTCTTGTTTGTTTTCTTTAATGTGTCACTTCCATAATCTTTCTTCCTTCTTTGTTCTCTGTCGCAACACCTCTTCCACTTTCGTCATTTTTCTTTTCATAATCTTTCTTCGATATTTGTTTTCTCTATCACAATACCTCTTCTACTTTCACCATCTTTCTTTTCATCACTACTCCTCTTCCATGACTAATGTTCTTTTGTCTGTAATGGAAGGTGGTGTTGATAGTATTATTATTGTGATATTAGTGACCACTTTTTGTCTTTGCAATGAAAGGAAGTGATGTTATTGTGGTATTGGTTGTGTTGTCTTGTTATTATGGTACTGGTGACCATTTACTAGTATTGTTATTGCTTTAATCCAATCTTTGATCAGAGAAGATATGGATAATCATTAATTGAAAGTGTGAGGGTGAGGTGTTAAACTTTGTGATTGGGTCGGTTGTATTTGGGCTAGTTCAACCTTTAAACAAATTTGTGACTATCCAAAATCTGATCAAGTTCAAATTTAGATGGCATGAGGCAAGCTTAATCGAGCTTTGAGTCGATTCGAGCCCTAGGAGGGCTGAATTAGACTAATGATGAGCCCAACTTGGCCTAGATTGTTGCCATTCATATGTTATAATATGTACATTTTCTTTTATTACATATCTCTATTGGAAAATAATATATAAGAAAAAGTTAAAATGTTCTTTAAAACATAATTTTATAGTAAGATTCACTAAATTAATACCACCAAAACTATATTAAAGTGTAAATTTTTTTATAAAAAAGATGTACAAGATTTCCAAGACGAATATATAATTTTTACTTACTATAGTAAAAGAACTTAGGACATATGTTATTGTAAATATCTAAAACTTTTACATATAAAATTTTAAAACCTTCTAACTTATGTAATATTTTTAATTAAAAATGTAAAAAAATTAAATCATAAATAATAGAATAACCAATAAATTTTAAATATAAATGAATAGTTCTAATTTAGAACTATAAAAATAAAATTATTATTATTATTTAAAAACATAATTAACTTAAAGCATTTGACACACAAAGAACAATTTTGGATAATGTTATAATAACTATTATAAGGTCAAACTTGAATTAAAATTTTTTAAAAGTTTAGATAATTTGAGTTTGAATTTAGTTAAATTTAGTTTAGCCATTTAAGTCTAACTAATTTATTGTAATTTTTATACTTAAAAGTTTTCAAATGTAAACTGGAATTTATAATTAATTTTGATTCCAAACGAAACCTAAATTGAGTAGATTTTAATATAATCATACTTAACCAGAAGCATTAGCCCAACTTCATTAAAGTTTAAGAAGGCAAAAATGACAAATTTGACCATAATGTTTTTATTAAAACAAAATTAACTTTTTTGTATGTTGTAACTAACATTGCTTTATGTCTTGCAATGCTTCCATCTAATTTGAAGTTTATAGGTGAACATCCAACTACGTGTAATTATTGTAATAATAAATGCATATGATTTAGATAATCTATAAATAGAGATAGAATTATTGGTTAGTTATTTGAAATTAACCTTAAAATTAGGGTTGGATATATTTAAGTTAAATTTTCGTAAAGAATAGAAGAATTATTACGTATAGTATACGTCTCACGAGAATCATCATATATGAGGTTTGAGAGTACCTAAGGATCAAAATTCATATATGATTATTTAACTTAATGGTATTAACATAGGCAAGTATGTAGTTAATAATGATTTTGACTCATTTTTTAGATGAACAAAGATTCCATGGAAGTTATCAAAAAGTTTTTTTGTCTATTCTAAATTAACTTTTCAATTACTTTTAGTTTTAAAAGCTTATCACCTTTTCCAATATATTCATATAACTAGAATTCTCCCCTGGGAAGGTATTTAGAATTCTCTTTAAATAATATAGCTCATATTCATGAAAAGAGGCATTGAAAGTTATATGTAGTTTTAGAGTTAGAGGATCGTAACAACAACATTGTTTTTGAAATTTTGAATAGCCAACAAAGATATTGTTTTATGCATAGATCAATTTTAGTTTGAACATCTTAATGTTTTATGTAAAGATATTGTTTTGTTAAACTGAATTTGTTTAGTAAAGGATATGAGTGATCCTAAAAGGATTTAAGCATTCATGAGATGACCTTGCATAAAAATTGTGCCTATTTTTGCCTTGAGTATTATATCCTCTAGGTTTAGAATGTGATCTATAGATGAATTTCCTTTTGTTTGGGACTTGCGGATGATAGATGGACACGTATGCTATGTTGTCTTCATTTATAAAATGCAATATGATCATGTGGAGATTCAAACATAGTTTCATCAATAAAGTTAATTGTTGTCTTCGTCCATAATAATGGTTTTGCATAATAATGTTTTTGCATAATAATGGTTATTATCTTGCAAAAAATTTGTATGTTGACTTTGTCCATACGTGATATTGCAAAAAATGGTTATAAGTTGTAGGATATGAATATATAAATAAAAGGAAAACAAAATACGCAATACACAACTTAAAACTCATCCATTTATGTACCTATGCTTAATTTGAAACTTATCAAAAACTAGCTAATTGTTTCTTGCAGGTCATGTTCTGTGTTAAAGAGCGTCGATAATTGTCCATCCTCATCCGTCTTCTTTGTAGTTTACGATTATCCGTCTATTAAGGTAAGTCGTTCAATTAAGTAATGTCTATAATGTGATCGATTTTGTGTTATTCTTTGCAATTTTACCTCTAACAATGATTGATGAGTTTTTAGCCTGGGGTTTAATAGTCTAAGTATTTATGTTTGGGCATTGTTTAAATTGAAACATAAAGGCTTGAACTTTAACGTGATTAATTCAAACTTAGTCTTAACATAAGAAATTCACGTAATTGACATGACAATTCTTTGCATGATAAACACTTAGGATGGTATATAGGCTAGAAATCCATGATGCAACTCCCATAAGGCTTATCGGTGAAAAATTCCACAAGCCTAGGAGTCACAACGAGAACTTGCTTTCTTGATTCATCTTGTGTAATAATGCTACGTACCATAGTGCTTGTTTAAATTTAAACTTTGGTAATGAATTTCAATGTGATTAATTCAAACTTAGTATTAACATAAGATATTCACGTAATTGACATGAGAATTCTTTACATAATAAACCCCTAGAATGGTATGTAGGTTGGAAACTCGTGATACAACTCCTATGAGACTTATCGATGAAAGTTTCCATGAGCCTGGGAGTCACAACGAGAACTTGCTTTCTCGATTCATATGGTCTAACAATGTTACGTACCATAGTACTTGTTTAAATTCAAACTTTGGAAATGAACTTCAATGTAATTAATTCAAACTTAGCATTAACATAAGAAATTCACGTAATTGACATGACAATTCTCTGCATAATAAACCCTAACATGGTATATAGACTGGAAACTTATGATGCAACTCCCATGAGGCTTATTGGTAAAAAATTTCACGAATCTAGAGTCACAGCGAGAACTTTCTTTCTTGATTGATGTGGTCTCACAATGTCATGTACCATGGACCATAGTACTTGTTTAAATTCAAACTTTGGAAATGAACTTGTCATTAATTCAAACATAAAGACTTGAACTTTAATGTGATTGCTTAATCTAGTGTTGGAATTAATATATGTAAGCAAAAAATGTGAATTTGATCTTTTTGAGGAAATTGATTTTATTTATTGTAAACCAATATCCACTTTTTTATTTTAATATAAAGTTAGAAAAATAATATGTAGATGTTTTTTTTTACTTCTTAATGTCACTTCTTACAGGATATTGGTTGGCAAATTGCTTTGTTTGATTTATACTCACATATGTTGTCCATCAATTAAGTCAGCAGGGAGTAAATATCATAAAAATAGAGGAAACTCTGTTAAATTTTTTGTAAATTGTAATTCACTTATAACAATTTATTTTGATGCAGAAAAGTCTTTAGACAAGAAGCCTACACTATACCAGCTCTTTTTACACATCCACATTAAGAAGCATGATGGTGTGACCATCAGCACCTGATGTAGACAACTTTATGTATATAAAATCTATATTTTAATATTAATTCTTAAAAATTATCACTTATTAACATAAACAGTTATAATAATAGGATCACATACAAGAAAGCATTGAACGACAGTCTCAGAACTCTGAAACTATTGACGAGGTCAAAGATATCTTGATGCAGTGGGTGGTAGAGACCGTCATAGAAGGATTTTCAACTTAGATTCATTTGCAAACACATGCTATTCACAATCCTCCACATTCACTACAACTAGATTTAGAAGGCGGTCCGCTTCAAATGAGAGAGTCATTCAGCTTGAGAACATAGTAGAGAGATCGATGGAGTGTATAGCTCAACTTCGTAATGAGGTGGATTAGTTGAAGGGAAGGGACATGACCTCATCGCAACAGTCAAAGCATCCACTTTCACCAACTGCATAAATTAAATGGATAAGTGAATGTATTTGATGTTTTGCTACTCTTAAGCTTTTGCATGAATTCTTAATTTATAGTTATTTTCAACATACTTTGTACATTATAATTTTTTATTATATTACCAATCAGGATAATTTTAACATTATATTATCAATTAATGTTATATTATTTACAGAAATTAAATGTATAAAAAAATCAAAAGATTATCAATAGAAAACTTGGGTAGGAAGTGAGAAATGATGGTTGAAATTTATAATAGTTAAATTTGCCGACGGAATTAAAATACTCCATTGCTAAATTAGCGACAGAATATTATAGTTTTATAGGTAAATTACTAACGGAATAATATATTCCGTTGGAACAAATTTAGCGATGGATAATATTGCTTGTAGGTAAAATTTTGCGACGAATGTTGTATGTCCATCGATGAATTTAGCGACGGAATATTATAAATCCGTCGTAAATTTAACGACGGAATAATGTATTACTATTGGTAAATTTACAGACAGAAATACAAAACTCCATAGCGAAATGCATCGAATCGAAGAAAATACAAAACTCCACAAAATGTACTAACGGCTATACAATATTCCGTCGTAAATTTGCGACAGATTCACAATATCCGTCGCTAAAATTTACCTACAGTCGTTTCTCCACGAACTCTTTTCGTCTGTAATTTCCGTCGTCAAATTTGTTTTCTAATAATTTTTTTTTTCTGTCGATAATTTTTGTCACTAAAACCTATTTTTCTTATAGTAATAAATATCAAAATAATCTTATTTTTGTTAAGGTCTTCGAACTTGTGGCAACATTATCTATTCTAGGTGGTTATAAAGTGCTTAATCACATGTCCATTAGAAAATTTTATTGGCTAAACTTATCTCCTCATTTTCATTTTCTTAATTCTTCAATATCCTCTCGAATCTCTTATCTTTCCCTTTTCCTTTTCATACTCCTTGCCAGCAATTATGTTATTAAACAAGATGGCGATGTGCAAAATATTTTGTAAATAGAATACTTTTTGATATATAAAAATAATATATTTTTAATGGTTAAAGGACTACGAATTTCCTTAAAAGAGTTAGAAGATGATCTTTAATTAAATAGAGTAGATTTCTTGTAAAATGATTTAGTTTAATTAAATATCATTGATTAAAACAACAACAATAGCATCTAGTTAATATGAAATTTGGGAAGGTTTCGTAACACGCAATCTGAAATACGCAATCTTACTTCTACTAACAGGGAAACTATTTTTATATGACCCATACGAAGTAGGGATGGCAATTTTTAGCCCATAGGCCTAAATTTAGTTGTTTTTAATGGGCCGGCCTATGGGTCAGGCCCAAGCCCAGATAAACTCGAGGTCTAATTATTTTAAACAAAACAACATCGTTTTACGGGAGTTGGCCCATGGGCCAGCCCACTGCCATCCCTAATACGAAGAGATTAAAATACCATTGATTATAAAATATAATTCAATTTTTAATAAACACACGTTCTTAGGTTCCTAGTCAAGTCCAAACAACATATTTCATCTGACTAGGTCACATAATTAGTCCTAAATTTTTAACATTATGCTGGCCGTTTCCACTTATCATAAAATATAAAGAGACGTTCCAATAATAAAAAAATTAAAACATTAGCAGCTAAACGTATAACAACATAGTCCAACATTTGAAGAAGTCTAGGTTGGTGACTAAATACCAAAATCAATTCCAAGAGAGCAGGACCAAGTGCCACGTGGTACCCCACCATTCACTCTATGATAGTCGTTGTTCAATGCCCAACGTACCTTGGAAGATCCGTTACCAACGGTCATATTTAGCCAGACTTTTTGACCGTTAACATTAAGTTAAGAGTTAGATGGATACGTGACGTGACCTATTTTTATTTTAATTTTTATATATTAGAATTTATTATTTAATTATTTGTAATATTATTGAATTGTTGTACAAATTTTATTATTTTTTTGTTTATTTATAATTTCAAATAAACATGTAAAACGGAAGACAGAGTCCACTTCCATTCAAGTTCAAAGTTTATATAAAGTAGAAGCAACAACATGCTCATTTATTCAATTCCACTCAATGCGAACTATTTTGTTACAATCCTGTTAATTCTATGATTGCCTACTTGTTCCCCGAAAACCTCAGATTGGGTTTCTTCAACTTCTTTGCCCTCCATCACCAAGCCAAGACCAAGAGCACCCTTCTTCATAAGGAGACATCACCATCACCACCACCACCACCAGCAAGTGTTTCTTCTTCAGATTCATCTTTTAAATCCACCAAGAGAATGGATCCTGTAGAATTGGAGCGACTTTTCCAAGCGTTTGATCGGAACGGAGACGGGCGCATCACCAAGGAGGAGCTGAATCATTCACTAGGGAACCTTGGCATCTTTATTCCAGACATGGAGCTAACTCAGATGATTGAGAAGATCGACGTCAATGGCGACGGCTGCGTCGACGTTGATGAGTTCAGAGAGCTGTATCAGCAACTCATGGACGTGCAGGATGCGGACGACGACATGATGGAGGCGTTCAACGTGTTCGACCAAAATGGAGATGGTTACATCACGGTTGATGAGCTCAGAACTGTTTTGGCCACCCTCGGGCTCAAGCAAGGGAGGGCGTTGGACTTGGAGGACTGCAAGACCATGATAATGAAGGTGGACGTGGATGGAGATGGAATGGTTAACTTTACGGAGTTCAAGCAAATGATGAAGGGGGGTGGTTTAAGTGTTCAAAGTTGATCAAACAAACAAACATACATTCATGCTTGGGGAGACGGACACCACCATTGAAGGGTTGATTTGTATATATTTTTCAACGGCAAGGAGTGAAAAAATGGGAAATGTGGAGAAGGTGTGATGATGTCAAATGCTGTGGACTTCCTTTTTAAGCCTTTTCCTTTTTTATCTTTATGATTTGATTGTGGTAATTATTTTTTCACTAATTAGTAGTGTTCCTCCTTTTTTTTTATTATATACGTGATTGTGTTCTAAGTTCACCTTTTTATTTTTATTGCTAAATTACCTTTTAGTCCTTTAATTTATTTTATTATTCGAGTCTTGAAAAAACCGATAAATTCTTTTATGATCACATCGCATCTTTGAGCCATGGAAATAATCTTTTCGTAAAAAATGTTGATTTCAAACATTAGGAGAAATATTGACTAAAAAATTGAAGTGAAAGGAATGAAATAGAAAAATATCAAAACGTTAGCAACTTTCGAGGAACAAAAATGGATTACGCGCAACTAAAAGGGCCATGAAGATAAAGAACAAAGGTTAAGAAAGAAGTCGCATGCAATATCAAAGGAAACTTGTCTCGTGGAAATCTTCTTGTGTATTTGAATTAAGTTAGCACTAATATACATTAATAAGCAAAAACTACAGACAACTAGAGGAGGTGTCAGAAGCACTTGCGGTGAACTATGGATGGTCCAGTTTCGTCGTAATCTCCCTTGGTAATGTGTTGGTTTTGAGGGAACACAACTTTAGCGAGTATGGCCCCTCCTACCCATGCTGAATACCGTGTCAACTGCTCTGGCATGTATTCTGGAGGCTGCAATAGACCAGAGAAAACAATTTAATCGTGCTTAAGATGATCAATTCATATCCGTTGCAATTACAGATCCTTTAGTGCAGCGTCAAGGATAATGAAACATGAACCACCAAAGACTGTTAAAATGAAGGAAATGGATTCCTTCAATCAACATCCTTACAGAATCAATAAGGATTTAATGCTTACAGCTTTCCTATTTTACTGCAGTGGTCTCGCTGTAAACATCAACTACTGTTAACAGGGCACCTCACAGACCAGGCTAAAACATCCATCCATCAAAGGTTAACCAATCATGCACTTATTGCATGTGAAATGCAAAAATCAACATCAAAATAAAGACTTGTGATCATAGAACCAAGAACCTGACTCTAAGATGTTTGGTCTTTATCTAATAGGAAGGTTAAAATTGATGTTGGAAGCTTAAGTTCATCTAAATGGGAAAAAGTGGTCACCTTTACAAGCGAAGGGCGAATGGCTGATGAGCACAGGCTAGACTCCTTCTGGAACCTATCTTCAAATCCTGTTGTGGACATGAAAAATACAATCCATTAACTTCTAAAACTAACTCATCATTCATAGAAGTTACGCCATGTCACCGACTGGTAGCACATGAATTCTGATATCAGAAAAGGAAATTAAAACTCACCAGGCATAGATGTTATGCCACCACAAAGTACTGTATTCTCCAAAAGCTGCCTTTGGTTCTCAGAAGAAACTGCTGAAATAGTCCGTACAAGCTGCTCAACAATACCATGAGCCTCTAATCCCAATATAGAAGGATGGAATAAAGCCTCACCAACAGTGTACCTTTCTTTCCCAATAGTTATCACCTAATGACCCATCCAAAGGGATATTGAAGTTCTTGAATTTACATGAAAAATGTGCAGTACTACATTAGGAAGTTAGCTCATGCCAAATTTGCTTCAACACAAAGCATTTGACCACATTTGTTAGGCTATTGAGTGTAACTAGAATTGTAAACCAGAAAGTTCATCCAGTATATTTTGTTTTATCCCTGTTATAAAAATGAGCATAATGCATAATGTAGACATTGAAAAACGACTTGGCAGAACTAGCCATTTATACGAGGAATCCACGAATGCAATCAAGAAACAAAATCACCATACCTCATCAAGGCCCACTAATTTTATGGCTAAGAACAAATAAATTAATCGCATTAAATTATTAGATAATTTCACAAAATAATGTGATATAAGCCTGAGCGAGAAACATTTCAAATCAACTCTATTTTGAGAACATTGCAAAAGCACAAAACCTGTCCATCAGGAAGAACATGTTGCTCTGCCTCACTTGATTGCTGGGTTTTTGCATAAGCAAGATCATCCTCAGCACAGCATGAGTACTTTTCTTTCATTAACTCAATGTCTGAGACTCTAAGATTCACATGAGGAATAGATTTACCGAGCTCCTGGGCAAGCAACTTTGTCAAATCAATTCCTCCAATCTCAAACCTCCTTGAGGCGATGTGCTGAACGGCACCTTCAATTACCAGAGCAATATCTGGAAATGTAGGGGGTCAAATTTGGTAACAGGATGGAACCTTGTCAACATTAAGCGACCATGTCATCCATTAAGGGCACAGCGCAAAAAACTCACACATTTGCTTTGTTCAAAAGCCATTAAAATACTTCCTTTAACTGTTCAGAGAAAATTTACAGTAAATTATGAAGGACCTCATAACTATTCTGTTTTACTGAAGATTGCAGAACAACCCACTTCGTCATTTTCGTCCAAGCCTAAATCAGTCCAAGTCACTTCAGGACTTGTGTCAAGTGATGATACTTTCCCTTTTTAGGTCATACCAGTTCATCCCTTAGCTTACATGAGTATATTTTGATGCATCCACAAGCATATCTTATATGTGAACAAAGAATCTCAACTAACTTCCTCCAGGAAGGATATTAGTGAAATGGTCACCATAAAGACAAGTGGATGGTAGGCTGTAAAATGTTTTCGTGAATCATGCATGCACAATTATTAGATAAAGCAAGGTAAAAGTAACTGGACACAAGAACACTCATGAGATTAAAAGAGATAGACTACCAATTTTCCCATGACCAATATCAACTGTGCACCCTGAAATACGTCCAACTGCATAAAGTGATAGTATTGCTTGCTCTGAAGCATAAAATCCAGAGACATTAAATGTTTCAAACATCAACTGCACCAATTGTTCCCTGACAGCCTGGATAACAAATTCTTATTAATTTTGGAAGCTCTAGACAAGCTATTTAATTCCACAATCATCTTGGTAGATGAATAACTCACTCTAATTTGCAAGAAATAAATAAATAAAAACTAAGCATAACATTGGGTTAATATCAGATTCAATAAAATGGTCAACAAATTTGCACTGCACACAGTCCCTGCACTAAATTATATTATGAAAAACTTGTTTGTCTAATATGACACAATAATTCTTATCTAAATTAGAAACTTTGAAGAATATGATTATCAATACTTATCACCGAATGAACTTAAATGAAAATCAAAGATCACAAGTGATTTCACCATCCAAGCATCGAGTTACAAAGTTGGAATTGGCATAATTTTTCACACACACGCAAACGCACACATAGGGAAAGAAAAAACGGATCAACAAAGCCGCTAACCTTGGGGGTACAGAGCGGATCAGTAAACAAGATTTGTCCTTCATTACCCTCTTCCCATTCAAGACCAGTGTATAGAACATAATGCAGAAAATCTTCCATAGCATCCCAATCTCGTATAAAACCCCGAACAACAGGATCAACACATACATCCTCCAACAATGAATTATCAGCTGAAGACCCATCTTCAAGTGTGCGTTGCATTTGAGTAGGTATAATCTATCCCAAAGGTTCATATTGCAATCAACAAGAAGAACACACTAGAGAAGAAATTAATTCACAACGCCACATCACATTGAGCACAAATACAAGAGCCATTAGAAACTTTTCTCAAGAAAGAAACGTTCTTTTTTCTTTTACCGTCGTTTATCAAAGTTTGCAACATTCTTCTCCCATTTTCTCCTTTCAAAAAAAAGGCCGACAATAAACAATAATTCCGACCAAAAATCCTTTTCAACAAACAAAAAAGAAAAGAACTCAAGCTAGAACGAGAAGCTACAACAACAAAATAAGAGAAGGGAAATTCGAAGAAACGTAAAGGCGATAATTAAATCCCAATAATACCCGCCCAAAAAAACTAAAAAACAGGGTAAAGACTCAAATTCGAAGTAAAGACTGATTACAATGGGAGGAGACTGATCGGGGACGGCCGTGCCCGCTTTGAGGAGCTTGGATCCCACGTCTATCACCGCCGCCTCCATTTTGCAAACTCAAAGAAAAGAAGAAGGAACCCTGAATTTGAATATTTAGGATACACGCACGAACAACAAAATGGATGCAGAGAGAAGCAGACGAGTTGCAAGTTTTGGAAGCGGATAGAGGCTACAACTAGCGCTTTGGCAATCCTTCCTTCATTTTAAAGTTTCAAACTTTAGTCACTACTTCGGCTCTCCTCTTACCCAATAAGATTCTTCCTTTTGTTTTATTTTTAAATTTCAGATTTGCATTTGTAATAAAACTAAAACAAGGATTTTAGTAATACATAAATCTTTACTATGTTTACTCATTTAAAATTATTTTAATTATTAAAAATACTTTTCTATTAAAAATCACTTTATTGAATTTGTATGAATTATTTTAACAGAATTTATTATTAAATAATATTTAAATTGTCATATTTCACAATAAATATATAATTATCTTTATTAAAATAATTAAACAGAAATTATAATTTTTATTTTAGATATTATCAAAAAATATAATACCAGTGGGCGGAAGCATTTATAGACACCGCAATAAAACATAAAATTTTGAATTATTTTTAATAATTTAGGAAACTTTTAATTTAATTATTAACTTATAAATAGATCTTTAAGACGTACTTAATATTTTTAATTTTATGTTATAAAACTTTAGTTGGCATTTGAGTTTTGTTATTTATTCAAGTAAACCAATCCTATCTAATTCGTGTAAAACTATTATTTCAATCAATAATGAATATATTGTTTGGTTATGTTATTGTTTTAAAGTAATTAGCTCTTTTTCTATATTATTTTTTATTTTTTAAATTCTTAAATATAACATATTAAATTCAAACAGTGTAATGACATGAATAAAGCATTAAAAACAATAATAAAGAAAGATAATGCAATAATAAAGTGATACTATAATGATGTAATGATAAAGCAAATTAAAGAAAATTAAAACAAATATTGAATACTATACCTTGATGGTGGCAAGGATGACCAATATTAGTTATAATATTCAAGGTAAATATTAAAGTAAATATAGAATATTATACCTTGAGGAGCGATAGAACTGACTATTACAACTTATAATTTTCAAGATAACAAATACTAAAGTAAATATTGTTCAGTTCATTACTGACAATAATTTCGCTTATAAAATGGCTGGAAGAAGATTACAAAGTAAGTATAATTCTTTTTTTGACTGCTTGTGTTGCACATTGCATTGATTTAATGTTGAAAAATATACGGGATGTTAAGTATTTTTCTATTATTGATGAGACTGTGCAGAAAGCAAAAAAAGTGACCAAATTCATCTATTATCTTGCATGGGTCTTGAATTTAATGGGAAAGAATTTCACCAATGGTAAGAATTTGTGTCGTCCTACTATTACAGAATTTGCAACAAATTTCTTATCACTTCAGTATTGTATTATGATGAAGAAAGAGCTAAGAAAGATGTTTACAAGTGATAAGTTAGTTGTATCTCAACATACTAAGTTTATTGCTGGATTAGAAGTTTCCAGAACTATACTTGAAAATGTCAATTTTGGTCCCAATGTCAATTTGTCATCTGAGTTTGTAAGCCTTTGGTGAAGGTATTTCGTCTGGCTGATAGTGATGAAAAGGCAATAATGAGTTATTTTTATGATGCTATGGAGAGGGCGAAGGAAACAATCAAGGCCAATTTAAAAAATAGTTCTTCTTTATACATATCTTATCTTGCAATCATCACTGAGAAATGAGAAAGGCATCTTTATTGTTTGTTATTTGCAACTGGGGTATTTTTGAATCTTCGTATCTATTTCAGGCCATATTTTACAAAGAAAGTTGAAGTTAATAGGAGAATGCTATTAACTATTATAACAGTTGTTGCCCATGAGATGATGCAAGATCTCCTAAACTCACAATGATAATTTATAAGGAGGCTTCGGAGGATCTTGGGATGTTAATTGCTATTTTTCAAAGAGAAAAACTTAATCAAAGTATATTTTTTTACTTTTATTACTTGTTGAAAATTAATCATCTCTTTATGTTGTTTATAACACTACTTTTTTTGTCTTACGATTTATAGTTTTTTGGTAGGACTAATTCATAAGTGGTGTTCTAGAATTGCAAAAGTTTGTAATTCGAAGTCTAAGTCAATCAGTGAGTGCAACAAGCTGTGAAAGGAATTGAAGCACATTTGAATTCATTCATTCCAAGAAAAAGAAAAGATTGGAGCACAAAATATTGAATGACTTGGTCTTTGTTCGATATAATTTAAAGCTCCGAGAAAGGTATATTGTTATCATTATTAAGTTTGATATAATTTTTTACAATTTTTTAATAATTTAATTTTAATGTTTACTAGGGCTCTTAACAGAACAAATAGTTTTGTAGATCTAATTTGCTTTGATAATATTGATATTTTAGGAGATTGAGCTTTTGAGGAATCGAGTGTAATAAATGAGAGTGACTTGGAAGATAATATTGGATGAGAAAACATTGACATATAATTTGGTGCAATAAATTTGAATGATGGCAATCTCCTCTCAATGATGAAGATTTTGTACCAAATAAGAATTGAGATCAATGCAGTTATAACGAGTATCCCGTATTTGATTGAATAAAGTTCTAGATTTTTGTTTCTTTTTTCTTTTAATTTTACTTATTTTTGATTTATATGTTAAAATTCATATATGCAATATAATTGTCAATATTTTTGTTTCAGATTTTACTTCTAGTTGATTCTTCGACACAAACTCTTGTTGTAAATTGTAATTGTTAGAGGGTAATAGACATTTATTATTCTTTTAATTTGATGTAATCATTATTTATTATATGATAAATTGTAATATTTTAAATACTTTATATTGTTTTTAATTTTATATTTGTATGATGATTAAATGATACTTTTGATATTAATTATAGTTATTATTTATGTATGAAATATGTAAAAATTAATGTTAATAAAAACAGAAATATGAATACAAACAAGACCCTCGTGTTAATGTTCTAGTACTAATACGAAGATCTAAGGCAAAATGGTGGGACAAATTAGTTTGAAGTCACAAAGCATCACAATATGCTAACAACGAATGGTTAGCCCAAAATTCACAACGCATTAGCCAAACATCAAGTAAGTCCATAATATTTTTGCAGCAACAATCGAAAGTGTAAACCCTATTGGCTGTTGCAAAAATAGAAAAAGAGTATTTTGAGACAATGAAACAATTACTAACATTAAGACCTTCTACCTCACCATCAGAAAATAAGAAAGGCAAGAAGAGATCAATTTGACATGAGCCCCATTTGTAAAATTCGAAGCCCTACTGCCAAAAGCCCAAATATTTAAAAAAAAAATGAAGGATTGAACATGATTTGTGAATAAATGGGTGCTAAGAAGTGTTCAGACTGTCGAAATGTATATCTAGAAGGGAAAGGAAATGAAAGGCGACAGCGAGAAAGAAGGTAGTTGCTTTCAAGTATTAATATTGGAGGAAAGCTCTGATTCATTTTGCATTTACCAAATTTGTGGACTGAAGTCTACAAGTTGACATTTAGACTCCTGGTTTCAGTCCCAGGAAGCAACATGTTAACAGAAACCTAAACGACAGAGGCGTTTGTCTATCTCCTGGAAACCGTGGATCCCCAGGTTCAAGCTCTTTCAACGTCTTGACAATACCTTCGATTCTTAAATACATGTCTGCATGCTCCCCAGGAAATTTACATACCAGAGGCTTGGCTTAGAATATTCCCTCCACGTTTGGCAATTCTCCAGGAAATTTACACCTAACTAACTGTTTCAAATTCAAAACAACCATTTCCTTCTTCCATATATTTGACAATTAAAAACACAATACCTAATTGAATATGCAAAAAAAAGGGCGAAGAGGGATAGCCATCTTCTATGTTCAACTTCAAGTAGCTCGGATTTTCCATCCCCAAATCATGTATTGTTAACCAAAAATCAACATACCCAGATCGTCAAGTCCTCCACATAAACAATTATACTACACTTATTTCAAAATCAACTCAATCCCTAGAAGAACGAGGTAACATGATAACCTTATATGAAAATCAACGAGTTTATAACTCGTAACGGAGAAGTGGTCTCGTCTTTGTCAAGAATTTGTAAATTGTAACAGACTCGGTGTTTCATGTGCCGCTTAAGGAAGATCAGAGACTCGATTACAAAATCTGGCAGCAAATGTGTGATCCAAAGGTGAAGTATTATTTCACGTTCTCATTCACATTGTAGTTGTTCAAGTTACATTCTTATAACGTTTTATTACAATTTTCTAATACTTTGTTCAAGTAATTAACGACAATTATATGTTCTTCAAATAATAAAAGAATATTGTCTTTCCTTTGCTGTAAGGGTATACAACATCTAAAGTACAATTAATGTGTGATCCTAAGGTAAACGGAAAATAAAGTATAAGAAAGGGAGAAAGAATATTGTTTTGTTTTCCTGCTTGAATGGAACAATATTCTTTAGTTCCATGAACAACTCTGAATTCTCATCTGCTTTCAGTGGACGAGTAAGTTAGTGACCGGAACCTCTTGCACTAGGTCCTGATGCGAGACGCTGAAGCCAAATGGATACCCTTCTCTTTGCGTTCTCTAAAACCACGGACGAGTACGTCTCCAGATGATTTGAGCTAGCAAAATCCTCTGTCAGGACTCTTGCTGCCTCTACCTTAACTTGGCTTAGCATGGCCAGAGAGAGAGCAAAAATGATCAAAAGGATTGCTGTTTTCTGGGAAACCATTGTTGGAAAGAACAAGCCTGAGTTAAAAACCAAGGTCCAAGATTTGATTTTTGACTTGCTTTGTTTGTGGTTTTGATGATGAGTATGATATGGAGGATACGAAAGTAGGGGACTGGGAGTGGGTATATATAGGAGAGCAGTGACGTTGCTTTGTCGCTGGTTTGCAGTTAGTGTAGTTGGACCGGGACTTTAGTTGGTTTTGGTGGGCATTTATGTATTGGCCTCCGTGTTGACTGACCAAGGAGGACTGATGTTGAAGCAGTCAGTCTCAGTCAGGCCATGGAGGCAGGGCCTATTTGCCTTGTCTTTTATTGGAAATAGCTCATCCCATTCTCGCGTTTGAAAATGTCAAATTTTTTTTTTCAAAATTGGTAGCAGGTGAGACGACCTCGTGATTTCAACATTGTCTTTTGACGATTACAATAAAAAAGAACGTAGGGTGACGTTAATGTCCTATTTTCATTTGACTATATCATTACTATTAATTTTTGTACATGTTTTGAATCGATCAAGTAGAAGTAAAAGAACTGAATAATTTTGTTGTGTTTTCTGTAATTCAGCATAATGAAGAGAGATAAGAGAGGGAAGATTTGAGAATCACAAGAATTTCTTAAGAGGAAAAATAATAAATTTATGTTAAGTATGTCCATTCTGGATTCAGATCACCCGATATTTTATGCCTAACTTATTTTATGAGTATCTATTTAAATAATTTATGTGGGTCTCATTTATTAGATAGATGAACACTCATAAAACATGGCAGGTATAGAACAATAGAATAGATAATCTGTCCCGTCCATCCTAACCATTGTCTTAGTATTTAAGTACACGTAACATAAAAACGACAAAGGATGCATTCGTAGATTTTATTTAAACCACGCATCTCATTCCTAGTGACTAACGTTGTCGTGTCTAATAACTTCTTTAATTCTTTTAATTTTCCTGCTGCTCAATCATATTCTTCGTTAATTTTTGTAACAATCCTCACCCTCTTCACATCCTTGTCCACCAACTTGACAAGTGAGAAGGGTTTCTAGAGTTTAAAGAGTATTCTCACGTTGCATTCTCACTCTAGCCATCTGACCATTAAATTAACAGCTGCGTAATTGAACGATTGTTTCTTTTAATCATTCTCCTTCCTAACATTGCTACGGGGACATGCTCCGTAGGCGTGAGAATTTTTGGTAATGTTTTCGTTGTTCTGTTTTGTCCAACATGGGTCTTCTTTAATTGAGACTCGTAAAAAACTGGATGAATAGAAGTTCCCGGAGATAGTTCCAGCTTCCAAGCTATAACTCCCACGTGTTCAAGGATTTTTTAAGGGTTATTTTATATTGGTGACAGTTTCTAGTTGCCCCTCCTTTGGAGAGAGTATTTCTTGTAGTGTTGCAGTTTCAATAAAACAAGGTCGCCTACTTCAAACTCACATTTAGATCTATCTGAATTCACATACTGCTTCATTTTATTATGTGCTCTCTGTAAATGAAATCTCGTTATTTCTGGCATTAACTTAACAAGTGAGAAGGGTTAATGGAGTTTAAAGAGGATTCTCAAATTGCATTCTCACTCCGGCCATCTAACCATTAAATTAACAATTGTGTAATTGAACGATTGTTTCTTTTAACCATCCTCCTTCCTAACATTGCTACGGGGACATGCTCTGTAGGCGTGAGAATTTTTGGTAATGTTTTCGTTGTTCTGTCTTGTCCAACATGGGCCTTCTTTAATTGAGACACGTGAAAAATTGGATCAATAGAAGTTCTCGGAGATAGTTCCAGCTTCTAAGCTATAACTCCCATGTGTTCAAGGATTTTGTAAGGGTTATTTTATATTGGTGATAGTTTCTGGTTGCCCTTCCTTTGAAGAGAGTATTTTTTGTAGCGTTGCAGTTGAAGAGAGTATTTCTTGTAGCGTTGCAGTTTTAATAAAACAAGGTCGCCTACTTCAAACTCACATTTAGATCTATTTGAATTCACATACTGCTTCATTCCATTATGTGCCTTCTGTAAATGAAATCTCGTTATATCTGGCATTGCTTCTCTGTCCTTAAGAGCTTGGTCTACCTCCACTACTCTTGAGTCACTAGCGATATATGAGGTGTAAACCGGCAGAGGGTAATCATACAAAATTTGAAACGATATTGCATTAATGGCTGAATAATATGTCGTATCATACCACCACTCAGCTAGTGGCACTCATTCACTCCATCACATAAGCATCTTAGGTAGGTTTCTAAAATTTTATTAATGGCCTTTGTTTGACCGTCCGCTTGTGGGTGGTAGGTGGTAGGTGGTAGAATATTTCAGGCTAACTCCTTGTAGCTGGAATATTTCTTGCCAGAATTTACTTAGGAATGTAGGATCTTTATCACTGATAATTGACTCTGGCATTTCATGTTAATCAACCCTCTACATTTAATGCAACCTTCATATTTGAAAAAGAAAATATTTGAGTGATTATTTGTTTGGAGAGTTTGTCAAATTGTTTGAATTTAAATTTTGTCTTCTTCTTTCCTTTGTTGTATAAAGAGAGAGAGGGAGTGAGTAGATTGTGTATGACTGCATCGTGTAATTTACTAAAGCAAGAGTGAAAGAGTTGAAGAGAGAAAACACTAGTGAGTGAGATAGAGTCTAAACAAGTTTGTTTAAGTCCTTGATCAGATGGTCGTTTATGGTCTAATCGAGCTCAAACTTTGAAGGCTTACTCTACACTAGTGGTTGTTCATATCCAAAAATCAGAATCTTACTCGGAGTTCTGATTTTCTGGCGATTCATGGTCAAAGGTGGGTTTGACTTTCGGGATCCTAAAATTTCAGCATTGAGCAATTTTGATCAAGCTCACGATCGGGTGGCAAAACGTGGTTCAATTGGGCTGAAACGTTGATAGCTGGTATAAGACACGTTGATCTTGATATCCAACCACGGGTTTACTATTTTGAGATCTTTTAGGTTATTTGCTCGGGCTGTATTGGAGAGTGTGATTCTGAGTAAATTTTGTAAACTCTCTTGTTGATTTCTCTTATTGTTATTATTAATGTTGTTGCCAAAAATTGTTGTATTCTTGATATTATTGTTGTTGCCTCTAGTGGGATACTAGAGAGAATTTGTTGTTATGCCTATTATTTGTTGATAGTGGAGATTTTGCCTGGACTTCGGTCCTGTGGTTTTTACTTCTCACGTCGAGGAGGTTTTTCACGTAAATCGTGATGTTGATTTTATTGGGTGTTGCTTTCGATTAGATTATGTTATTGCCTAATTATTTCCTAAAGGTTTACACATGTAGGGAGAATTAATTTATATCTGGGGCTGTGCATAACATATTGTTATTATATCGACTAATTGGTAGGTCACTTCCGCTGCATCTATCTGTGTTTATCCCATCAGATT
>JAOTAY010000005.1:8246335-8260402 GCA_025629805.1 Erythroxylum baracoense
GGTACAATCTCGAGCAAAGTGGCCCTTATTACCATAATTATAGCACTTCACATGTTTCATGTTCTTCTTATTGAAGGAACATTTTCCCTTTCCACATTGGTTCCATTTTGCATTCTTGGATTCCTGAGGAGAGTGGTTGAATTTCTTATTCTTCTTCCACTTATGTCCACCATAATGCTTGCGTTTTTTGTTCATAGCTCCATGTGAGCTAGAACTAACTACATACGCCATAGAAGACATCTTTGAGGCTTTAAGACGTTCTTCCTCCAAGATGAGATGCCTTGTAGCATCTTCCATTGTCTTGATGTTCTCATTATGAGTTAGGTGCATCTTCATGTGCTCCCAACTCTGAGGCAGTGAACAAATTACGGTTTGCACTTGTTGTTCATCAGAAAGCTTATGACTAACATCATGTAACTCACTTACCATGTTGGACATTTTCCTCAAATGCTTTTACATTGTATCATCTGGGCGCTTCTTATAAGTATCAAACTTAATAGTAAGTGACCTCACTTTAGTCACTGAAGCACCTCCAAAATGAGAAGCCAGTGCAAACCACATGTCCTTTGCAGTTTCAAATTTACGGAACTCTCACATGATATCATTATCCATGCTACTCAGTAACGTGATGTGAGCTAAAGAGTTCTTCTTTTTCCACAATTCATATGCATCATGGTCCTTCCTATGCTGGGCTATAGTGCCCTCCTCAAGAACTTCCATGGTTAGGTTTAATGGTTCAAGAGCTTCTTGCTCCTCCAACACATATTGGATTTTCATACTCCAGATTTCATAAGTGTCACCATTGAGTTTCTCACTCCTATTGAGTTTAGCAACAATATTCTTTGAAGCAGTAGCCATTTTGAAACACTAAGTTTCTATAATAAGAAAGAAATATATATACACATTAATGTCATATTCATCATTTATAGACTAAATAATTCAATCACAATTGCTTATAAAATCAAAAGTCCACTAATGTGTTCAATCATCATTCATACAACAATCGAATCCTAATTACGTACCTTACTTTAGACGAATTCCTATATAATATACATGTAACATATTACATAAATATCAAGACTGTGTTCTTATAAAACAACATATTACATTAAATGTGCTACAACCTACGAAGAGTCTATAGGTAACAAACCCTATGTGGAAATGAGTTCATAAGTTCGTGTGATACAGTTTGCGAAGCTCGATGTACAATAGTTCTTACTATTTCCATTGTAAGACCTATAGGATACAAAGTCCTAATCAACTTCCTTCTACTCATCTTTTTAATAAATGTCATCACTAACAAATTATAAGTCTTCTTGTTAGGCATATTATTCCAGAGTATTCGAAACAGTTTGCCTTGAGGTTGAGGTAATGTTGCAAGCAAAGTCATATACATTACTTCAACATCTGCATAAGCTAATCAACCTCCAAAGTATAACTCTTGCATCATGTTATTAACTGAAATAACATGTTGTGTTAGACTGTCTCCAGACATTAAACGCTTGTTAACTAACTGTACATACATGTCGCTAATATGTCTCTTCTGTGCCTCACATCGAATAAGCTTAGGCGTCCACTTAATAATAGACATTTTCCTGAAAAACAAATTTTCAGGAATCAGAAAAGTGCACAAAATAAACAAATTATTTTGTCTAACACATAACGAACTCATGCTCATAGAATGGAAACAATTTAATTCTATTAGCAATTTAGTGAACTAATCAAATTATGCTATTAATATCTAATTAATTAGAAACATATTTCTAATTTAAATTATAATTGAACTAATCAATTTATCTTGGTTTGAATAGAAACTAATTTATAATGAAACTCCTATCTAATTTCAACTAAACAAAGTAGTATAATTTTTTATTATAACAAAAACTAATTTATTTTAGTTAGAAACTAATTTAACTAAATTTACTAGTTTGTGTAAATTAGAAAACTTATTTCTAATTCTTTATGTTACATTTAATTTAAAACATCAATATAAATATTAAGGTCTAACCCAACCTCAATGTGGTTATTAAGGCCCAAGCCTTCAATCCTAATATAAAAAAGTCATATATTATAAGTCCAAGTTATGGCCCGTAAGGCATCACATAGACATGACCCATTCATTGCAAAACTTTAACCCTTTCTCTGCATATCGTTTCAGCTCAAAAACTTTTAACCCATTTTTTATTATTATGACACATATATCCAAAACCTATAAAAAAAATAAACAGGACAGCCCATTTGAGAGGCCACGTGCCTCTTGTTTATTTTCAAGAAGAGAGGTCTTCTTCCTCCTCTTTGCGGTTCGTTCTATGTGTTTTTTTTATTTTGTTTTGGTTTCGTCGTTTTACTGTCATGGATCCATCTCAGCCATAGCCATGCAAGAGGAGAAGAAATGTACTGTTTCTTCAACGTGCAATAAGTCTACTATCGCTCTTGCATGGGCATTTAATATGGATTTGTAAGTATCACGAGGACAAAGAGGGGTGCGCGTATGCCACATAATATGCAAACACATCTCGAACTTGAGGTTCTGAATGGCCAAATGATGTCTTGTTGCATTTCCAGTTTTCTTAGCTATACAACAAAACAGATTCGTATCTAAGGGTACATACATCAATTTTGTTGTCTATCAGAATCCACAAAAACAACACAATTCCAGAAACAGCATACACCCATTCCAGAAAATATGGAGGTTTTTACAAAATCAAATGTTCCAGATCTAATTTCAAACCAAAGTGGAGCATGTGATGGATTCTTAATGCGATGGGTTCTTCTAATATCCAGGTTTCTAGTTGCATAAAATGCATATAAGTATGCACAAATAATCAATAGCTAAAGTTTAACACAGATTTCGATATCTAATGTTAGCATGCATATATAAAACAAAACTATGCTCTAATACTAATGTTAGAATAATTAAGCTAAAACATAATCACATAGATTATGTTAAATAAGATCTTTGCATATGTATAGATTATTATTGTAGTTTCACGGTAAAAAAATACTTTACTGCAGATAACCTTTTCTACTTCCCCTCGTGGGTGTATGTATGTGATTCGATATAATCCACTAGCGTCCACTTCCACCACCAAGGATTTCGAAAAATTGGGAAATGCTAACACAGGTGCGAATGTAATTGCTTCTTTCAACTTTTCGAATGCTCTCTTTTCTTCCTGTTGCCACTCCCAAGGGAATAATCTCTCCTTCTTCAGTAACTCCATTAATGGTTTAGTTGATCGTTTAATCCCACCAACCATTGGACTCCCAGTACAAGATCACACCCTCCCGCTGACAGCACCGGCGCATTCATGGTGAATTGAATCCCTTGCATTATCCACGTAAAGTTCACACAACATTATCTGCATTCCAATCGCAATCCCCGACCTACTATAATGGAAATGGGTTCTATATCTCTAACATCACAGTCGCCCTTCTTCACAAGTCCCACTCCCCCGACAAACCCGTCATTGTTTGCATTGAAACATTAAGACAGTCAGCTTCCCCCTGAGCTTCCTCACACTCATCATCATCTACTTCCGCTACCGCTTTCGTGAGGTCTTCATCTCCAGCAATCACATAGAATTGTGATTGTTTTTTTTTGCACTTGTGGCCTGGGCTTTACTTGTCGTCACACCAAAGACAAAGTCCTTGCGCTTGTTTTTCGTCAAACTCCTTGCGACTGACGTGCTTAGGAGGTTTAATGCTTTTACGGCTAGTGGACGTGTTGTAGTTGTTGGCGTGGGCAGTATTCCATCTGCTGGTGAATTCCTGTTTACGTTAGCTATTTGCTGCATCCTCGGAATTGGGTTGTAGCTTCCCCCATGACTCATGTTTTTTATCACGTTTCTTCGGGAAAAGTTGGTGTTACCATTCGCCATTACTATTGCTTCTTGCTTCCGTGCCCGCATATATGCCTGGTGTGAGGAATGGGGTCGTGCAATCGTATCGTTACTCCAATCTCTGGTTTAAGGCCCTTCAGGAAGAATCTGCAGGGGTTGCTCACTTCGATGAGTAAGTTCCGAAGGGACAGAAATAGTCTCTCCTGATTCCGCTCCACGCCGCTGCATGAATCGAGCAAAAATGGTTTTAAACTCCAGCACGTCCTTTACACCCTTTCTGCTCTGTTTTGTGATTCTAGTAATAGTTTCTGGCGCCTGATCTGTGCTTCCATCAGATTCTTCACGCTTTTTTTGATTCTACGTAATTCAGAGTCCCTTATTCCTTCGGCCATTGATTCTTTTCCAGAACCGACTACTCTGATATCAATTGTTGTGTTGTTTTCTAGAATTCAATAGGTAGCGTTGGAATGAAGAGAGAGAAGGGAGGGAAGATTTGAGAATCACAAGAATATCTGAAGAGGGAAAATAACCAGTCTCCATTAAGCATGTCCATTCTAGCTGTTGTCGGATGCTAGTGTTGGGTTACATTCGTGGATATTAGTTTCTCTAACAACCTTTTTTTTACGATAAAACACCACAGGAATTAGTTTCGTGGATATTAGCTGTTCAACATTATCTTAAGGCATGCTAATGCATCACTCTATTGGCACATACCACAATAACATCGATTCTGCCAACAGAAACCGTCCTTCTGTAAGATTGAAAAACAACTCTGATTCATTGCCCGTCATAACCTTCACTTTGACTAAACAAATTATTTGGGATACAGTCCACATGTTCTACAATGGTTCACATATACATTACAATTACGACAAGACAATAACATTCAAAAAATTACTTCCTAGTTTGTTTTGAGTTTGGCATATCTATACAATGGTTATCTCTGTGGCTTTTACAAAATTAAGGCCCTTCAGTTCTGTAGTTCAAGCTACAGCTTTCAAATGTACTTCAGAACTCCTTTCTCTTTTGCCTTAATTGATTGAGTTCCATCTCAATGTCAGGATCTCGGAACGGAGAACTAGTCACAGCTGTTCTTCCTGGAGGAAGCTCTCCTTTCTGTTAGGGAGGATAAGACCACAATTAGTATTGTTAAGGACACAACAGAAACATTAGAATTTATAATGACAGGGTTCTCAAATTTATTGGCACTGAGAAAAGGAATGCAACCAGTTTTGTACTACATATTCTTAGTCATCGGCCTACACTACCAACATGTAAGCTTACACCCTTCTTTTAACTCTTCACTAGATTCATCTCTACAGTACTATTGCAGAAAGACGCTTATCACACTGATAAAACTCTTGCTTGGATTTGATAGCTGCAAGTCTTATGACTATCAGATAAAAGTTCTGGCAACAGCCATCCTACGAGAACTCATCGATTAAATTAGCACTGAACTATATACATGAGTTGTAAAATTTATTTGCTACAATTCCTCGGTTATTAAAATATTAAATCATACCTTTGAGCCACCAGATAATTCCTTCTTCAGATTGTCAAGATCGTCATCAACAGAAGAGCTTTCAAGCAAAGCAAACTGCACCATATATTAGAAGTATAAAAATGGTTAGGATCAGGAAGATGTAAAATTTTCCCAGGGAAATCATCAAATTCAAGTTTGGAAAGCTACTTGGTTTGATTGGAAATTTTGGCAGGGAATTGGAGCTCAATTTATGCTTGACGAAGATATGATTTTTATGACTATCACGTCTAAATTAGCAGTGAAGTTTGCAAATTGTGCATGTGAAGAAATCAATTGAAAAGAGGTACTTCTAAGAAGAGCTCCTAAAACATTGAGAGTTAAAAGACATTTAAGGAACCAAGCCAATAACAACATTGCCCCTCACTGCCACCAAATACTATCACATTAAAGGTCATACCATTTAGATAGACCTAAGACCTTGAAAAGATAAAATCCTAGTTCCACTGGGTCCGAAATACAACTATTTATCAGAAACCATAAGTACATGGACCAAAAGTAAACTACAATAGTAGCATGAGTAGGTACGGCAATGGGTTGGGTCGGGCCTGTCATTAGCCCAAAGCCCGGGTGGGCTTGTGCAGCATGGCCCGAGTGGCCAAACCGACGTTGTTTTGGGTGTGCGGTCAGACCAATCAGGCCTTTCAGGCTGGGCCTCAGACCAATCCCTCAGGCTTGAGCCTGGACCGAAGCCTGGTCAAAACAGAAATGCTCTGTTGATTTCGGGCCAGGCCCAGATCCAATTGCCATACCTAAGCATGACTGTTACCATTATGAAAATTAGTATAAACTGTACAATCATAGTAATTTCGCTCCATTTTCAATTTGGAAAAACAGAGTATCAAATATAGGAACCAGAACACAAACAAATCAACTACAGACAATCCTTTTAAGATAAAAAGGCCTCTTCATTGATGAAGAATGATCGACTTAATCCTGAACTTCAATAAAAGTCACTATTCCTTGACATTAGCCTTCATACCTAGTGTTTTAAACTGGTAGTATTCGGAGTTCCTTCACCACCATTCATTAACTGGTTACTTTTCAGCTATTTCTGATGTGAATCATTTAGCACTAAGAAGATAATGTCTATGAAAACATGATTGCAAGGGCATGCAGCTAACACAAAGAGACAAATAGACAGGTGAAACGATGATGAAAGAAAATTTCTTCCAGTATGGGACTTGAATCTGAATTCTTTCACAAGTATGGGATGGGGGCATGCCGATGAGCTTTAAGCTTGTCGGCAGGAGCCACCATATTGTTACCTCAACAGGATGTACTAACTTATTGGTAGAATTTGGCACATCATTGATACCTTAATAATGTTAATCGACATAAACATGCATGTACATACAAGTTGATCTTAACATTGGAGAAGTTCAATTTTTCCATCCAAACATACAATTCCAGGGGAACCTGAATACGAAACTAAATTTTTTCCATCTGAGTAAACCACAATAAACACAATAATGGAATCACTAAGAACCAACAACTGCCAAAAACAACAATGGAAAAATGTCTGTGAAGTTCCTAATGTTGTAGATTGAAGTTGTAATCATATTGTTCAATTTCGTCCCTCATAGTTTAGGGCTCGAACCTATCAATTATTGGCTATCAAAATTTAGCGTTAGAAGCAAATTATAAGTTGTCAAGTCATAGAGCAGGTATAAGTGCATGCAACTTGCAGCTGGCACGGCACAATCCCATAACTGTACAAACGGGTGTGGACACAAAGTTAACAATTAAGGTCATATGCCTGCGTTTGTCTCCATTTATGCCATATGACAGGTCACCCAATGGCATTTAGAAGAAGCAAATACTATGTCGCAAATTGCAATTGCATATAAGGATGTAAGAGCATATACTAGCAGTATGGTCACACACCCTATGACTCAAAAAAAGAGAATGAAGGGAATTTCTTACCTTCCCCTCCAGCTCATCAGCACTTAACTGACCAAGAGCTTCAGCTTGCGATTCCATTGCCATCACTACAAAGAGGAAACCAAAAGACAAAAAAGTTTTCAGACCCATTATACTCCACATATAGTCTTCACTGGGCCATGAAAAAGGCCAAGTGATTAGAAGATGCTTTATTGAGGTTATCACATAAGTTTAATGAGCAATAACAGCAGTATCTTGCAATAAAGGGAAAAAAAACATTACCATTATCGACTCAAGCCTCTAATCTTTATATTGTGCAACAAGGGAAGAACATCATAAATTACAGCATTTTTAAGACTAAGAATGACTGCTAAATTAAATGAATATTTGTTTATGAATGCTAGAAGGTTGGTAAATGAACTACAAAGCATAAGGAATGCAGAGGTCAGGTGAATTTAAGAGGTCAGAAAAATGCAGCTGACTTGGTTGTGCTCAACCGAACATGTAACTGCAGAGTACCAAAGGACAATTTCGAGTGCAGACAAAATATGATCAAAACATGGTAAGTTGAAGAATCGATTAGATTGACAATGAGAAACAATTAGCCTGATACAGATTTACATCAAATTGTTTATTAGAAAATGGAGTATAGGTCCACCCACAAGAAACTGATTGAACCATTTCAATAGAAGGACATACATATTTCGAAGAAACAAAAGAGAAAGGAAACAATCATCTCTGTTGCTCTCATCATGCATTGCAATACTGTAACAAAGCGAACTACAAAAGCTTAGTAGACCATGTACTTTCAGCAATAGTATGTGATAGGCCTGTGGGGAGTTGGAAAAAATGCTAAGAGATTGAGCAAAGGCTAAACAATGTAAATATATTATAAATCCACACCTTTCTCTTCCATCTTCTCAAAAGCTGAAAGAGCATTGCCTGTATTCACATTCCCTAACATCTCACTCACTTTGGTTGCAGTCCTAACAGAATAAAACAATAGCTTTAGGGACGTAATGAACTCAAAAGCAAAAGCAACTTCACTATCTAAGTAGTGGCAGAGACAAACTTTGCAGACTGAGCACGTGCTTTTAGAGTATCTTTCTTAGACCTCGCCTCCTGTATCTTGCTCTCCAGAAGCTATAAAAAATGGGATAAACTTAATGCATCTATAGGAATAATATATAGCTATACGCATCAAGGTAGAAGTAGATCCAAGCCAAAAGTTAAGGAAATAAGTTCAGCCATAAAGCTGCCAAGTTTTCAGTTTATGAAGAGAAGGATATTTATGGAATTCATTACTTTCAGCAGGAAGTAAAATCCTTTCAGTAGAACATCACAACAATCATTTAAGATGTGTTCTTTTCGTTCCTATTGTCAACAGTTGATTCCATCTCAATACGATTAAGAATCAACAAGACAAGATTAGGTGTGCATTAGAACAGGAGACATTGACACCTTCCTCTTCCATAGCTGCCAGGTTTTGCACAAAGACATACCCCTCAAGTTTATGACACAGCACCTTAAACAAATTGATGACTTAAGGAGACTATTTGAAGAAAACATAGTGCAAACAAAGAGAACACAATATAACTTTAAAATGTAACATGATGCAGGAAATTTAAGAGTAGAAGTACCCGAGTATTGGAGACTAGATTATCCACAACACCTTTCTGCTGTTCAAGTTGAGCTTTCAGAGCACTAGCGTTGTCCTTCGAGTATTAAAGCCAAATATTAGTCACCCAATACTAACTCCAAAATTTGCAATTGCACCTACCAAATCTATATTCAAATGTCACACAATATTTCATAAAGAAGTTGACAAGAGGTAAGGGGTTGTTAGTTTTCCCATTTTTAAAGTTTATTCTTAGGAGATCACACATAGAGCACCAACAATCCCATTATAGATCAAGCCTATAAACCAACAAGTTCACATGACATTAATAATTCATTCTGCAAGCACAAAGATTATTTACTAACTGCTTTATACATGCAGCTTGAAGATGATAACCATAGTATCAGAAGCAAAGATTTAGTTGCCAATGCAGTCATAAAGTGAATCGGCCAGATCATTTCGCTCTCTGAACCAAATGGGTGGACATAAGTCTCTTGTTCATTAACACAAAATAATGAGCAAAGAAGAATTCAGAACAAGAAATGCTATTTGACTGACAAATTATGTTTTTCTGGTCCAAACATAACAAAATCCAACTTTAAAAGCACAAATTCATTTTCTGAGGTGTCCACTTACAGCATATGACTTCCGTCTTTTAAGAGCTTCACGTGCAAGATCTTCCTCTCCTTTTTGAAGAGCAAGTTGAGCCTTTCGGTACCTTCACAGAAGGTAAGCAGAAAACAGTATTTCATTGATATGATTGTTTAACTAATTAAATAATTACTCATCACTGTGCCCGTTGTAATTAACAAAGACTAATCAAAATTTACCAATCTTCTGAAGCTTGTTGTGCAGCTTTGTACTTATTTTCCAATCGTTTTTGAGATGCTAATACCTGAATAAAACAGAGGAAGCACCCAGAAAACACGATATAAAATACCAGATAAAAAGAAATAGAGGGAAGCATCCAAAAATTTCACGTGATAAGAGTTTAATCCAACATCACTTCAACACTGATTCTGATATCCAGACAGGCTTCAAGTTTTGTAAAACATCACAAGGAACTAAATTCTGACAAGAAAAAGTAAATGTGACTTGACAGAATCTAAGTGAGGAAACTCAAAATGAAAACTCAGGGGCATGGTTAATCATGTGCAGAAAATTAATACTGCAAGAAGGAAAGACATAAAGAACCCAAAATTGAGAAAAGAGTATGCTAGAGCCTGATGCTTACTTGTGCTGTGGCTTGACGCATCTTTGTCAAGTCATCATTCATTTCAAGTACTGCCTGTTCTAAAATTTTCTCTGGGTCTTCAAAGGAACTTAGGACTGCATTTGCATATGACTGTAATTAGGAGAACCACAATTATTAGTCAAGATAGATATATAAAATAACACTGCAAATTACACCGCAAATTAGCAACTCCAAGATCTTACTCTGACAACTCTAGCAAACCTATCAAAAATATTCATACGAGTACCAAGAGCACCTCCACCTTGTCCAGAACAATGGGAACGATGGGAAGAACCAGACCTTAACCTACCAATTTTTAGAGCTTCAACTGCAGGTAAAATTGAAAATGAGCATAAGGATAAATGCAAGTTAAGAAGTTTAAGGAGAAACTGATTCCACACACTTGCACATCAGACAAGGGACCAAGAGAGATGTCTGATCGAGCAATTACTAAGATTACTGAGATATTTTTTTAATTTGTTTATATCCATTTGAACTGAAAAAGCTCATGGTTGAGTTTGAGAATACATTTTCTATAAAGGGAGCTCAACTAGACTAGATACCTTCAAAATTTTAAACTCATGACAAGAACATTAGTTTATGTACCAAAGGCGTCCTCTACTTTCACCCTCCAGTTTTAGCTACAACTGCTTTTTCCACACAAATTTATGATTACACATTAAGTTTGTTTAAAAATCCAGCATTCTGCCTGCACTCAAAGAAATCAACTTTAGAACAAATCATTGACTAGAATGCACGATTATTAGCTCACAGCTAAATCTTCCATATGCTTGTACATGACATCAGGAATAAGAAATGATTTCACGACCATTTTCACGGCACTAATCTATTTCGAATACTTGGAAACAATCTTCTTATCATATGATGTGTTATGGTTCTTAACACAAAACTAAAGAAATCCAGAACTTACTTCCAAACCAAACAATTTCCAACAACGTTACGGAGAAAATTCACAAGTAAAAAAGAGTAAAAAAATTAAGAACCAATAGGCAACCATGAAAGCAAAAGCAACAGAGGACTACCTCCGCCGCCAAGAAACGATGTCGTGAGGGGCGGCCGCTTCACCATGCAGAGGGTGTTACTGTTGGAGCTAGACGAAGAAGAACAGGATGGAGGCGGCAATGGCAGGGTCAATCTGGTAACCGAATGCGCTTTTGTGGCCATTTTGGGAGTAAGCCAATGAGTTCCCAAAGTCTGGAGCTTTTTATGGATAGAAGAAGAAAAGGGAAGAGACTTGGATCACTTGATTATGAGGACTCACCATTTCTTTTTTTCTTTTCTTTTTATCGATTTTACTTAGACCGGGTTTACCGGCTTTGGTTTATATTTGGATATTCATATAGCTTTCCCTTTCCCCCGTTTTGCTTTTTATTTGATTAGTTGACACTTGGCACTTTAATTAATTTAAAAAAATTAGGGATGACAATTGGTTCATAGACAAGCTTAATCAATCTTTTTAAAATAATTTTTTTAAAATTAAAAGCGTAAAATAATACTTGATAATTAGACACGGGCCTGAATTACTTAGACTGTCCAAGGCCCAATTCTTATAAATAAAACAATATTATTTTACTTAAAAGAATTTGACATCAAGTCGATTAAAAACACTTAGAATCTATGCCCATGAACCGGTCCATTAATTCGTTAATCATTATTTACTCTCCATCTTTATGTAAGCATATAATAATACTTAAACTTATTTAATTTTATTATTTTAAATAATAGAGTTAATTTAAATATTGATAGTAAAATGAAAAAGTCGATAATCTTGTTGAGGTTCCATAACTTATACTTAAAAATTAATACAATCAATATAAGCTTTTTAGGTTATATTTAAATATCCAAAAAGAAGTTTGTATGGACTCTCCCTCAACCTTAAGATAAAAATGTTAAAGTGTTAGTCTAAATCAATTTAAAGTTAATTTTCAAAAGCGTTTGTATTTATTATCTTTTTTTGAGTGCACGTATAAATTTTAAATTGCTATTAATTTATTTTATTGGCGTGATTTCTAAAATAAATTTATGTCAAAATTAAAGAAAATAATAACGTTGAGGTACAAGAAAAAATTTCTACTATGAATAAGATATTTTAAATTTGAACATATTAGAATTTGAGAATGATTTTAAATTTGGAAACAGTCTCTTTACTAGTTAAGATTAAGGTTGCGTACTATTAGACCTCCTTAGACTCCACACCTTAGTAGGATTTATACTAGATGTTATTGTTGTTTGAAAATGTTTTTAAATGAATTAGGATATGTTCATAATTTTATAAATTAAAATAAATTAAAATATTATTAATAATTGGAAATAGATAAAATTAAACGAGAATTATAGAAGTTTAATTTTAATTCTACAAGTTCTTTTACATATAATGGGACTTCTTTTAAAATTAAAACATGTATCATGTTAACTTAATTTTTTAAAAATAAATTATTTATCATTTACTTTCAATTTTATCATTTTTTATTTTATGATAAATGTTAGATATTGTAATTAAATTTTTGAATATTTTATTTTATATTAAACTTTATTTATTTTTCAGAAATGAATTACTAACAAATATTCATTTTGTGGATTATTTAGAAGTAGAAATAAGTGTTGTGAAAAAGGCATGTAATAAGTTAAGTTTATTTGCAAATGGTAATTTACTAGATTTATGCAATTTATATTTTAATGAGGTAATACAGAATTATATTGCTACTTTATTTGTATAAGATTTTATTTGTACGTTCTATAATGGAATTAATAAAAGATGTCTAATAATTCTTATAAAATTACACATTAATTATTTTACAAGTATTTGAATAAAATCAACTCAAAAACTCAAGTGAATAATAACCAAGAAGCAATAGATCAATATCAAGGTTCTACATATGCCATACACTTAATTTCTCTAACATCAAATGTGGCATGCTTGTTGGAGTCCAAAAGTAAAGACTTGAGGGGAAAATTTAATTATTCAAACTATAGTTCTTCGTTAAAAAAACATATATAAAAATATAAATTTATCCTAATTATTAGAAGTTACACTAAAATAAAAATAGGGAGTACAATAATGTTATTACTAAAACATTATCAAGAAGGACAATAATAAAATTTTAATTTTTATCACATAGATAATTTTCCAAAGATATTTCAATCAAAAAAGCATTAACTTCAGCAAAATATAGTCTTAAAAAAGTCATCACATGTTCTTAAGATTGAAATAGACACTAATAACTTAAACAATAAAGATAACAATCTAAGATGTTTTTTAATATTATTTTGATATTTATACATATATTAAGGTATTTTTACTTAGATTTCTTTTGGTATTTATGACAAATAAAATGGACTTTTGCAAATACTCTTTGAGATCAAAATTAACATATTCAACCCCATATGATAACCAAAACCAAATTGAATAAGGGATATTGCGAAGATGTTATTTGTTAGTGTTAATCTAGAATTCGAGTTTGTTAGTGAAGAATTCTCCTAAAATTTGTATATCACTTCTTATTAATGATATAGATGAGCTTTGAAAAACTAAGAAAACAGAATTCTAAGCTATTAAAATCAAAGTTATGAATAGCGTACCAAGGTCAGTACCGGATTGAACTCTAGAACGGAACTGTACCGATACCGGTCAGTACCAGGTATAGCTTCGAGTAATTTTTTAAATTTATGAAATAGTCCTTAAAATTTTTAAAATTTGCAAAATAGTTCATTGGTATATTGTACAGTTGTACTGTATACTTTACTAGTTTACTGTTTATATCAACCATATTTTCAAAAATCTTAATAATAAATAATAATGACAATTAATATGAAATAGTAATAATTTTTAAATATTTCACATATAAATAATAACTACAATTAATATAAACAAAGACAATCATCATCATACAATTATAAAATTAAGAATAATACAAAGTATTTAAAATATTAC
>JAOTAY010000005.1:8272538-8285393 GCA_025629805.1 Erythroxylum baracoense
GTAAAAGTCCATCGGGAAGACAAAGTTATCAATGTGTAACTTCACATTCCTAATGATCCCCTTCGACAAATGCACCGTCCTGTCAGCCGTCTTTACTAATGTCTTAGTTGGTACTGACTCTTCTAGACCCAAATTTTGATTGAATAAATAGGCATCCTATTGATACCTGCTCCCAAATCCTTAAATGCGCTCTCTATCTTAACTCCATTTATACTACACGGAATGAAAAAATCTCCTGGGTCTTCTTTCTTCTGTGCTAAATGTGGGTTTTCTCTTGATATATGATTGATAACTTCCTCATTCAATGCCTCCTTTAACATAAGCTTTGTTTGGAGTTGATTTGTTATATCTGTTATTTTGTTTAACGCCCCTTCCTCAGAACTCTGAGTTACTTCCCTTGAAGATGGCTTCCACTGAACAAAAATTTAATGCGAAAGTCCAAGTTGAAATTCCTTAGTCGGCTCACTTACTGGTCCTCGGGGAAGGACTTCCAATACTGTTTGTTCTTCTTGCTTATTTCCATCTTTCTCCCCATGCTTGCTTTCTTTATTCTCTATTTGAGTGATAGATATAATTCTCTCCTTCAGGTTTGTCTCAGTGTTGCTTGGTAGACTGCCTGCATTTCGTGAAGATAATGCGTTAGCTAATTGTCCTACCTTTAGTTTTAGGTTGTGGACGGATGATGCATGATTCTTCAAATTTTGATCAAACTTTGCTTCCATTCTCTTCTGATTTTCCTCTTGGCTTGCTTGCATCCTTTTTTGATTCTCTTCTTGTGATGCCAGTTTGGCCCCTAAAACCTTCATCATCTTGTCCATTTTACTTTCCAATGATCTAATTCGATCTTGCTGGAATCCTGGCGGTCCTTGTGGTCTTCGCTGGCTGCCTGCATTAATATTACTCTAAGAAAAATTCGAGTGGTTTTTCTAACCCAGATTATATGTGCTCGAGTATGGGTTATTACCTCGCTGTGGCTGGCCTAGATAACTTACCTATTCAGTCCCACTAGTTCCTAATAAGAAACAATCTACTAAGCTATGGTTATTCTCCCCACACAGCTCACATTGTACTTACATTGCCTTAGCTGCTGAGGTGGATGCCCCTTGCATGTTGTCTAACTACTTCATTAAGGCCGTAATTTGAACCTATAAGGTAGTAACTAAGTCAATAGGTATCATATCTTTTTGTTCCTTCTGTCCTTATCTACTCCTCTCACTCGACCACATACAAATGTTGTTTGCCAACTCTTCCAACAAATCATGGGCTACTCCCACCATCTTCCTCATTAATGAACCTCCAGCTGCTGCATCAATTGTGCCCCTTGTGCTCAGATTTACTCCGTTATAAAATGTTTGTAGCAGGAATTCCTTCGGGAGGTTATGATGAGGGCAGCTCCTTTAAAGTTTTTTAAATCGCTCCCAAGTTTCATAGAGAGATTCTCTGTCGCTTTACTGGAAATTTGTAATTTCCTTTATAATCCTCGTCATCTTTGTTAAAGGAAAATATTTTGTATGGAATGCTTGGGCGAGCTACTCCTAAGTTGTAATCTGGCCTGGATTCAAAGAATTGTATCATGCTTTTGCCCGATCCTTCAACGTGAATGAAAATAATCACAACTTCATTACATCGTTGGACATTTCGTTGAATCTGAATGTGTCACAGATCTCTAAAAAATTTGCAATGTGGACATTTAGATCCTCGTTAGATAACCCGTAGAACTGTACACTGTTTTGAAGAACGTTAAATAGCATTAGCTTTATCTCAAAGTTATTTGCTTGAACTACCGACCTCGCCACTCCTTGAGGACTAAACCCTGGCCTCATGAAATCCATGAGAGTTCTTTCTCGTCCTCCTTGCTCTCCTTCTTCAGCCATATCTTGAACAAAGAAATTTAAATGCTTTTCCCTTCTTATTTCCCTTTCGTGCTTCTTAATGTCAGGGACTTTGTCTTTAATAACTTCTTTCGTCCTCCGTGTGCTCCTTGTGTTCATGCACTTGCAAGTCCACAAGGTAACGTATCAAAACTCTTAAATCAAAATAGTCTAAATTAAACAAGATGCTAAACAATTAATCCCTAGTAACGGCGCTAAAAACTTATTGATGGATTGTAAAACCTATCTACTTATTTTAAGCTTAAAAACTACAAGTGAACGGGTCGTGACTTGTAGTTAAAAAGAGCAGATATCGATCCCAAAGGGATTGATGCCTCCCAGATACTACTTAATTTAGAAAAGAATTTGATTAAGAAATAAAATTGTTTAATGCAATTAATTTAGAAAATTAAACTAAAATTAAAAGACTAACGTAAACAATGAACAAAACTGCAATTGCAAAAAAATATGAATTCAAGAATCTAAATGCTAGAAATTGCTTTTTCCTTATTCTATCTCCCTCATATTTTGTTGATTGAATTGTGTCTCACCCTAGATTTCCAAATGTACTACTTATCCTCTCTTAAAGTGTAACTATTTATCCCTAATTAAATTGACAGGAATTGATTGAATGACCTCTCAACGTACCCAATGACTCTACTGACTCAACTAGTTATTACACTATCCTATGGATGATCAATTGACTAATTGAGATCTCTCTTCTAATTATTCAATTGATATAATAATTGCTAGTCTATAGGTCGCCAACTCTCGTTGTACAATCCTACACGATTTTCATCTCACTCACTCTGTCGATTTGTTGCAAGATGGCAATTAAGAACAACAATTATCAAAGACACTTCATTCAATTCAATAAAACATGAGCTTTGACAAAATAATGAAAAACCAATCCCTAATATGAAATTAGCCTAACATGGTCTCCATCTTATAAAGAAAGGAAGAGATTAAAGTGATAGAAAGTGAATAAGAAAACTCCTTCTCTTCTTTACCAAAATATGGAATTTTGGTGTTGATGTGTTATTTTTCCTAATCTTGATGATGATCCTTGTTTTCAATCCTTCTTTGATGCTCCAAACATGTGTTCTTCACCCAAGGATGGTCTCTCTATAGGTAGGTGTCGTCCCCCTTGAAGATGGAGGCTTAATTCTCTTTATATAGTCCAAAAAATTAGGTTTAATGAAGCCTCGCAGATTGCCTTTGATTTCAATTCCCACAAGCGTAGGAATTATAGGCAGAAAGTTTCTGTCTTGATTTCCCACGTCTGTGAGAATTTGCCTAATTCCCACGAACGTGGAAATTGGTCCCAGAAGTGATCGTCTTATCTTCTCTTCTATGTTCTCTTGTTCATCTTCCAACTTTCTTCCTCTCCTTTCTTACTCAAAAATAAGCAATTCTTACCCCCAATTAACATCCAACACACAAGAACGCAATGGAAATCAAACTTAATGAAAACATACAAAATGAATCCTAAACTAGAACAATAAAGAACAATTATGCTAGAAAACACAAGCTGATAATCTATAAAAACATATCCTAATGCACACCTATCACCCGCCCTTCAAACTTTCTTTTTCAGCATTCTTTGTTTCTAACAAACCTCAACCAAAACCTAAACCTTTCCTATTTAATGACTCAACTTTCACAATGACCAATACACTAGCCCATTTCCTATTTGATTTTTCACCATCCGTAACCCTTCTTCCACTAATAATCCTCCTCTCAATGTCCCAGAAACTCTTTTCTTCCTCGGATGCTCCTCCCAGGAAATCTTAGAAGCAAGTAGATAGGGAACAAACCCCTTGCACTTGTCCCATTCACCACCGAAGGATATGGATGGTAAACTAATAGTTTGCCCCAACCTTAAAGTCTTGAAGGAGGGAGCCAGGGCTTGGGAATTTACTATGGTTGGCTTTTTCTTTGGAAAGAAGCCACCCTTTATGTTAGTCTCCAAATGGACCAGTAAGCTATTAAAAACTAGAGGCTTGATAGATGTTCTTCTATTTGAAGACAACTTGATTCTCTTTATCTTTACTTTTACTTAAAAAATTCAGAAGATTATGGAGGAAGGTCCTTGGCATTTCGATAACCATCTTATCTTCCTACAAGTTTGGCAGCCACACGTGAACTTTAAAACCCTTAAAATCCAAAGTATTCCACTCTGGATTAACTTCCACAACATCCCTTTTGAGTATTGGACAACATAAGGGCTTGGATCACTAGCTAGCTACATCGGATGACCACTGTGCATGGATGAACATACAGCAAAGAAGAAATGTGTTGGTTATGCTCGGATTTGCATCATTATGGATACTTCCAAAGAACTTCTAAAAGAAATTTCAATAATGAGATTAGGAGAGGAAGATAAACTACAAGAAGACACAATTAAAATTTCTTACTACTAGAAACTACCTTCCATAAACCCAACCAAAATCTGGAACGCCATGGAAAAAAATTTCAAAGCAGGGAGCTACTAAGAGCTTATGGAGTCAACTGAAGTAACTACACCTAGTGAACGCTAGAAAACCCTCATTCCTCGACATCTAGTGTCATTATACTGCCAATTACTAATGCTTCCACACCACCTGTTAACATAGAGATGCAAAACAATGAGTTATTGCAAGATTGTTAAACTATACATATGCTTACATCCAAGGAGCACAGTATATCATACAATACAGAGTAGTAAATATCACAAGCACCAAATACAATAATTGTAACTCAAATAGATGTCAATGCTGACTATGTCACCCTACCCACTACTTTAGGAGTTCTGCATAATGTTGAAGGAGAATCAGTTGTGAGTCACACTAATCATATCCAATCAAATATCATTGCAACCCCTAAAGCTTCTACAACACCTAAAGAATCTGAACTAAATGTTGAATTCCACACAGTGGAGAGAAGGAGATCCAAGAGGGGAAAAGCGAAAGGCTCCACAAGCTAAACCTTTTAACTATGTCCATTATCGCATGGAATGTTTGAGGAATAAATTGTCCCATTAAACTTTCAGCTTTAAGGAACTTTGTTTTGTGAGAGAAACCTCTCATCATCAACTTACTTGAAACCACGGATTAGAAAATTTAGCCAAGTTGGACATTTTTGGTTCCCATTGGAACATGCTTACTAACCACCAACATCATGCTTTTGGCAGAATAATTAATTGCTACAGGGAGGATGTACTCAAGGTTGATCCCTTAGACTCAAATAAACAAGCTATACATCTGAATCTATATTTCATGCAGGAGCACATCCAACTTAGTGTTTCATTCATCTATGCAAGCAACTTTCTTTTCCAAAGATGAGACTTATAGAATAACCTCAAATCTTTTAGTATTACTGTATCCACCCCATGACTCATAAATGGAGACTTTAACTCCATATTATACACCTTAGAGGCATAAGGTCATTGTAATCTAAAGAATTATACTTTTGATTTGAAAGAAAAGGTGGAGGATTTAGGGGTGACTGGTCTTAAATATGTTGGACATACTTTCACTTGGTCCAACAAACAACAATCAGCTTGGCATATTAGGCAATAATTAGACTACACCCTAGTAAATGACATTTGGCTTCGAAACTTTCCCGACATCCTTACTACATTTAAAGAACCCTTTTCTTAAATCATACCCCCTTATAATGGACAACTTATTCCAAAAGGTTATCAAGCATCATCCTTTTCGATTTAATAATTTCCTAGTGGTTATCCTGGGATTCTATGAGGCATGTACAAAAGGTGTAGAACATAATATTCATGGGACCAACCAGTTTTGTTGTGTTCAAAAACTAAAAATCATCAAACAGGAATTAAAATTCCTAAATTCTATGCAAAGGCCCGCAACTTTTACTATAAGCTCCTATAAACTCAAACTTCAAGCTACCCTAAGTCCTTATGCAACCATAGTTCTCTTATGCAACAAAGAGTTAGAGTACATTGGCTAGAGGACGGTGATAACTGTACTCGCTTCTTTTTCAACTTAATTCTTTCAAGCAAAACTACAAGAAAATCCACTCTATAACTTCCAAACATAGTGCAACTATTCAGACACAATAGAAAATTTAAGAGGAGGCAGTAAGTTACTTTAAAGACCTTCTAGGTACTCATAACAGTTCTAATGTTACTTTTGAAGAACTCAAATCCTTATCACTCAAACAAATCTCACCCACAGATTCGGATCTTCTTACAAAACTAGTAGATAACACCAAAATAGAAGCTACAGTTTTTGGCATGGATGGCTCCAAAGCTCCTGAGCCTGATGGCCTTAATGGATATTTCTTTCAAAAATCATGGAGTGAGACAGGACCCTTTCTTATATAGGCAGTCAAGGAATTCTTCTCCAAGGGGATCCTTCTCAAAGAGATCAATAGAACTTTTGTTTGTTTGATTCCTAATGCTCTAACCCTACATAATTTGGGGACTTCAGACCTATTGCCTGTACTAACTTCCTCTACAAGGTCATTTTCAAAATACTTGCCACAAGACTGAAGAAAACGCTAATCCAACTTATCAGTGAAACCAAGGTGCCTTCCTATAAGGCAGACATATAGGGAATAACATCCTTATTGTCCAAAAGGTCCTAAAAGCCTACTCCAAGTCCAATTACTCTCCAAATTGCACAATTAAAATTGATTTTCACAAAGCTTATGATAATGTGAGCTGGGATTTATTATGGAAATTATTGATGGCCCAAGGATTTTCAGTTATTTTTATAAAGTGGATCAAAAAGTGCATTACATTCTTTTTTTTTATCTATTTTGATCAATGGCACTCCTACCACTCTCTTCAAGGTAGCAAGAGCTCTAAAGTAAAGGGACCCCTTATCCTCCTACCTTTTCATTCTTTATATGAAGACTTTCAACTCTCTTATCAAGCATGAAGTGTTCAACAATCCCAAATTCAAATATCACGCAAAATGCAAGAAAATTGATTTGACTAACTTATATTTTGTAGATGATCTATTTTTATTTTGCAGGGCCACGATGGATTCCTTACAAAGTTATATAGTAGCTCTTAACAAATTTAAAAACTTCTCTGGTCTACATTTCAACCCAACAAAGAGCCATCTTCTCCTATCCAAAAAAGATGTTGCCTTGGGACCTCTCATCTTTCAATCAACTGGAATGCAATTAAAACACACACCTTTGTTGTATCTCAAGTTACCAGTCTCTACTAAAAGACTTATATATACAGAATGCATTCCACTTCTAGAGAAAATACAAATAAGGATCAGTTCATGGGTAAATAATTCTCTATCCTATGTTGGGAAGGTGCAACTCATCAAATCAACGTTAAACTCTCTCCATATTTATTGAAGCTCTCACATATTTCTATCCCAAGGCATCATTCAAAGCATCGAAAGAATCCTAAAAATTTTCTAAAGAATCATCCAAATGGTGCAAAAGGTTAGCTAAAGTGAAGTGGGTTGATATTTGTTATCCCAAAGATGAAGGAGGCTTAAACATAACTCCAATCAAAATCACAAATCAAGTCTTATTCCTGAAAAGACTATTGTGGATCCTCATAGATAAAAATTCACTTTAGGTAAAATGACTCCACTCTTATTTTCTCAAAGAAAGAAGCCTATGAAGCATTCAAAAATCTACCTCATACTCTAATTTTCTCAACAAGATCCTGAAATTGAGAGATAAAGTCCGAGAAGATGTCTCTTGCAAAATTGGGAATGACACCTTGACATATGTTTGGTTTGACAATTGGTCTAACATGGGACCTCTTATGCAACATTTCAACAGCCTAAGTGGTCCCTAAACGTCTTCACTCAGCCTTAAACTCAGCTCCATGGTTATAGAGGGCTCATGGAATTTCCCTTAAAACCTGAGGCATCTCCAACCAGCCTACTTACCCCAACTAGCCTCTTCTAATACCTTCTACTGGCAGACTCAACCTATCCTTAAAATCAGTAACAAGATTGCCAAAGATTTGCTAAGAAGTAGGAAACCAAAGGTTGAATGGCATAGAATCATTTGGAGCAAGGTTTTGACCCCAAGAGTCTCCTTTATATTGTGGTTAACAATCTAAAACAAACTGAATACAACAGACATAATGCCCTATTTGTAAATGGATAGAATCTGTCCAATGTGCTAAGTCCGTGTGGAAACAAGAGATGATCTCTTCTTCACATGTCCTTGTAGCAACAAAATATAGGATTCTATAACTAGCAGATGTCTATGGCTAAATCCTAGGACACCATCGCAGAGATTGTATAAGGATTTTCCAATCACTCAACCCCTCGAAACCTAAATAGATAGATTCAAATCTTATACTTAGGGCTCTGTGTATATAAGTTATGGAAGGAAAGGAATCTCAGACGGTTTACAGGAATCAACTCATCTAAAGAGGTTCTTATCTCTGAAACCCTAAGAGAACTTAAAGAGCTCATCCTACTCAAAAATCTCAACTAGACATGTAACAGAAGTATCCTAGCCTCTCTAAACGTATAACTTGAGGCTAATCTCTGGATTACTCAACACATGTTCATGCAAGACAATCAAAGGGTGAACAAAACTAAAAGAACAACTAAGAAGGTGTAAACAATTACCTAGTCGGTCGAGTCCTCTGTCATCCTTGAAATCAATAAATCTCCACGAATTTCACTTCTCTCGCTATTATGCTTCTTTGGAGGTATATACCTACTTTGGGAGATTTTAGTATCTATGGCTACAGGAGGATTAAAATAAGGAATATGCACAAAGATTCACTTTCTTACCTCATATTAGATGGAAGGAAGCCGAAAAACATGTTTGTCTCTATTTTTATAGCCCTAATTTGGAAACATTAAAACCTTTGACGTGCAAATGGGAGAGATCTTTACCTTTGTTACAAACGACTTTAATTTGATACAACGTATGTGTTTTTTATTGTTATGTCATCATTCCAGTGGAGTGCTAATTAGAGTGTTGTTATTTTATTGTTGGTGTTTGTTGTAAGAGACTAAGGAGAGTAACGATCCTCTCCGATAGTTGTTCTTTAATCCTAATTTATCAATATTATTTTTTAATTTTTTAAAATACACAATTCACTCTTTCTTATTTGCTATCTAAGAACTAACAAAGTATTTCACTAAAATTTTATTTTGTTTTGTATTGATATTAATAAATAAGATAATCAAAATTTTATTTTTATCTATAATTTATTAAGTAAAGAATGATAATTTGATTGATATTTTTATTATTAATAAATAAATTTATAAATTTGTATTATTTTATCTATTTACCCTATTTATATATCATTAATTATGTTAAAATATAATACTATTTAATATCTAATTTAATTTAAATATGGCTTTTCAAAAGTATACCTTAATTTTTTTCCTTTTTAATTTCTTTCAAAAGAAAGGATTTGACCCTTTCAATTTTTATCGTTACTAGTATCTCTTTAAGCCTATATTTATTAACTTATATTTACAGAATAAAGATGGGCCTAATCAAAGAGACAAGCCCATTTAATAAATCCAATTTTTATATAAATTTTAGAACATTTAATGCCTAAGCCTAAAAACATTTTACTCGCATTCAATAGACACCTGAACGTATTAAATTTGAGGGATAACATTTTCAAGAAAAATAATTTTCTAGAGAATAGTTTTCTTTATAAACCAAATAATCCTTATTCTGAACAAGTAATCAAAATAGTTAAAATAAGAAAATACCTAATCCCCTCATCAAGTAATTTTTATTCTACACTAACTTGGAAATGTTTTTAGGTTACCTAATCTCCTCATTCAAAGAACACAAGCTCTAACAGTAGCAATCGTAAATATCACTTAGTTAGCATATAAAGATTAAAACTAGAACTAAATAGAACTCTGAACTTTAACTTATGGTAAATTAAGTTAAAACGTAGTGCTAATATTGTAAGCAAATCATATCCTATAAAAACATTATAATGGAAACCTCCTAAAATTAATAAAAAATAAAATACATTAAAATAATTAAAGTGTTTGGGTTAATTACACTATATCCCCTATAGTTTGGACCTTTTTCACTTTAATTTTTTATTTTTAAATTTATCATTTACTTTTCACATGTAACTATTGACATTATTCTCCACTAGAAAACCAAATGAAGAATGACAATATGACAATATCTAAGTCGTTTAGCTAATATATGGTGCAAAACCTACCTTGGTGATTCTATACAACACATGACATCGAGTGGTATTACAAAAACACATGACATCATGTGGAAATATTTGTTGTGTTATGCATATACACAATGTTGTATAATGATGATGCCTATGATAGCTCTCATTTTCCATTCTCCTTCTAATGGCTTTGTGAAAACTCCTCTTAGATTTGTGAGATCATCTAGTTGTGGAGGAGTTAGCCCAACATTGATAATTGGAACATTCAAGGTTCAGTAAATAAACATCAATGTTCCCTATATTCACATAAACTAAGGCTTCAATTTAGGGATCTTCATGTTACTTTAAAGATACTTTATTTGGATTTTTTATTTTAATTGTTGCTCCCTTCTTCTTACTTCTTAGCTAGTAAATTCTTCTTCTTTTACTAAAATCCCTTTATTTACATTATCTTGATTGGAAATCATATGATTTTTTGTTGTTTGAGTTTGACTTTTGATGTAATGATTATTCTAAATTTTAGATTAAAGTGAGCTATGTATGTTTTAACATTTCTCTCCTATTTATTTAGTAACATTTCATTACAAAAATTATTTAATATAACATATCATTGATCTTTTTATTAAGTTTAAAGGAAACATTACATGGACCTACAAACGTACTCTTTCTTTTGATATTAAATGTGGACATATGTAAATGGATCTATTTCTTTATTCATAGGACACCTACTTACGTAATAAATTCTCACACGAAAACAATTGTTATAGAAGGATAATTTGGGATTTGCATTTATATATTAATATGATTGATCGCTTAAACTATTATATCAAATTGATGTTCTTTTTCACGGTTTTCCTAACTTAAAGGATTGCAAATTGGCTATATCATATTTTTATACATCTAATTTTGCTAAAGCACTTTCTTGGATTGATAGTAATGAAAAAAAACTAAACTTGGAATAACTTTCATGGACACATCAGAATCCTTTTTTTCAAAAAGGGATTCTTAAATAATCTTATTTGTGAGCGAGAGGAAGCAAAATTGTATATTGACATATGCATATTTGACTATAATTATATCCCCATATTTAATGTATTTTGTTTAATATTTTATAGTTTTGTTGTATTTTTGGTACTTAAAGCATCTTTAAATGATTTTTGTGAGATTTATGCATAAATTCCCATACTTGCCCATACCTTAACATCTTAACATTGATCACGAAGACAATCAAATTATTTCACCCACCTTAGTACTTAAATAGCCAATCTCTCTACCTTTATATTTGACATTTTTTATCAACATAAAGACAACTACCATAAAGACACTGAAACCTATTTCTAGGGTCAAAAGTAGCAACTATACTTCAACCATTACCTACAACAACTTTATAACAAAATTTATTAAAAGTTAATTCAAGTCAAACATTTAAATTTCGAAAAAACAAAAATGAATTAGATGGACGTAACAGTTTTGTTTCACTTTAAAGTGTAAAGTACAGACAATTCAAAATGAATGAAAACCAAAGTTATCGTAAGGTTTGACATAAAAAAGTTATAAGATGCCAAAGATGATGCTATCTGAGAGGTTATATTCATTAGAACTATCAAAGTCCCAATAATGGTTAAAAAGATAGTACTACGAAGTTTAGGTATTGGTGAATAATTTAGATGTCAAGTAAAACTAAAAATAGAAAAATATTTGAAATTTGACTCCTTACTAAGTAAACCAATAGTGATACTTGAGAAAAAATAAAATCATCTTGGATATAGTATATCTTAATAAATATCTTTTCTATAGCTAAATAGAATCATAAGAATAAGAAGAATGAGAAACTCCCACATAAATTTCCATAATCCAATATCTATGGAAATAGAAAATGAATGATTTGAACCAAATCCCAACAATCCTTTTCTCCTTTTCAGACAAAGAATCCAAACATATTTTTTTCCTAATGTTAGTGAAGACAAAGACATCGTTAGACACTCTCACATACATATATAAACCAACATTCTACATATGCAAAAAGAACTACAAATTCTAGGATCTTTTATTGTTGCACTAATACCTACAAATGTTACAAAATGTTTAAAAAAACAAAATAAAAGAAATACAACTCAAATTAAGAAAATAAGGCACACAATAGACCCTTTAATGCTACTTCTAAATAAGCAATTTACACTTTCTTCCTCACAAAATGTAAAGGCTAAGCTAAGCTTAAACAAATATGGAAGACATATAATTGGGTACTAGGTAATTAATCAATCAATTAATGTATAACCAAAAGGTCTTTAAAGTAACCAAAAGTCACATTTTGTAAGCATATTCCTCTATTACCTTCAAAGTGGAATAACAAAGGATAGATGACTAGGTAAGTGATATTAAAGTACATTTATGCATGCAGATAATCTTTGCCCTCTAAGTAACGCATCACTTTTTTAGCCATTTCAACCGGGGAAGCATAGTCTTCTACTTGCATTCAGTACAATTTATAAGTGTAATAGATGAAAAGAATGAAAACAACTTGTTGACATCTTAAATTCAAAGAACTTAAAAGTTGAAACGTTAAATAGTCATACTGATAACAACATAACTACATTCGATTGTCATTGAAAGTTAAGTAGATTCAATCAAGAATATTCCACACATAATCCTTTTTGTTTTAATTTTAAACATCAATTGTAGTACATTAAAACCTTAACACCCTAACAGATAAAAATCCCTAAAGCCCTAACAAACTAATAAATTGAAAACTTAGTTTGTGCAAATGACTAAAAAGGTTGGGCAAACCTGTAACATCCCATCACCGATGGAAAGGGTAGAATAGTAATTTTGAGTGGTCCATGGGCGTTTAGAAATGCCTTTACA
>JAOTAY010000005.1:8328038-8356822 GCA_025629805.1 Erythroxylum baracoense
TGTGAAAGGAAAAGTATGATCTTTAGGTTGACATAGACCTCTTCGGATGTACTCACACCTCACTATCTCCCTATCATCTATATGAAAGTCAAACATTTTCCTCCTTAATCCCGGATCATGTTCAAGGGAAGTAATATCACTTTCACTTAGTCTCTCCAATGATGTTTTGGTATCACCTTATTGAACATAAGTAATATTTACTAAAGGAGATGAGTGATATTGTGATGCTTGAGTTGGAGTGGCATTTGGAGTAGGAGCGCGAATTGGTGCTTGAGTTAGAGTGGGAGTTTGAGTGGGAGTTGCTATGGGATTTGATGCTTGAGTCAGAGTGGGAGTTTGAGTGAGAGTTGGTATGGGAGTTGGTGCTTGAATGGGAGTTGGAGGTGGAGTTGGAGTGGGAGTAAGAGTAGTACGAGTGGGATTTAGTGTAAGAATTGGTGCTTGAGTTGGAGTGGGGATTTGAGTGTGACTTGGAGTGGGAGTTGGTGCTTGAGTTGAAGTCGGAGTTTGAGAAGGAGTTTCTGTAGATTCTTCATGCCTTCTCTTTACAAAAAAATTTGTAATAGTCGAATCTTTTATCTGCTTCATTCTGAAATCAATTTGACATATATTTAGTTTCCACCTAAGGAACAAGCATTCGAAGACCATTGCGTTATGGTTTTGCTATAATTATAATAGATGAGGTAACATTCCATTGCCAGTAAAGAGATTCAAAGGAACATTTAACGTTTTGATAACACCATAATAACTCCTCGCCACCACCATCGAAAATAGCAGTGACAAGCCAACAACTTCGACTACACCAAAACAATAACGGCAACAAAATGGACAGTAATAAAAATAAACAACGGCAACTTACAATAACAATATAACTTGACAAATGACAACGACTCTTATCAACCCACTAACAACACAATATAAACCGACAACAACACCCAACACCAACAACTACCACGACAACCGCCGAAAAAAAACACTATGTAACCAAAAATGTCCCTAATAACACAAGAAATTCTCTAAACTTCAAATTTCTCTTCAAAATTACCGAATTAACGCATTAAACTGACATTAAATTCATATATGAACAAAACGCCCTTATCAATTTCAACATTTAAACCCTAATTCGAAACCCCTAATTTGAAACCTAACAATTAAACCCCTAATTTAGAAAACCCCTAATTCGAAACCCTAACAATTAAACACATAATTTAGAAATCGAAATTAACCTTAAAAATCTCAAACTTACTTGAAATTAATCTTCAAGTGTTTCACACCTTCAATGGAGAGGGAGAAGACGAAAAGTGAAGTGAAGAATGAAGAGTGAAGTGAAGAGTGAAGAGTGAAGAGTGAAGAGTGAAGAGTGAAGAGTGAAGAGTGAAGAGTGAAGAGTGACGAGAGAGAGGGGGTCGAAGTCTAGAAGAGTTCGGCAGAAGAATGGGCAACAGAGCAAGGAGTTGGGTAATTTGGGTTCTCAATTTTTTTTACATTCATTGCTTAAGGTAAGTAGAAGTATTAAAACAACAGAATAAAAAGTATAATAAGTTCTGTAGTGCAGTCGTAGTATACTAGTATATGTTTACTTTATAAGTGACTGGTTATGGGTTCGATTCTTGGGGCTGAAATATGAGTTTTTGCTTTTTTCCATTTTTTTGAGTGAGGCTGCATATGCAACCCCATGCTCTATACTAGGTCCGCCCCTGTGTGTGTGTGTGTGTGAGAGAGAGAGAGAGAGAGGAGGAGAAGGAGGAGGAGGAGGAGGGAGAAGGGCTAGATTTATAAATTAACCAAATTAAAATATGGACCCCACATTTATAAATAAATAATTTTTAATTTTTAAAAAAGTGAGTTTCACCTTGCCATGATAGAAACAACATGGCACAGGGGCCCATAAAATAATAAAAAATTAAAAAAAGTTAGATCAGCGCTAACCTTACATTTAACAAAGGGGGTTAAAATTTTCATTAAGGTAGGTGAAATTTTAACATTTCTAAATGTTATGATTATAATTGTTCCCTATAGAATATTAGGGTTAAACTTGTCAATTATTGAAAAACTTAAGGCCAAAAGTGACCCTTTTGTCAAACATTATTATGTAAATGATATCTAATACTGTAATAATTGCATTAAATAAATATTAAGCACATGATAATAATTAATAAATAATTAAATATATTTTCATCATCAAATAAATTATCAAAATATTTTCCGGTTGAATGACTGGTCACCTCTGCATTAGTGTGGCTATGTTAAAATAAAAAATAAAAAATATAAGATAATAGGTAAAAGGGTCAAAAAAAACTAAAACATTTTCACCAAAATTTAAATTAAATCCTAACATTTTAACTCATTTGTAAATGTAAATATTATGAACACATTATATTATTTTTTGTAGACCATAGTCTACATGGACGTCCTTCATGGCAAGGGACTTAAAAAAATAAAAAGTACGTCAAAGTTTCCTTGTTATTTTTCACAATTACTTCCACTTTGTTCCTGACATTGCTTCTTCTAATTTGATTCCATTTTTGGCCCATCTTGAAGATTTCTTAGATTCCATCCCACCCTATTAAAATTGAACAAGAGAAGCCCAAATCTTTTGCACTATTTGGTTAATGATTGTGTTTCTTGGAAATCGTTTCTTTTACATCCTCACATCTCAACACAGAGTCCCCAAAGATCTCATCGCAGATGGAGTTGTCAAAAAAGATTTCAAGGATGGGAATAGAGCCTTCCTAGTGTTCCAAGTTGAACAGAACTATATGGCACAACTTGAGATCCCTTGGCGTCAGTCAGTTGTTGTGAAGTTGCTTGGATGCCCTATTTCATTTAGAGTGTTATACAATAAAATTGATCATTTATGGTCCCCGGCGGGTGGTTTTGATGTTCTGGATTTAGGTTATGACTACTTTTTGATCAAGTTTGATTTTAAAAATGATTTTGACCTCATAATGGGAGGTGGCCTATGGCTTATTTTCGATCACTACCTCATTGTTCGTCCCTAGACTCCGGGGTTCTCAGCTGCTCACGACTCAGTAGATTCAATGCTAGTCTAGGTTAGGATTCCGGATGTACTAGTCCAGTATTATGATGATGATCTTCTTATGGCAGTTGCTTCTGGGATTCACAAAGAAATTAAGGTGGATAAAAACACTACCTTAGCAAATCGTGGACGTTTTGCTAGAATTTGTGTTGAGATTAAGATTGACAAACCATTTGTTGGCTTAATAGAAATTGACGGCATGAGTTTCCATGTTGAATATGAGGGATTACATACTATCTGTTTCATGTGTGAAAAATATGGACATAGAGAGAAGTTTTGTCCAATCAAGGGGAATGTTACTGATGCGCCGAATTCTGGCAACTAGTTACCGAAGAATAATGGTACGACTAATGTCCATACAAAGGGTAATCCGAGCGAATCAATGTCCAATGTTATTGGTGCTAATCAAGAGAAAAAACTGGGATACGGATCTTGGATGGTGGTAGGGAAATAGGGGCGAAGAGTTATCAAAAATGGACAAGCGAATTTTTCTGCCAGAAATGCACCCCACACAGATAACCGATTTACTGTTTTAAATGACGATGAAATTATAGATGCGGTGGATCAACGGTTTGTTGAGTCGGGTCATGATCAAGAAGCCCAACTAGAGTTCACATTTGCTGTTGGAAGCTTTAGTGAGCTCAAGAAGGTAACTAAAGTTAACAAAAGACAAGATCATAATTACAGCAACAAAGGAACATTGGGATTGTTTCTTCAAGCACCAGGATTGGTCCAGATGAAAACGTAAATGGAACAAGGACTGAGTTGAATTCTGGGAATGCAGTTCACATACTTTTGAAACCAAAGAAATTGGGCCATACTATACGTCGTCCCTTGGATGCAAATTTGGTGCAGAATGTAGCGTCTCAATTTCGGCAAGCTTTTTCTACCACACCCGTCCCTCCTGGTCTTCTTAATTCTACTGCTGCCCTTCATAAAGAGTTTACTGACCAACGAACCCGGGATAACCATAATTCATACCCTCCTGATCTAGGTGAACAAGCTTTAACTCAACTGGTATTTGACGCAGAATGTGACCAAGTTATGTTGGTGGATAGTGAGACTACAGCGACTAATAACAGCATAGCTGAGGTGGATGTACAGTCTTGATTAATGAGGTGGCTTCTCCTGGTGACAATTTTTTGCTTAATGATTAATAAATCGAATATTATTTCTTAGAATTGTCGAGGTGCGGCAAATTCAAACTTTACTAGTTGTCGGAGCTATAAACCTAAAATCTTGATTATCATAGAACCTCACATATCAGGATCTAAGGCAGATAGAGTATCCCATTCCTTTGGTTTTCATCATGTATTTCATGTAGACTCGATAGGTTTTTCTGGTAGTATTTGGTGTCTTTGGAAACCGGGTTACTTCTCTCTTCAGGTTCTGGTTTCTCACAGACAGTTTATACATCTTCTTGTATCGGATATGCGTGAAAATGTCTGGTTTCTCACAGCAGTCTATGCTTGCCCTCATGCTTCTAGACGATTCGTTTTCTGGCAGGAAATGCTACGCCTTCACGTGATTATAGATCGACCATGGCTTCTTATAGGGGACTTTAATGATTATGCCAACCCCAGTGAGAATCGTGGAGGAGCTTTCTCTCTAAGTCGTGCTGCAAAATTCAAAGAGAACTGGAATCAGTGTGAACTGCTAGACCTTGGCTTCAAGGGCTCTTCTTTTACTTATCGACAAAAACAGAATGGTTCTTTCTTCACTTTTGTTTGTCTGGACAGGGCTCTTTGTAACTCTGAGTGGCGTGTGCTTTTTCCAGAGGCATCTCTTCATCATCTCCCTAGAACCCTGATCATAATCCTATTCTACTGCATCTTATTGGTTTTGTACCACCATTGGCTTCTCGGCCTTTCCATTTTCAGGACACCTGGACACTTCACAAGGATTTTCATGATGTAGTCGCTGCTACTTGGAGGAGTACTCCTTCATCGTTGGAAGAGGCTCTAAATAATGTTAAACACACTGCTTTGAAATTTAATCAAGAGTCTTTTGGGAATATTTTCCACAGGAAAAGAAAGATTTTATCAAAATTAAAGGGAGCTCAGAATTTTCTTGCTCACCGTTATAATGACTTCATTACGCAATTGGAACAGGAGTTGATTGCTAAGTATAACACCATTCTTCAACAAGAGGAATTGTTCTGGTACCAAAAGTCTCTGGTCCAATGGCTTCTACATGGTGATAGGAATATGAAATTCTACCATGCTATGACAATATGTCGTTAGAAAAGGACTCGTATTGAACGCCTCCGTAGTAGAGACGGATCTTGGATAGTAGAAGAAACAACCTTGCAAAAGGAAGTTCTTGATTTTTATACTAATTTATTCTACGTTACTGATGATGTTCCTACGTCATTCCCCTCGTCACCCATCACCCCACACTTTTTATGGAGGACTGTCGAACTCTCTTGGCCCCGGTCTCTAAAGAGGAAGTTTTCTCAACCTTGAAATCTATGAAGGCTTATAAAGCGCCTGCACCGGATGGTTTTCAACCAATCTTTTACAAGAAATACTGGGATATTATTGGGGATAAGGTTTTCCATATGGTTACTGAAGCTTTGTGACTGGTGTTTGTCCGAAGAATATCACAGAGACTTTATTGGTACTTATTCCAAAGGAGGATCAACCCGTCTCCTTGTCTCAATTCAGACCCATCAGTTTGTGTAATGTCAGCTACAAAATTCTTACGAAAGTGCTACTCCAATGCCTCCGTCCCCTTCTGAGTTCTCTTATCAGTCCCCTACAAGGAGCTTTCATTCTAAGGTGTACTGCTTCTGAGCATATTATCCTCGCTAGGGAATTGATTCATCATATTCACAAATCGAAGAAACGGGAAGGGTATCTTGCCATGAAGATTGATTTAGCAAAGGCTTATGATAGGGTATATTGGAGATTTCTCAGTCAAACCCTTATTGAGTTTGGATTCCCTCCTTTAATATTATCTCTTATCATGTCATACGTCACAAGCTCCTACCTGTCTATTATCTGGAATGGTTTTGGGTTACCAGCTTTTGCTCCTAAGAGGGGACTTCGCCAAGGAGATCCTTTATCTCTATATCTTTTTGTTCTCTGTATGGAGAAGCTCTTACTGCTTATAGCCAATAAAGTGGAGTCCAAGTAATGGAAACTGATTAAACTTTCATACCACAGTCCTCTCATTTCTCATTTGCTCTTTGCGGACGACGTCCTTCTGTTCTCCCACGCTTCCATGCAAAGCATGAGAACTATCTCACGAACAATCCAACAATTCTGTTTACACTCAAGAATGGCGATCAATGATACGAAGTCTAAAGTGTATCTTTCACCGTCCGTATCACTTGTACATAGGGAATATCTGAAAAGACAACTGAAGTTTACTTTTACTCTGAATCTAGGCTCCTATCTTGAGGTGCCTCTATATGGCGTGCGTAAAAAACTGGCTTTTAAGCATATTCTTGATAAAGTTCAGTCTCGGTTACAAGGGTGGAAAGCCAAACTGCTTAATCGGGCTGGAAGACATACCTTGGTCCAATCCACTTTGTCCACTATTCCATTATACTCTATGCAAACTTCTTGGGTTCCAACGGGAGTTTACGTCACCATTGATAAAGCTTGCCGAGATTTCTTATGGCATTCTTCAAGAGAAGTGAAAGGCATTCACCTACTTAATTGGGAATCTGTCTATAGCCCGAAGAGTGTTGGTGGTTTGGGACTTCGCATGGCTTGAGATAATAACATCGTTATGCTTAGCAAGCTTCTATGGTCCTTAGTATCGCGTGAGGATAAGCCATGGTCTTGATTTTTCAAACTAAATATCTTCGTAATTAGCACATTTTGAGATGTCATTCTTTATCTCCGAATGCTTCTCCTTGTTGGCGAGCTATCCAAAAGTCTATTCCTTTTCTTCGTGATGGTTTCTCTTAGCGAGTAGGTTCTGGTGAGCATATTTCGTTATGATTTGATCGTTGGTTGGGGGATTATCCTTTATGTAATTTATTTCTAGCTATCTCTCCTCATGATCGAGACTTGAAGGTTTGTGATCTAATTGTTCCTAGTCGGCAATGAGACCTTGCTGTAGTCAATACCCATATCCCGGATGATATTAGGCTACAGATTTATGCTACCCCGGTTGTTTCTTCTGTTGTTCCCACTGGTTGCTTAATATGGAGGAAACCACCTCGAGATCTTATTCAGTTAAATCCGGATATGAGTTTATCACTCGGCTTCCTTACCCTATTGATTCTCAGAAGAAATGGCACGAGATTTGGAGGCTGAATCTACTATAAAAATTATGTTTCTTTATTTGGAAAATTTGGTGGGATCTTCTTCCTACAAATCTTCTCAGATATGAGCATAATATGACTGATTCCCCCATGTGTGTTCGATATGGAAAAGGTCATAAAACTACGGTTCATGCGCTGAGGGATTGCATCTAGGCATATCAGACTTGGAGACATATCATTCCAATTATCTCTTAATCTTTCTTTGTTGCCGATTTAGATGAGTGGATTAATAACTATGCACTTAATGAAAATCTATCCCATGACAATGTTATGGAATTTGTTACTGGCTTATGGATTATTTGGTGTACTAGGAACCGGGAAGTGATCAATTGAGAGACTGTACCTATTTGGAGACAACATGGGTGGCATAAAAAACTTTTCAGTAAATGCAAGCTTGCTTTCCACCAGGAAGGTGAGCATAACCGGATTAATACGCGATGGATTTCTTGGACTTTCCCGCCATAAAATTATCTTAAGCTCAACGTGGACGGTAGCTCTCTTGGCAATCTTGGCCCTGCAGGATTTTGTGGTTTAGTTCGAGATGTATATGGTTGTTGGTTGGTAGGTTTCTCTGGTTTTATAGGTATTGTGTCAAACTTGGTGGCTGAACTATATGCTATCTACCATGGTTTGATTCTGGTGTGGAACCGTGGGTATCGACGAGTTGTTGTTGAATCAGACTCTCTCGAGGCAGTGAAACTTATTGCTCATCCTTGCTCTAATTTCCATCCACAGCGAGTGTCAATATGACAATTAAGGACTTGCTTGGACGCGATTGGAGTTGTTCGGTGCAGCATGTTTTGCACAAGGGGAACCAATGTGCTGATTTCCTTGTGAAGCAAGGCTCTTTAGGTATCGAGAGTCTTTGTATTTGGGACACTCCGGCTCAAGAATTGCGTCTGCTACTCATTTTTTATTCTCAGTCTACTACTTTTCTGAGGCACTAATCCTCTCTTGCTCATAGTCTCCGCTACCCCAAAAAAAATCTATGCAGCAATTATAGGGTTCTTTAAGTTTATACAATTTTTGAGTGATTCACTAAGAAAGCAATTAAAGTTGTCATTGTTTTTCACAAAAAGAAGCAAGAGCTTTGGGCCAAGACTTAGTCTTTACACAGCACCTATTGTTCGGTTTATAAAGGAGGATAAGTGATAGTTCTTAACCTTTACTTTGTTAAAGAATGATGGGCAACACATAAATGCATAGTTCTTTAACATTTATGCTTATCATCCATACTATATAACGAATCTCCTTATCCTGCATGCCACTATTGGAATCTTATGTCACTTGTAGCCATACACTAATGTCACCAATGATAGTTCCACGCATGTATTATGGTGTTCCATATGGTGGCAACATCTCTGTCAGCTTTCAAAACCACCAGCAACATTCATTGTATCTAAGATACAAATCCAACAGATGATACAAATCTTAGTCACAAGCTTATAGACGTCGCCAGTGATAGTTCCATGCATGTATTATGGTGTTTCATATGGTGAGAACAACTTTAGCAACTTTCAAAACTACCAGCAACATTCATTGCATCCAAGATACAAAACTAATAGATGATATAAATCTTATGAGCTTATAAGATTGGAAAGACTAAATAATAGCGAGTTGTAAAGGAAAAGCTTCATGTTTTCAAAATAGGAGACTACTCAGAGCTCATTGTGTTGGAATCTAAAGAAGTGGTGACAATATGCAACTCAGATGTCCAAGAGGATGCTCACAAACAATTTATTATGGAAATACATGAAACATAATCCTCAGATATATCTATTAAGGTGAAAATAAGACTTTTATTTTTTATTTTTTAATCCTTTTCCACATAGGATATACATGTGGACTAAGGCCCACAAAAATGATATAATATATCAATTATATTTTTTTTGTAATGTGTGGTTGACAAAATTTTTAACCTGAGATTCTTTTTAAACGCTTACAAAATAATAGAGTTATTATTAAAAGAGTTGAAATATTAGATTTTAATTTGAATTTTGGTGGAAATTTTTAGGTGTTTTTTGAACCTTTTGCCCAAGATATTATCCTAAAAATAGATAAAACTGATATATCATAAAGAAAAGAGTTTACCCTCAATATATCTTCATCATCTAACTAACTTTGAGCACATAAAGGCTTCCATAATATTAGGATGAAATCAAGCATGATGAGAACTCGACCTCTAGTATTAAAAGTAGACTTTGAAGTAACAATAGATGATGAAATTTCGTGCAATTACCTGTATGATCGAAAAAATATTTCCATAATTCTTCAACCATTGTAATAGATTAAACTCCACACCTTTAACTTCGGTTGCTTAATCTTCCGTTAAATATTTGTCCAACTCCATCATATTGTAAGAAGTTTTACCCATTTTTTCTTTCAAAAGTTGTGTAAATGAGAGTATTAAACTACTCTTAAAAGATGATCTTGATCCTGAACCTTAAGCTGGAGCCGAACAACCTGAACTCCTATGATCCTGAATTTTTCCAATCTAAGTTAATAATAATTAGACAAAGCATACCATAATTGTTTAATGACATCAACCTGCTTTTGATCCCGATCACCATACAATATCTTATATATAAAATTAAACCTCTCCATCTTATATCTTAGGTCCAAGACAAATATGACCGTCATAGTATGTCTAATCATATACTTTGAGCTTCTCGATCAACTTCTCTACCATAACATAGATCACTTCATTGATATCAAACATCCAATCAAATAAAGCTTTCTTGATCTCATATATATTGGTAAAACAACTGTGTGAAGTTGGATATTTTGTTCTCGAGAATAATTCAGTTGTAGTATAAAATATTTTCAACTTTTCATAAAGTTCTTTAGCCAACTCTCATTGCTATTTTGTAGGTAGGTAAGTATATGGAGAATCTCTTTGTCTCAGCCTAGTAAACACCTCAACATATAAGATTGACGACTTCAACATCTTAATGGTTGAGTTCTAGTTGGTAGGACAATCTAATACTAATTTCTTTGTCCTAGGAATGCAAAATTATTGTGTAATATCTTCAACATTTTTAACTCTTTCAAGTTTTGCACTCTAATATACTTCACTATTCTGAATTGAATCTACTACTTCCTTTATCATCTCTAACATGTCCTTCACAATCAAATTCAGAATATGCGTAAAACAATGCATATAAAACAACCTTCTACAAACTCCTAACTTGTAACTTGTTCTTCACCTTTTCAATCATCGCATCATTCATGCCACAATTATCAAATATTAGGGTAGATAACTTGGTGTCAACATTCCAATTGATTAAACACTTGACTAATAAGGTAGCCAACCTTTTGCTTGTATGTGGGATCGACATATAAATCAACCCACCAATTACAAAAATGAACAAATATTAATCATAACATAATTAAAAAATAAATGTAACAATATTAAAAAATATAATTTACCTTAGTAGTCTACTGCGTATAGTCTAGTAATTGTCAATATGATGTTCCTTCAATGCCATATAACCCTTCTTATAGTTATTGACTATTCACATGGCTATTGTGAAGGCAATCCATCCTTCAATACTCAACAATGTTTTTAAAATTTCTTTCTTTTGATCCTTGTATATTTTCATAATGTGTTTCTTTAAGGTATTCGAAATTGGGAACTTGAAGGTCAATTTGTATAAGGTGAGCAACATCCTAAATCTTTTTCTATCAACTATAGAGAGTGATTGTTCATCACTAATGGCTATACTAGCCATTAAAAGCCTTAATCTAATATTGTCATAAGTTGTAACATTAATCTCATTCTTCCTTCTCATGAGGTTATGGGTAAAAAATGATTGACCTCTTAGTATGATATTCTTTCTGTTACATGAATCCAAATGTCTTTTTAAAGGAGGTGTTCCTTTTTAAACTCTCAACCAACATCTTGTGACAATATTTATATTTAGACTTCTCTACTCTGTTCATTGATCTAGTCTTATTGAAGTGATTCTAAAAATTACTTTTCAATAGATCTGGACTTTTATCTTCACTTCGTACCAGATTTGAACTATCTACTTATATGCTCTTAGTACTAGATTAAAACTCTCCAATGAAAGAATAAGCTCATCCATTTGAAACAATCAACATATATAATTGTATAAGTTATTCATAGACATTTACATGTATATATATACTTTCATGATGATGATGATGATGACATTTAGACTACATTAAGATGTTATTAAGGAAGCTAACTAATCATTTAAATTTATATGTATTAATTAATGACTATCTATAATTGACGCGTTAAAGCTAACAATTTTTTTTCAATGGTTGCTCAAATCTTAGCATCATCACCTACATACTAATAATGTTTATATATAAATCCCTAATATGTGTATTAGACATTTCTTTCTATATTGGAGATCCGTGAACTTTATCTTTTGCTATTTTTGAAAAATGTTCTTTAGTTGTTAATAGTTAAATCAGTTGCAATATATGATAGTTTGATCCAATTATGTCAACCTTGTCAAATTAAGTTTGAAAATAGGAAAAGACTATTATATATTTATTTTAACATCTAAAAAACTAAGTTCATTTCTAAATAAACCTTCATCTTGATTACTAACCTAATTAACATCCAAAAAACTATGTATAAGGCACCACTTTGATTAGAAAAGATACCATGATAAACAAAATTCAGCTTTAGTTTGATAATGGAAGATAAAAAGATAAAAGACATAATAACTGAATAGGGAATAGTGTTCTAATGAATTTATGCCTAAAAAAATTAACTTATATTTATTTAATAGTTACAAGATGGTTCTAGTAAAGGATGGTATCACTATAACAAGCAGCAAACTCAATCTTTATAAATTTTCAATTAACAAATGAAAGAAACATAACACATTCATTATCTTTCCAACAAAAGAATCAGAATGCAATTTCCGTATCAAATTAACAATTGCACGAAGTGCAACAACCATCAAACATAAACAAAACTAGAAAACAAAATCACAAATATAATTGAATTCCCAAAAAACATAGAAACCTTACAATTTACTAGGAAAAGCACGGAGCCACTAACCACGGGGGAACGACAAGATGACAGGCAGAGTTGGAGACTGTGGAGGAGAGTCAACTGATTGCAGATGATGTAGTGCAATGGGAAGGACACTGAACACGTCACACACCAAGATCAAAAGGAGGGAGTGGGTTGAGGGACTCTAGGACTAGGTGGGAGAGAGTGGGGACTGGTGTAAAACAATGTCTTTTTACTTTGGATAAAACAAAAGCTCATTGAGTAAAATGATGTCATTTTACTTAGATGTAAAAGCAATATTGTTACAACCAATTCAGGCTTGGGTTAGGTTCAAGGCCCAAATTGAGGCTCCACTTTAAAAAAGGCCCGAGCCAAGCCTGAAGCCCTGTCAACTTGGGTTTGACCTGTTGATTTTGAGTTAGGCCTAGCTGATCCAATTTGTCATCCCTAATAACATGTCTTTAGCTTGTTGGAATAATGTATCCTAAAGTAGTATTTGATCTTGTTCTTAGATTAAGAGTAATGTAATTTAGAGTAGCTCATATTCAAATAAGAATTTAAAATAATTTTAGATTCCAAATTTGTACCATAATTAAATTAATTATTTTATTTAATTAAGATTAATTATTAAATTAATTATTAATTAAATTTAAAAAATTATTTTTAGAATTAAAATTAATTATATTTAAAACACATTTATAATTAGGATGATTATTTTCTTTGATAACTAAAAAGTTTTTTAATTAAATTTATTCATTTCAATTTTATTAAAATAAATTAAGATTGTTATTTTATTTAGAGAGTTATATTCTATCTTATTTAGAATTTTTTTCTTTATTATCTTGAACAATAAGTTTTTTGATTTATTAGAAAAAGTATTTTCTTGATTAAATTTAGAAAAAATTTTCATTTATTAGTTACAAATGAACTTTCTTTAATATTTTAAAAATAATCTTCTAATTTATTAAGTAATAAATTTATAGTTGATTGAGACATTAATCTCTAGATATATAACGCAAATGACCTTTTCAATTAAATTTAAATTTGTTTTATGTAACTTTGAAAGTAGCTTGTTCTAATATTATAAAATAGTTTTCCAATTAAGGGAAAATATTTTTAAATAGATTAGAATGTCCAACTCGTAAAATTAAAAAAAAGTTTCTATAAATTATAATAAGCAAAAAGATCAATTTATTGAAAATTATTTTAAATTAAATTTATTAAAGGAGTCCAGATAATTGGAAATAATTTCAATTGAATTTTAAAATATTTTTTAAATCAAATTAAATTTCTATTTAGCATAAGAATTTAATTTATTTGGAAAGAAATAGATTAATCTAATCAAATTTTCAAATAGTTGAAAATATTATTTTAGATTATGAAAAATAATAATTAGAATCAAGCAAAGTCTGATAATTTTTATAAATATAATTTGATTATGTTTGAATATATTGCATTCTTTATTTATATGTTTAACATATTTTATGCATATTTATTTGCATGTTTAAATGTATTACATTTTATATGTAATATCTATGTGATAAGATCATAAAAATTAAATATCTCATTAAATAATAAGCACACATTGAGAACGTAATTGTTGTCTTCTATTTTTTTAAAAAAAGATCATAGGTATGTTAATTGTAAAACTTATTGAGAAACGTAAGGCCACTTTAATATGAATATATTTTTCTTAAATTAATGTATCATATTCAACTAAATTTATATGATTTCTATAACTCATGATCCTATGAATTCAGAGGGTTAAGAATAATGTATAAGAGATGTTTTGACTAGTTATTGCCTAACGAATTTAATTCTTACATAAGATGTGATTGATAAGGATGTTATCTATCTAATTTAATTTTAACTGATTTATTGAGTAACTCAAGATCAATTAAATTTAAATGAGTGTTAGCCCACTAGATAGATTAAAGTAATCTTTCTGAAATGGTAGTGAGGGTTATTATGTCAAATAAATTAATACGAGTAACTAAATAAATGAATAAATTTCTAATCTTATTTAATTGTCATGACATATAACTTATTACTTGCTTTTTTTGCATTTATCTTATCTTGAGTAAAAATTACCTTTATTTAGTATAATTGCTATTAAGTTTTAGTAAATCAAACTTCTTGGGCATATGCTATGTTTGAGAAGAGTTCTTAAAATTAAAAAGAAAAATTGTATGTCTATTATGAAATATTGCTATTAATCCTTATTGAGGATTTGTTGACAAAGTTTTAAAGATATGTTAATGTCCATAGATGACATAATGTAGTAACTTTTATAACTAACTAATGTCATATAAACTTTAACAATGACATGTAAGATGGATGTCGCTGTTGTTATAGCACAATACAAATAGTTGCATAAAATAGAGTAGAATGGTATAATACCTTAATGGAATAGTTTCACTTAATTTGGTTGGATATAGTATGACAATAGTTTTCATTATATTTTTATTCTCCCTTTAACTCAAATAATAAACTATAAATACTACAAAGGGAGTTTTTCTTAGAGTTTAGCTTCACTAGATGTTGAATTAATACCATAAATGGTTTTGTCAAAATCAATTAAAAATTATTTCTTATTTTCACCTTCTTCACACTTACATGCCACCTCGTTTGTCTTGTCTTTACATGTCTTTTCAAAACTAAAATAAAAGTCCATATCTCTCATAAACACACATACTTATAATTTATTTAGAGTATAATAACATACATGAAAGGTTGCTCAACACTGAAACAAAAGAGATGGAGAAAACTCAAAGAAAGAAAAGTTCAAGCTCTAAGAAGAAAGCTACTGACCATGGCCAAGTGTTGGATCCAACACGTTTGTCCTAAATACCACCACCATTCTTCCCATCCACAAAGAACACCGATGATGAAATCATTGTGCTTAACTCTCAACATTTGTCTGAAGCACCACTAGCACCACCACTCTCATCATCCACAAAGAACACCAATGATGAAATCATTGTGCTTAACTCCCAACCTTTGTTTGAAGCACCACCACCACTCTCCCCATCTAACAAGAACACCGATGATGAAATCATTATGAGGGAGGAGATCAGAGACGTGTTGAGGCTAGGCTAGGACACTAAATAAGAAAGGAGAGAGAGAGACAGACGGAGGTTAATTTTGTTAATTTTAATTTTTTTTACAAACCAATCCCTCAATTTTTTAAACTTTATGGTAACAATTGGTATTTGGCTGGCATTTGAAATATCTACTGGTACTAGCTGGTACCAACGATCGGTAATGAACTCTATAATTTCATATCATTTTTGGATGATACAATACGAAACTCATAACACTGTTTGCAGCACCATAAAGAATATCATAGACATAAATTTGAATAAATAAAATATCATACCTGTGCATTTTAATAAAAAGTGTAGTGTATTTTGAATAATCCATTTTCTAGCACAAATGCACTTAGTCTATCATACCAATCTCTAGGGGCTTATTTTAGACCATGTAAAGCCTTAGAAAGTTTACAGACATGGTTAGGTGCATCAAGTTTTTCAAAAACAAGAGGTTGATCAACATAAAATCCTTCTTGAATGAAGCCATTTAAAAATAACTTTTAACATCCATTTGAAACAATTTGAAATTCATGCAGAATGTAAAATTCATGCAGAATGTAAGTGCAAGCAAGTAACTAATGGCTTCTAGCTTAGCCATTGGAGGAAAAGTTTCCTAGAAGTCTATGCCTTCTTCTTGATTGTACCCTTTTATTACTAGTCTAACTTTATTTCTCACAATAATACCCGATTCATCTAATTTATTTTTAAAGACCTAATTGGTACCTATAACTTGGTGATCACTAGGACTATATATTAAGTTCGATACCTTATTTCTCTCAAATTGGTTCAATTATCCATTCATATCAAGAAACCAGCTTTCATCATTAAGGCCCTCTTCTATTATCTTAGGTTCAACTTGAGAAATGAAAGCAAGATGAGATATATCTTTAAGATGGAATCTATTGATTACTTCTTATTGAACATCACTTAAAATTTGATTGGGAGGATGGCTCTTCTTGAATTTCAAATCTCTTAGGAGCTCGTCATCCTTCTTATTTCCCTTACTTGGTTCAATAATAAGTTCATGAGCAATCTGTTAGTGATCACTTTTATCTCTTTTAAGGGCTAACAAATCTAGTTCTTTGGATATACCTATATCATAATCTTCAAGATCTTTCTTGGATGTAACTGGTTAAATTCATCAAAAACAACATGCATAAATTCTTTAATAGTAAGGCTCTTCCTATTAAACACTATATAAGTTCATGAGCAATCTGTTAGTGATCACTTTTATCTCTTTTAAGGGCTAACGATTCTAGTTCTTTGGATATACCTATATCATAATCTTCAAGATCTTTCTTGGATGTAAGTGGGTTAAATTCATCAAAAACAACATGCACAAATTCTTTAATAGTAAGGCTCTTCCTATTAAACACTATATATTTTTTACTAGTTAATGAATAGCTAAGAAAAATCCCTTCATCCATTTTGGAATCATATTTCTCCAAGTTATCTTTGGTATTCAAAATATAGCACTTATAACTAAAAACTTTAAAGTAATTGATTTTTGGCTTCTTCCCATTACAAAGTTCATTGGGTTTTATTTAAAGTTGTTCTTATGTAGACGCTATTTAAATCTAAGTCTCCTATGCCAAATCTATGCAACTTTACTAACAGAAATTAGACACTTCATATCTTAGTTAGAGAAATCATAAAGATCAATTGTATATATATTTCCTTCTCTTTTCCCATAAATGAAATGCTATTATTAACTACTCTAAATACAATGCATAATCTCCCTTCAAAACATACTTTGTAGCCTCTATCACATAATTGGCTCACACTTAATAAGTTATGGTCCAGTCCATTAACTAAGAGTACATTATCAATAATTGTGTGGTCTTTCTACCTAACTTTGTTGATGCCAATTATCTTACCCTTAGCATTATCTCTAAAAGTGATGAATCCTCCATCTTTGTCTCTAAAAGTTAAAAAATTAGGATGCATCACCGATCATATTTCTTAAGAGTCTACTACCCATGTACCATTTGCTCCTTTTTTTCTTAGAAACATATAAAGCAATCCAATCAATGTATCTTAGGTATCCAAATGAGCTTGGGTTCTTGGTTGTTAGTCTCCTTCTTTCCATCCCACTTGCTAAGGTTTAGTCATTGTCATTTGTTTTGAAAAGAAGAATTGATCAACGTGTCTATATTTACCACAAAACTGACATACCATGTCATATGATTTGATAGGATGATGATGACCATTATAAATTTGACATACGAATGCATTCCTTGTTATTTAATATGCATATTAGTCATGAAAAATTCTTTTTTGTGTTAATGATTTAAATGTTCTCTTTGGATAATGAAAAGTGCTAGCATAATTGTATAAATGAAATGTGCTTTTTTTTTTCATTTGTGTGAAGTGTGAACATGTGTCATATAGCTTGGTGTAAGGCCTAATGTGGTATAAGCGTGATTGCATGTTATCATTTGTTTTTGCATAGAAGTTATGCCTATTATTTCCTTGAAAGTGTTGAATTCTTAGTCTAGATTGTGAATGATATATGAAAGTATAAGGTTTACTCTTAAAGTGAGTTATATTGGGTCTAATGTGTGTGCTTAGATGCTTTATGTTCATTTATCATCCTAAGCATTGGTTCTTCACTTTGTAAATGCTTTTCTTTGACAAAAGTGGTTTTGGTGTTGGAAGCATTCTTATGACATCCAATTTTATGCCTATTATAAGAACTCTTTTGAGCTCCTAACATATTTCTAGTTTCTCACTTCCTTTAGTGAACTTAGACATTTAGTCCTTGAGTGAATCAACTTTCTTCTTCAATTCTTCATCATCATGCTTTAAAGTGTCCAAATCATGATTATCTACTATGGCTACACCTTTAGAAAATTTGATGTTATATAGTTCACTCTTTATCTTTTCATTTTCACTCATGTATACATCTAGATTCTTTTGAACTTCTTTGAGTTTAGAAGATAGCTTTTTGATGCTCACAATTTCAAAACTCTCAACAAGCTCATCTTATGTCAAATCAATGTCATTATTATCATTATCATGTGATCTAGAGTTAGAGAGTATCTCCTCATCGTCTTTTTTCATGAAACACATGTAAGCTATATCTCTTTTCGAATGTCCACTTTCTGAGCCACTTGTATCATCCCAAGTGGAAGCTTTGAATGACTTCTTCTTTCCTTTGTCCCTTTTTTTCTTCTTATCATTTCTTTTTATGCTTGTCAGTTTCTTTGAGGAGAGGGCATATTGACTTTATGAGTCCGAGTTTCCTACATTTAAAACAAATAATATTATTTTATTTATGTTTTAAATCCATCTTGCCACCTTTGTAGTCATTTCTCCTTATGGAGTTCTTTGTTAAGAATTTTTTGAATTTTTTAGTGATTAGAGAAATATTTTCTTTATCACTTTCACTAGATGATATCTTTTCCTCATCACTTGATTCTTCCTTTAAGACTTTGAATGCTAAATTCCTTTTCTTTAAAAATATTATTCCTTATTATATCTCTTGGAGCCTCATTTTGTATGTAAGGAGAGATTCAATAAGCTCCTCTAGTTGTAGAGCTATTAGGTCCTTAGCTTATTGTATGATTGTCACTTTAGCTTCCTATATTTTTGGTAGTGACCTAAGCAACTTTCTCACCATTTTAACGTTAGTATAGGTCTTTCCAAGATCCTTAAGAGCATTGATAATATCAATAAATCTAGTCTACATGCTAGAATTTCTTTTATCATATTTAATTTTGAACAATTCATATTGGTGAATTAGTATGCTAACTTTGCTTTCCTTAATTTGTTCCTTCATGAGTAACTTCTTGTGTATGCCAAATTTTGTGAGCTATATCACACATAGATAGTCTATTGAATCCATCTTTTCTTAATGCAGAAAAAAAAATGATCAACTTTACTATTTGAGGAGATTAATATTTTGTCATGGGGATCCTATTCCTCTTTCAACTTAGAAACTTTATGAATGTATAGATCATTTGAAATTAGTTCCTAAAAATCGACATTTTCAGTCATCAAGAAAACTTTATTTTCGAATAAAGATAGTCATTTACATCAAAGAAAGGGGCTTTACTAATGTTTTGACCCTCTTAGTTAAAAGATGAAGAAGATGCTCCTAAGTATGCTATTATGACCTTTACTATTGGAATTCATTTGAAATTCTAGCCCTATAGATCTGCTTTGATACCACTTATTATTCCTTAATGGCAATTAAGAGGGGGTTGAATTAGGTAAATTCAAGATTTTAATTAAAGTATACTAACTTACAAAACAATGTCTACAAATTATCATAAGTGAAAGAACGAAATAGAAGTAAATGAACTTAATTATGCTTACAACAACAAAAACTCAGTAAAAATATCACTGATATATAGGATTTGGGGAGGTCTAGTAGTATATAGCCTTACCTCTAACTAGTAGAGAGGCTATTTTCGAAAATTCAATTATGCTTGTAAATAAAAAGTAAAGTATAATGGAAGAGAAACACAAATTGATTTATAGTGTTTTGTCAAACTATCCTTGCCTATGTCTACCCTTAAAACTCGTCACAGATTTTCAATGTAAAGCGAAGAATATCCTTTGTATAATATTTTATTTCAACAAAGAAGAACCTATTTTTCAATCCTTTTTCAAGGTAAAAAGTAACCTCAAACCACTTTTAGATCAATGATCACAAACCCCAAAAAAAAACTTACAACTCAAACTTGCTTACATGTATACTATGATAATGACAAAAAGGCTCACATACTTAAAATGAGACAATGTATGCTCAAAATGCTTGAAAATACTTTGAAATATGTGTAAAAGATACTCAAATGCTTCTTGATGAAAAAACCAATGAGAAAAGACACATTTATAGTGTAGGGCCTAAAATAGCCGTTGGAGCCAACAACTAGCTATTATAATAGATATATTCAACGCATTGGTCAACAAACAAGATGACATATCGGTTGACCAATATATCAACCAATGTTAAAGCAAAATCTCAATACTTTAAATTTAATAATTTTAACCGATATTGGTTGATCACTAACACATATTACCCTAAAAACATGACTTTGGCAACTTCAATTGCTTAAAACATGATTAAAACACTTCTTAAAATGTTCCCAAAAATTATTTGAAAGATCAAGAGGCTTTTATATTAAAATCAAAAGCCTTATTACCTCTTGATAAATGTAAAGACTCGTGCAATGAAGTAAGATGTGATTACACATGGTGAGCCTTTTATACTATCAAAGGCAATCAAGATGAGCTTCCAATAAGTAATACATGAAATAAACTCGATGTATCTTCATCTTCTTCTTAACTTGATCTTGATATTGAAGATTAAAAACATCATCTTTTCTATCATAATACTTTGATATGATAAGATTTTGTTCTCACATTCTTTCTCATCAATAATATTAAACTTGTTAGTAGTACTTTTGTTTTATTGTCATCAAAACCTCAATTGAAACCTGCCTTGGTTCAATAATATGGATTTGAGGGAAGTTGTGTAAAAAGAATCAAACTTTGTAATAAGGTATAAACTTAGATTTAATCTTTATTATATTTTATAGATTAATCATATTATATAATTTAAAGTGATATTAACTTTTAGAAAATAAAAAAGGCTATATTTTTCTTTTCGTGTGCATGAGATCAAATCTCACCTCAATTTCTTAATACCTTACACTATCTAATACTGGTGATATAATCCCAATGACTACCACTTGTAATTGTGGACTTAAACAGATGATGATGAAGGAGTTGAAGAATTATGAGATATGCCTTAAATTTAAATGAATATTAAAGTTATATTAGTTAATTGACCTCAAACAAAGACGTAGGACCAATGTTGGTCTTGTATTATTCAAAGAGATTTCTAAGTTAGAAACAAACTAGTGTTAATGTGAAACTGGGATAGGAGTCGGACTTGTGACACAATTTCTAAGGGAACACAAAAATAGATATTCATTAACATTAGAAAGTTTTGGAAATAGAATTTTACAAAATTTATATTTACATTAAAATAAAGTCTCATTGTACTTTGCAATGATTTTAAAACTAGACCAGACCAACCGATTCGACTCAAATAAATATGACCCGTCTAGGTTTTCGGTCCGGTTTGTGTTCATAATCTCTCTGAGAAAAAATCGACCGGTTAATTAATAAATCAACCGATTTCTTTAAAGACCGCCTAGTTTTCCTAAAATTCGATTTAGTCACGTTTTTAAGTTATATGGGACCCATAGTTTATGTAATGATATAGGACCCACTTTCTTTACCTCTTTTAGCCGTGTGCGCACACCAGCCAAGACTGTACTTGTAGTTGTAAATTTTTAAGTTTGAGTTTTAGTATAATGCATTATAATGAAAGTTAAAATTTTAAAGGGTAGACTCATAAATCTTTTAAATTTTCAATGAAAATTTTTTCTTTTTAACTCTTTCATACATTCTAAATAAATTATATTTTTCAAAAATTATATTTTTATTTATTTCTTTATATTTTAATTAAAAATTTTATTTGAAATTATTATTTTTAAAAAGAAATACTATTTTAGTCTTTAAAATAATAAAATTATTTAATCTTACTAATAAATTATATTTGTGAAAATTTAGATTCTTTATTTATCTCCTTAGATTTTAATTGAAAAGTTTTAAATTATTCTTTTTAGAATCTAATTATTATTTTTATCATAAATTTGTTTAATAAATTAAACTATTAGTTAGTATTTTGCTTAAAATAATTAAGAATGTGTTAAAATAATATTTAAAATATAAAAGAAGTATATTTAAAGGACATTAAAAAGGAAATTAGAATAAACCTAGAGCCTTTTTTATTAAATTTCTTTAAATACACTTCAACTTTTATAAGTTTTTAAATAAAATAAAATATTGAATTATTATTATTATTATTATTATTATTATTATTATTATTATTATTATTATTATTATTATTATTATTATTATTATTATTTTAAATTTATGTTAGATTCAATCTTAGTTTAAATTATTAGATTTATTATTAGTCTATTATATATTAATAGACATTATTAGTGCATTTTTATTTTAATAAGTTATTTTTATTTTATACTATATTTTTACTTATTCTTATAATTTTTATTTTTTATTTATTATATATCGGTTTTATATCGGTTGAACCTTTAAACCTTAAACCTTTTTTTTACTGGTTCGATATTCTGTCTGATTTTTAAAACATATTGGTACTTTGAACTTCGTATATTTAATCCTAATATATAAATACTTTACTAATGGTTATGTAAATTATTGTTATTTATCATACTTCTCCTTATATCATCTCTCTCATAATAATAAAAATATATCTCCTTACTTGTCAATATAAGTAATATAATGGTCAATCCATATAAATTCTTATATTTTTGTTTTTATCTTTTTCTTATATTGCTTTTATTTATGCAATAATTTGTATCAAAGCTGGGATTTTGATATTAAGATGTCTGTTCACAAGTTTGATATTGAGAAATTCAATGGATCGAGTGATTTTACTATATAAAAGGTGAAGGTGAAGCTTGTTCTTATTCAGCAGGGATGAGCAGAAGCCTTAGAAGGAGAAGAAAACTTACTAGAAAATTTGAGGGCATTGAAAAAGGAAAAGATATTGTCAAAGGTGCACAACAAAATATTATTAAGTTTAGGAAGCAATGTATTGAGAGAGATGATTGATTAAATAACCATTGCTTTGTTTTGAAACCAACTTAAAAGTAAGTATAAGAAGAGATCACTTACAAATCATTTATATTAGAAGCAACATTTGAGGATTTCAACAAGTACACATGTAATTAGAAATAAGAGCAAGTCATAATCTATATTGAAGCTAAAGTTGTTTAACGCTTTAATTGTATAGACAAATGCCCTTTAAGAGACACTATCTATAGCAGAAGAAGAGAAATGAGAGAAATGCAATAGAAGAAAATATAAGTATTATTTTAATACATGAGAGATTCGATAAAGAGGACAAAAGAGGTACTAATATATTGACAGTTAACAATTATGATTATGTAAATTAGTAGGTGATAGGCACAGAAAATCTTATCATATGACTTGGACTAGTTTTATTCTTTTAAAAATTGAGTAGTATTATCATATTGGGTGACAATGTAGAGCATGTTGTCAAAGGCAATGGTTATGTATGGATTCAAATACATGATGAGATTATTAGAATATTTAATGTTTGGTATATTCCCAAGCTTTGAAAGAATCTGAGTTCTGATAGTACTCTTGACGATAAAAGGTATAAGTTTTTTAATAGTGATGGGCAGTTTAATGTGGTAAAAGGTGGATTAACTATGATGAAAAGAAAAATACAGGATAACATCTACGTCATAATAAAAAGTAGGTGGCTTTTTCATAATCATTAAAGTAAAATGATGACAATATGGAGTTATGGAATCAAAGATTGGGTGACACTAGTAAGTAGGGACTTAAGATATTTAAGTAAGAAAGGATTGTTAGATGAAGATATGACTAGGAAGATGAAGTTCTTCTAGTCTTATGTTCTTGACAAGCAATATAAAATAAAATTTGGCAATAGTAGATTTACTTTCACTAATATCCTTAAATTATATTCATTTAGATTTACAGGGTCCATCTCAAAGTATTTAAAGTGTTTAAAGAGTGGAAGATAATGATTGAAAAATATACTAGAAGATAGGTCAAGACACTTAGAATGAATAGTAACTTGGAATTTTATAATAATTTATTTGATGTGTTTTGTAAGAAGGAAGATATAATAAGGCACCATATTGTATGCCATATACCATAACAAAATGGAGTTACCAAACGTATGAACCAAACACTCACATACCATGTTTAATACGTGCAATTAAATGCTAGACTTATAAAGTAATTATGGGCTAAGGTAACTAATACTACTAATTTGGTGAATAAATATCTATCCACTATAATAGATTTTAAGACTCATCAAGATGTTGTTATGATGGTACTCGATTTGATTTTTCTGGCTTGAGGATATTCAGTTGGCCTACTTATACATATGTTAATAATGGTAAAATGGACCCTAGAGCAATGAATTACATCTTTCTAGGCTATGATGTTAGAGTTAAAGGTATAAACTATAATTTATTAAAAAGGATAGAACTCTAGGGTTTGTGAAGATGTTACTTTTAATGGATTTATTATGTTTGGCCAAAGGAGGAGTTTAGTCATCTTGTAACTAAAAAGGATTAGGATGCTGACCAAAAGGTAGAGCTTAAAATTGAAACTCCAAGTAGGAAAGTGGTAAATTAGTCCATGATTATATATGAGAAACAATCTACACAAATTATAATAGTAAATAAGACAGGAAGAGATATCAAGAAACTTATCAGGTGTTTAGCTTATGCTGATTTTGGTGAAACTAATTATGTGAATTATGCCTTGACAGTAGCTAAGAATATAGATGGTGATTAACCAATGACTTATAGAGAGATAGTAGATAGTAAAAAAGCATTATAATGGTTGGTTACCATGAATGAGGAGATGCATCTTTATACAAGAATGAGACATGGGAACTTGTAATTTTACTAAAATTTGTAAAGCATATGGGATGCAGATAGGTCTTTAAGAAGAAAGAAGGTACCTTTGAAGTTTAGCCAGCTAGGCTTAAGGCATAAGTAGCGCCACAGGGCATTTCACAAAAGGATGGAATTAAACTATCATAAGGTATTCTCACCAGTTGTGAAGTATAAGATCATACGAGTTCTTTTAATTATGATACCTGTATATAATTTTGTGTTAGACAAACTTGATGTTGAAACTATGTTCTTGTATATAAATATAAAAGAACAAATTTTTATGTCGCATTTAGAGGGATTTCTTAACTTTGAGAAGGACTATATATATTTTTGCTAAAGAAATCCTTATATGAGTTTAAATAGTCATCGAGGTAGTGGTATATGAGGTTTGATGCATTCATACTGTCTCATGACTTTAATCTAAATCAATTTGATGACTGTATTTATTCTAGGAAAATGTCAGATAGCGTATGGATCTATTTATTGCTACATGTTGATGACATGTTAATTATAACTAACAATATGGTTTAAATTAATAGTCTAAAAAGCTTGCTAAGTAGTAAGTTTGAGATGAAGATTTTAGATGCAAACAAGAGAATTTTAGGAATAGAGATCTAAAGGGATAGAATAGTTTGTTGTACTTATTGCAATAAAAGTACATTGTAGAGGTGTTACAAACTTTTTAATAGATCAGTCAAAATTGGATTGCACTTCCTTGGCAACATATGTTAAATTAGATGTTGGTGCATTACTTAGTTGAAATGTTGAGAAAGATTCTAAGAAGAAATTTCTTTACTCGAGTGTAGTTAGGAGTCTGATGTATACCATGGTATACATAAACCCATATCTAACATATATAGTTAGTATGGTATGCAGGTTTATAAGTAAGCTTGGAAAAGCTCACTGGAAAGTTGTTAAGTAAAATTATTTGATACATGAGAAGTATGAGCAATATTTGCTTGGTTTGCAGTTATAATGGTTTAACTAATAATGTTGTTGGCTATATAGATTCTAATTATAATGGAGATATTTTGAGAAAGAGATCAGTGATATGTTATATCTTTACTCGACTTAGATGTGTAATTAGTTGGAAAGTAATACTTCAATTAACAGTTATGTTGTGTATAACATAAAAAAAAATATGTGTCATTAAGAGAAGGGGTTAATATGTGGATGTGTAGAACTTTGTTATTTACTATGATAGTCAGAATGAACTAAGCCTAACTACAAATCCTTTTTATCAGGAGAGATCAAGGTATATTGATATCAAGTTGAATTTTATTCAGGATGCCATTGAAGATAAGGTATTTTCTATACAGAAGATAAGGTATCTTCTAGTTTAGAACCTAACATATATTTTGACAAAGTCATTACTTAAGGAGAATTTCAAGCATAACTTAAACTTGGCGAATATTAGCATAGCTTGAAGCCTTTGAAGGCTTGTATAGTAAAGAGTATTTCTTGGTTATTTGAAAGAGAATTCAAGTCAATGTGGATAATTGTTAGATATGTCATAAATTTTCATGAATAGTGAAGTTATAATAACTAATTGGTACAAGAACATATGATCAATGTCAATCTTTTATAGTCTAAAGAAAATTTCAAGTCTAAATAAAATTGACGCTAGAGTCAAAGTAGGACAAGCGTCATACATACTTATAACACAAATTTTAAGAATGTGCAAAAATAAAAGCTTACGAGCATTAGGCATTTGTAAAAAATAGAAGTTTACTAATCTTAGGCTTTTGTGGAACTAAAATTTCATTATACTTTGACATTTTTCACGTAGCTCTGATATATGAATACCTTACCAAAAGTTGTGTAAATTATTGTTGGTTATCATACTTCTCCTTATATCATTTTTCTCACAATAATAAAAACTTTTCTCTTTATATGTGAATATAAATCTTATGTTGCTCAAATCACGTAAACTTTTGTATTTTTATTTTGTCTTTCTTATATTATTTTCATTTTTGTGACAAGATTTTTTTTTACTTTAACTACACCGTAGCATATATGAGGTAAGCCCTAGTGATTGAGGTATTTGTTTAGAGTATTTCAAGTCAGGAATACTTGTAAGTATTGCCTACTTATAGCCATATTTAATTATATAACCATAATATTTTCCCTAAAATTGTCATAATGTTAGATGAAGAAAGTGGAGTTTATAGTGAATATGTGAGTTTAGTTTGATATTGGATTATTTTGTTTTTCTTCTTCTATTCTTTTGTTATCAATCCTCGTCGTATAGTTTTAAAAAAAGAATTACATTACTATTATTATAATTTATATTAATTAAAGTACATATATCAAAAATTAATTTTTTAAACTAAAAATGGATGGAATCATCTCCTATGCTATAACACTGACGTCTGAACAAGAGAGGTACAATTATATTAATGGTCTGAATCAGAAGTACCATTATGTTGGAAGAGTAGGATCCCAGGCTGGGGTTAAAAGTATACATGTCGTCTTCCGTGTAATAGACGTTATCATAAATTAATTTTCTTTATTTATATATTTTAGACTTTAATTTTGCCCTTTAATTAAATTTAACATTCAATTGCTATCTATTTTGTTAACCACCGCAGTATCTAATAGAAACATAAAATACTTAATAAATAATTATTAATAAAGTTCTTTATAAAAATAATATTTTTATATTTTATAATTAAATTATTTTTAATTTTTATTTAAATACGAGGTTACTTTTAAACTATCAGTGAAAAATTAGATTATTTTTATCAAAAATGAAAGTTTTTAGATTATGAACTTTCTAACGAGTACTAGTAACATCAAAAATTCAATGAACTTGAATATTTAGAATATTAGTGATATATACATAAAATGAAAAAAAAGTGATGGAAATGATATATAAAAATAAAAATTCTAAAAATAGATGAAATACTATAGTGGCTAGTAGCTACATAAAATATTAAATTATATTTAATAAGCACGAAAAAATTGGAATCTATGTTGACTATATTTGTTTTTAAGGACAATATCATTTATGAATATACAATTACTGCTCTCAATCTAGGGATTCGATTTTTTAATTAATACTTGCATCTATGATCTAACACTTAATTAAATTAAAGGCTAATTATAACTTTTTTTATAGTGTTTAATATTATTTTTTGAAATACCTTAAACTATATTTTAATTTGGATCCTCTTTATAAATTAGTTTCTCATCTAAAGAATTGACGAAAGCATCATAATTAACATATAGGATACTTAATTAGAATATAATAGTTAAAAAATTTAATGATACTTAATTAGTTAGTTTAATTAAGTCTGACATATATAAATATTAAGAGTACTTGTTTCATATGGTAAATATAAAAAATAGCTTATTTATTAAGTATAAATAAAGTTGCGTATTAACAGATCGCTTCAGACTTTGCGTTTATGCAGAACTTCAATTGAGTATTGATGGTGAGATATTTTATATGGAAAAGTATGTTATTAACGTTAACAAAAATATTAAAATTAAGCTAGAATTAGATAAAAAGAAATGTTTACAACGTTAACAAAAATATTAAAATCGAGATAAAATTGAAAAATTTTTAATCTTTTAGTTATTACTTTTTTTAAATTTAAGTTATAATTATAAAATTAAATAAAATTCATGATTTTTTTAATTAACTCAAAAAAAAAACAATCTGAAAAGGACTTGGCGTCCGCCGACGCCATATTTTTTCTTTTACTTTTCATCTTATTCAAGTCCAAGCACTTAAACCACAATCCAACGTTGCGAGTTCCGTTCCGTACCGGCCGGTACCGGCCGGTACTGACAATACCGTAAGGTACCGGGCCGATACCGTAAATTTGTAAACTCTGAGGACTGA
>JAOTAY010000005.1:8361295-8380346 GCA_025629805.1 Erythroxylum baracoense
AGATTATGTTTGAATTATCTTATGAATGTGAAATTGATTGTGTTGATTCCGGACAATTGATTGTCCGAGGAGCTCTATATTCGGGACTATATTGGAAGCGCTACTTAAATGTTAATATGACTGACTATTTGTTCTAAAATTCAATGTTAAATGCCGGACTAAAAGTTCGATGACAAATGTGAATAAGAAAGAGTGTGAATGTGACTGATTGAGTGTAATCATTGAATATGTATGATGCATTTCACTACGTGAATGCATGGAAGATAATGGCAGTTGTAACCGGAGTCGCTAGTAAAAGAGCTTAAAGCTCAGAATGTGATAAGAGCCTTTGGCTCAGTTGTGCATGTACCCGGTATCCACTAAGGGATATGGGACATTAATTGTTACAGCTCGGTATCCACAAAGGGATATAAGCTAGTAGAAAGGCACTTGGTCATAACAAAGTAACAAATGAAACTGAATCATGTGCATTGCATTTACAATTGATAAGTGTACTTTTGTACGAATGAAATGTTTGGTATAATTGTCCCGAAAGTGATATGTGATGCTTTTTGCAAAAATGAAAAGATGTGAATTATATGTCTACATGTTTGATGTGTTGCATAAATTGAGTGAACTATCGATGATGGTTACCTCATCTGGGTTTGCAAAACTCACCCAAAATTGCATGTTGACATTTCAAGACCGAGGGGGGACTTTTGCTACTGAGAGACCGTACAAGAAACATAATTATTGTACTTTTGTGAAGAAAATGGCTCATAGGTCGGTCAGCTGAGATTGGAAGATTAGATAGATATTTTTGTGTATTTCCTTTTTCATGTAGCTTATTTTGTAATAGGTTATGATGATGTACATGTACAGTTATTTGAAAGCTACAATGTATTACATTCAGATTTATGAAATGAAAAGGGAAAAATTTTGGTTTTAAATATTGTGACTTTCTTGATGATGCCTAATAAAAAAAATGATGATGCCATGTTAAGTGAATGTTGTGATTGAACGTAGCGCACCATTATCATAGGTTATATACTGGAATGTCCTCAGGATGTTTCGATATGTATCCCATGATAACGGGGCGTTACAATATCACTCCCTGTCTCATAAAATTCTGTCTATATCTTCCCACAAAACTTGCAAACACCCACCACTGAACCCAAAATTGTCCAGTTCAATTCAGTGGGAGAACTAGTTCCCGAAAAGCCAATCTTGATGTATTCTCGACGGCCTAAAGCTTCTAAAAAAGGCCAATCATTGGACTAGGAACTAGCTCCTTAAAAAACTGTGGCAATTGACTTGGACATGCCAGTTGCATTACAAAAGGGATAATATCATGTACGAAATACCTTATTTCAAATTATTTGACTTCCTCAAAGTTGTATTCAAAGTTTAAAGCTTTCACTACTAAGCTTGATAGTGTAATAATTCCAAGAAATGTGCATGATGCATTCGAAGAGCCTAAGTGGAAGGAAGTTGAACTTGAGGAAATGAAGGCCTTACTTGAAAATAAGACATGGAAAATTGTATATCTACTCGAGGGAAAAAAGGTGGTTGGTAGCAAGTGGGTGTTCACTATGAAGTATAGGGCATATGGAGAGATCGAAAGGTATAAGGCTAGATTAGTAGCTCAAGGTTTTACACAAACCTGTGGAATAGATTATGAAGTTGAACACAATTAGGGTTCTTCTATCATTGGCTGCAAATTTAGATTGGAAACTTCATCAATTTGACATTAAAAATGCCTTCTTAAATGGTACATTAGATGGGGAAATATATATGAGGATCCCACCAGGTTTTGAATCTAAAGAAGAAAAGGGGAGAGTCTGTAAACTAAAAAAATCTTTATATGGCCTCAAATAGTCTCCATGAGCATAGTTTGAGAGGTTCAATTACATTCTTTGTAGGGACAAGCTGATCATACCTTGTTTGTGAAGTTTGGAAAAAATGGAAAGAAGTCCATCTTAATTGTGTATGTGGATGATATTATAATCACAGGCGATGATACTAGTGAGATCAATGATCTTAAAAAAAATTGAGTATGGAATTTACAATAAAAGATCTCGGAGCCTTGAGACACTTTTTTGAAATGGAGATTGCTAGAAGTAAAGAAGGTATTTTTACATCTCAATGAAAATACATTCTTGATTTATTAGAGGAAATAGGAAAAATGGGTTGCAAACCTATAAGAACTCCACTGGAAAGAAATTGGAAATTCAAGAAAGATGAAGAAGATCCTCCTATTGACAAAGGAAGATACCAAAGGTTGGTAGGAAAACTTATCTATTTGTCATTAACTAGACCAGACATTTGCTTACTCTGCGAGTATTGTTAGCCAGTTTATGCACTCTCCAACTCAAAGACATTTAGAGGTAGTCAACCATATTCTGAGGTATCTCAAAGGTAGTCCAGGCAGAGGATTAATGTTTCAGAAAAATGAGAAAAGGAGCATATAAGGTTTTACGAATGAAGAGTGGGCTGGTTTTATTGAAGATAGTAGGTCAACTTTTGGCTATTGTACTAAGCTGCTGGGGAACTTTGTCATATGAAGAAGCAAGAAGCAGTGCATAAGTAGAGTTTAGGGCAATTGCACAAGGAATTTGCGAAGTTATTTGTTTAGAGAGGTTAATGCAAGATCTACATATCACCACTTCCTCTCCCACCAAAATATTCAGCGATAGCAAATCCGCCATTAGCATGGTGAAAAATCTAGTTCAACATGATCGAACGAAATGTGTTAGAATTGACCAAAGCTTCATCAAATGTGAAATAGAAGGAGGAGGCATTGACTTATGCTATGTTCCTACTCAAGCACAAGAAGCAGATATTTTCACAAAGATCATGCCTAAGCCTAGATTTGAGACAATTCTAAACAAGTTGGGAATGATAAATATCTATTCCTCAACTTGAGGAGGAGTGTTGGATAATGAGTTATCTTTATTTGTAGCTAAGTCAATTAGCTTAGGAGATTATTTTCTAGGAGATAAGTTTATCTTCTAACAGATAAGATAAGTTTATCCTATATGCAAATCTGATAGTTAGTAGCATTAAATTAGGAAATGCTCTTGTATAAATTTCCTTGAATCAAAGGAATAAAGTAAGTTTCGACCCCTTTTCTAAAATCCTCTTGTTTCAGTTTCTCAGTGTGCTTTCGACATTGACATCTTGTCTTTAACTTTGTTACCCTTTTTTTTTTATTTGTTATATGGAGTAGTTTTTGTGGTTGGTTTTAGGATTAAATAGAAGCATATCTTTAAATGTATTTTTTTTTAGAAAAAATTGTACTCTGTTTTGCTATGATTCAGGTGCTACTGTGTGTCCTTGCATGGTGACATTTGGGATTTAGTTTATATTTGTGAAGGAGAGGATAATGCATTAGGACAATTCTATCGGAAATTTTTGTTAAATTATACTATCTTTTTTGTCCTTGCAATGGTCTTCTCGCTCCACTGCTTTGGAGGTTGTTTTCTTTTCTCTATGTGGTCTTTTGATTTAATAAGAAATTTTGCTGATGAGTTCATCTAAGATGTTTTCTTGTTTATCTATCATGAAAATCATGTTGCTAACTTCAAATTTTCAGTTCTCTCTTATAGAGGTAAAGATGTTAACTGTTATCTGTTGTTTTGCAAATCCTGCTAGGCTATATTAACACTGCAATCAATGACGGTCCTGGATGTTTGTTGTTGAGATGCCCTGAACCACCATGTCAAGCTGCTGTTGGTCAAGACATGATCAATGAGTTAGCATCTGATGAAGATAAGGAGAAGTATGCCCGTTACCTTATTAGATCATATGTTGAAAACAACAAAAAGGTAACAAGCCCGTACTGTTTTTTTTGTCACATTACTTGCAACATTTTAATGTATTAACATGCTGACATAATGGAGATTAAACTTGGAAAATAGCTCTTTTATAATGTAGTTTTTCTTTAAACAGCCATTGCCCAGCATTTCTCTACTGATGGAGTTCAATTTTCCCATTTTCCCTTCATAGTTATGTTTCCTTGCATCTTGAGAAGAAGAGGTTTTAAGATGCATTTATCATCACTGACTTCATAACGGTTTACATTTTAGTTGCACATTTTTCTAATACTATAACTAGCTTGTAAGCTCTAAATATTGGTTGAAATGGATAGTGACGAGGGGCTTTAGGTAAATTCTTTCTTAAAGAGAGGAATATGGTTTTTATTTCAAATGGAATTTGGAGTTTAGGGGCGATGATTTGTTACCAATATTAAAACCATTGAACGGTGTGTGAACAATGAGTTTTTGTTTCACCAAGTGAGCAGTTTGATTACGTTCTCGCTCTATATACTTCCATTCCTTTGGAACCTTAGATCTGACTGACTTTCTTCTTACTCTTCTAGACGAGATATTTTACAACTCTTAGCTATTCAAATATCCAAAAGTTACTGACTTTCCTGTTCCTTTGCTCTTGTCCAGACTAAGTGGTGTCCTGCCCCAGGGTGTGAGCATGCTGTTCAGTTTACTGCTGGTGGTGGAAACCTTGATGTCTCTTGCCTCTGTTCATACAGCTTTTGCTGGAATGTAGGTGTCCCATATATTTTTTAAATATTCCAGTGTTAGATATTAGAAATTGGTTGCTTCATACATGACTTCTGAAAACTACCGAGTAAATGCAGTGTACCGAGGAAGCTCATCGTCCTGTGGACTGTGGAACTGTTGCAAAGTGGATATTGAAGAACAGTGCTGAGTCTGAAAATATGAACTGGTATGTATTGATTATCTTATTGTAATTTGTCTTATAAATCCCTTTAAACCTCGTGTCTTCATTTTAGTTTGTGACATACGGCTATAATTAGCAGTTGCATTTTATTTCTGGAGATTAAATAGTGGCGATTTGTGATTTAAATTACTTGGTGGAAGATCTTCTTTTACTTTTCTTCAGTTTTGTTTTCTTTTCAGTTTGAATCAGTTGGTTCCTTCCTGCTCATGTGTCAATATGTTTTGGATTGAGAAATGTAGTGGTTAATCATGGGAAGAAAATGTTTTATGTTGTTTCTTGTGATTGTTAAAAAACACGAGTTAATAGTATCTGATGAAATAATTATCCCCACATATATGGTGGCTGTCTCAGTTTTTGATGTTTCAGTCACAAACTGGTAGTTCTTGTGTGATTGAATTGTATCAAGTAAAGGAATCAATACCATTACTGTTACTTCTATACATTGCAAACTATGTTTCAGTGAACTTAATGGGGATATACAAAGTTTACTGCCGAACAAGTGTCTTAACTTTATTCTTCTAATTGTGGATGTGATGATGCACAGGATTTTAGCCAATTCGAAGCCCTGTCCGAAGTGCAAACGGCCAATTGAAAAGAACCATGGATGTATGCACATGACATGCACACCACCTTGTAAATTTGAGTTTTGCTGGTGAGTTGGAAATTTTTTTCTGACCATTCTTTGTTCTCTTTTGATGTTCCATTGCTTGACATATCTGCAATAATACAGGCTGTGTCTTGGTGGATGGTCAGATCACGGTGAGAGGACTGGTGGTTTCTATGCTTGCAATCGTTACGAGGCAGCTAAGCAAGAGGGAGCTGTAAGACCACTTGATATTAATTATTTGGGACATTTTTGAGAGAGTTGAGTATATGAAAGACTGATTCTTGTTTTTAATTTACTAAATTGATGTCATTGCTATAGTATGATGAAGCTGAGAGGAGGCGAGAAATGGCAAAAAATTCTTTGGAGAGATATACTCATTATTATGAACGGTGGGCGACAAATCAGTTGGTAAGCAAAACAAGGCTGTGCTGGTCACTTCTGGATTCTTTACTGTTCTGTGTCATTGTTTTCATTTATTTATTATTTCTCTATATTAGGCTTACTCTCTCAGTTCACTAGTTTTATTATGAATTTTCAGATATTAGCTTCTCTTATTTCTCATGACTGTACCTTTATAATCACTGGCTTGCATCTAGGAGTTTCTGCGCACTGTTCTTTTGAAAGGGGTGTCTGAAATTGGTGACTTGAATAAGATATGGGAAGGAATGACTTCTATGAAGAATGCCTAATATACATGGTGATAGAGAACTAACCAACTGCTTGTTTAAATAGGATAGCATGTATACAGTGAAGAAACTGGGTTGAATGACATGGTATTGGGTAGGAGACTACTAACTGTCTATTTGCGTGGATCCCTTCTTTGATTGATGTGTTATCTTTTTGTGTGGGTCGGAGACTACTAACTGTCTATTTGTGTGGATTCCTTCTTTGACTGGTGTGTTCTCTTTTTGTGTGGGTTGGCCATTATGCAGAGCATGATATTCCTAATAGAATTTTAGTTATTTGTACTAACATAATAGCTGTCATGATTATGTAGTCGAGGCAGAAAGCCCTTTCAGATTTACTTCAAATGCAAACTGTAAATGTAAGTTGTTCTGTCCATTTTACTAAGTTTGCATCGTTGCATTTGTTGAATGAGAAATTCTGCCCAATGTCCATGAATTATCAGCCATGTTAATTGAGAAATTAAGCCGTACGAGTTTGTGAAAACTTATATTTTTATATCCAGATGCATGTAGAGTACACACAATTAGTAATAACATACTTATGGTGGGCCTTAATGTACATTGCTAATTTGCATTTATTTGTTGTTAATGGTCTCATTCTTACTGGTCCCAGCGGTAATTCCTCCAATACTTCCTAATAATTGAAAATATTGGCCGTATTATTTCTAATCATACGATGGTGAAATTGTCAAAAAGTGTGGGTCATCCCATCTACATATTGTGAAATTGTAGGCTATTAAGCTACAATACAAGCAATGCTGTATGATCTTTTCAACTTATGAATTTCTTGATTTCTGACAGCTTGGAAAGCTTAGTAACATACATTGCACACCGGAATCTCAACTTAAGTTCATAACAGATGCTTGGCTTCAGGTGAAAAGAACTCCTATTCTGTTTTTCTGGGTCATAGCTTTACATTTTTAGTTTCACAATTATAGACTTTATTAGCTAGCATATATGGTGGTCTATGTAGATAATACCTTTTGAATTTGTTCAACCATTTCATTTCTAGAAAGTAAAAAGTGAAGCAAGGAGTGAAACAGATGTAAATTTGAAGTCACTGGCCATGTGTGATAATAGCTTATATTTTCCATCTTCCTTCTTTTGACAGATAATTGAATGTAGACGAGTTTTAAAATGGACCTATGCATATGGATATTACCTACCTGAGCATGAGCATGCTAAGAGACAGTTCTTTGAGTACGTACAAGGTATATGTTCTTTAAGATTTCATGCAATTTTCTTTCTCAGTCTTGCCACTATACGCATATATTCTTCCAAGATGAATCTGATTTGGGGTCTCAGATGTGTATTGTATAGAGAGGAAAAGGGTCAGGTAAAAAATTGTTTATTGGTTCTCTATGGTCACTATTGCTGGTAAAATCTTTTCATTATGTTGTAGGTGAGGCGGAGTCTGGTCTGGAAAGGCTTCATCAATGTGCAGAAAAGGAGCTGCAACAGTTTCTCACTGCCGAAGGCCCATCAAAAGAATTTCACGAGTTCAGAACTAAGTTAGCTGGACTGACCAGGTACTTTTCACGTTTATGTGCTCAAACCTATGCTTTATAATATCAGGAATGACAAAGCTCTGCACGATTTTGAGGTTTCCCTGCAGACCAAATTTCCTTTTTTAAAAATATATTTTACACATTTATGAAATCCTCTAAGATGTGTGTGGACTCCTTGTGATTGGGTGTGCCTTCATTGCTAACAGCTAATGTATCATGTTAGAGCTGGGAAAACAGAGTGGGGAAATGTAGACGAATTTATTCTGTATTGGGATTGCTAAGTATCCTTGATGTGTTATTACTTCCCCTACTATGTTATTACTACAGAAAAAGAAAAGCAACGTTGAAACTTTGAGGGCTAGTCTGATCCAAGATTATTGTGTCTTGTTAAACAGTGTGACAAAAAACTACTTTGAGAACCTGGTTAAAGCATTAGAGAATGGACTAGCAGACGTAGACTCTCGAGGTGCCTGTAGTCAGACAACGACCTCAAGTAAGGAAGCAGTTGCAAGCAAGGGTAAAACTAGTAAGTGGAAGGGGAATACTGTCGCTGGTGGAACTAGTAAAAATTGAAATGCTTCATGTCCGTATCTTCAGAATACACATTGTGTGAATTGTAAGTAGATCTGCAGAAAAGTATTCGGAGGGCAGAAGTGACAAAAAGAAGCTTCGTTACTTTTTGTGGAATGGGAATGTAAATAGCTTCCTATCAATTAACATGGCAAGTTGTTTTGTCTCACTTGTTAACATTATGTCATAGCATGTTGCATCTTCTAGTGCAAATATCCCCATTTGTTATTAGCTTTATAAGCTTCAATACATGTACGTTGGAACTTGACTTGTTAATTAAATTAAGCACCAATAGTTTCACTTTGTAGTGCTTCAGAATTGTTGGCTTACGATCTGATTTGTATATAATAATAGTCACGGAAACATACAAGGGCTGCCTTGCTATTTCTATTATGCATATATTGGATTGATTATGAACATTTTTTATTTTCTGATACGGTTGGCGATTCTATTATTTGCCAGTGAGTCTTCTATTTAATTTGATATAATAACATATATATAAAAAATGAAAATAGAAGATCTTAATTTTACAAATCATTTTGTTATTGAAATTGAGTGGTTTATCGATTTTTCATCAGGGAAAAAGCTAAAAACTCGATGATTTAATTGTTAGTCAGTTTTTGAGTTGAATTGGAACTGACAACTGAGTGATTTTAGTTGAACTTGGTCTTTATCTATTTACACTTTTTTGATCGAGCCTGTTGTACAGAGTTTGCCTAGTTTAGAATATTTGGTTGGTGTGATTTGCAGGCTATTGCGTTAATTTAGATATTTACTCATTAAGCATCTAAAGGATAGCGGCTACGGTTATTCCATTCTCAAAAAAATGTACAGCTTTGGCAATTTTGTTAACCTTTATATAAAACATTACATCAGTACTTGAAATGTACAATGGTAAGTAAGAGCTTACAAAGGAATTCAAATGATCACTGGGTTTCTTCTCACTTACTGTCTTGTATTTCTACTTGAGCCCTCCGGTAGCAATCATGCAGAAGTCAAACGAGTTTTTTGTATTGATTGCACATAACTCTTGTTTTTTTTTTAAAAAAAGAATCCCTGGGGCTTCCTTTTCAGCAGAGTTCTATTTCCTGAGAGGACCTGACAGGTCTTGTATTCTCAGTGGCCCCGATAGCCCTTGTCTCATCTGCCCGGATAAATTCAACAATTGCCCTGATATGTTTTGCATTGATTTTCCTCTGGCAAATCTGATGCTCAGTGCATTTAGCATTGCTCTTGAGTATTGTCGAGAAGCCATTTTCCAGTCCATACCAGATTTCATCACCACCTTGAATTCATCGTAACTGATTCTACCATCCTTCAAAATCCACTTGAAATTACAGGACATTTTTTAATCTCTAATCTTTTATGATCATGTGGTCTGGTAGTTACGTACCTTGTCAAGATCAATATCAGATATGATGTCTCTGATGACCTGCTCGCTGTTTGGACCGGGGTTGAAGTCATCTATCAAGGCTGCTTTCAACTCTTCGAACTCGATGTAGCCATCTCTGTTCTTGTCAAAAAAGTTGAAAGCTTGAGAGAGATTATCGTCATTGGCGATTCTTACCAGGTGAATTATCATGGTCTCAAATTCCTCGCAGCTAAGTGTTCCATTTCCATCAATGTCCGCCTTTACCAGACAAGGTTTTTACGTTGTAAGAGGAAACGAAATAGAACGAGGACAATAGCAAGTAGAACAAAGAAGTATCGTATATAACTGGTAGAACTTAATGAAGAACATTCCAACACATTAAACAGACTCACGGCATCCATTAAAATCTGCACTTCAGGATCAGGAACAGAATGGCCCAACTTGTGGAGGCCATCTTTCAGTTCTTCAAATGACAGGTCTCCAGTGTCGTCTGTATCCATCACGTTAAACATCTGTTTAATCTGACACATTTGCTCCTCTGACAAGTTGTCTGCTACGACCTACAAAAGAAGAAAAACCTCGAAAGGGTCTGTGAGAGACTAAAGACAGATGTATAAAACCGCATGCTAGTGATACTCACTCTGAGAACTCTCTTCTTGAACTTATTCATCAGAGAGAATTGCTTGATCCTCGTTCTAACATTTTCTCCAAGTGACATGTTTGGGGCACGGTTTGCGTATTGTATCCAAGGGTGTTCTTCGCATGGGAAAAAGAGAAACTTGAGTCCAAATGTTAACTCTGTACATGTCTAGCAGCTACAAGCATACATTGCTGCGGACATGTTTATTGAATGCGAAAACGAGCATTAGGCAATAGCTAATTACCAAAAACTTCTTGAATGGTCAATCTGCTGTAAGGATTTTGATCAAGCATACTCCTCACCAGATCCTTGGCTTCTTCAGATACTATGGGCCATGGATCCCTCTCAAAATCGATATTACCATGAATAATTGCACGAGCAATTCCTTCCTCAGTTTCTGTACTATCCAAATCCATAATTCCTCATTAGTAACTAGCAGCAGTCCAAGGGATAAGGGCAACTTGCAAACCCTTCTTTTACATGAACTAAACATCCAACTTATGATTATCCGCAACAGTGATAATTCACATTTTACCTGCCCAGAAGGGAGGAACTCCGCAGAGCAAGATATAGAGTATAACACCAGTGCTCCAAACATCAATTTCTGGTCCATAATTTCGTCTTAGGACATCCGGAGCCATGTAATATGGACTACCAACAATTTCACTGAAACGTTGACCTGCCATTACGTTGCGGAGGGAATAAAGAAAGAGACATGCGCGTAAATTTAATGCTGTTCATAACAAACAACAAATTCTAGAAGGCAAAGAGCCTACAAGATTGCAGTAGATATATATACCCGGTTCAAAAAATATGGATAGCCCAAAATCAATTGCCTTGAGTTGGGAGTTTTCAGTTCCATCTGCAAATAAAAAATTTTCTGGCTTTAGGTCCCGGTGTATTACTCCATGTTTATGGCAAACCTGCAACAAAATGTAAAAGGAAAAAACACAAGAATATAAACCAAATATTCCCAGTGACCAATCAGGAAATAAGTGGATAACATACCTTGACAATCTCCAAAATGGTCTTGGTAACAATGGCAGCTGCTCTCTCTGTGTAATGACCTTTAGCAACAATGCTGTCAAAAAGCTCACCACCCTCACAAAGTTCCATGATAATATACACGGCCTCTTTATCCTCAAATGCCTCCTTGAAGGCGACAATGTTAGGATGCTTAGGCAAATGCTTCAAGATCTCAACCTCTCTTTTGATGTCCTCCACGTCTATTTCTGTCTTGAGCTTGGCTTTAGATATGGTTTTGCATGCATATGTCTCACCATTTTCAATATCAAAAGACTGATATGTTATCCCAAATTCACCTCTTCCTAATTCTTTCCCAAACTTGTACTTTTCAAAGATGTTGTTGCCTGCTGGCTCCTTAAGAACAGATAAAGGGCGGCTATATTTGCTTTTACTCTCTCGGGGTTCTGACAAGGACTCAGGTCTACTATACTCATGGTTCAATCTCCTGGACGTAAGTTTGCCAACTTTTGCAAATGAAGAAAAACAGCCTCCCATGGGATATATATATGTATACAAAAAAAAGGGGTTTTCTTGTTTTCCTTCTCTTGGTTGCTTCTGATCAGAACATTGATATAATTCCCCTACCCTTTGGTAAGGTTACGTAATTACTGGATTATGGTCCTCCCATGCAAAGCAAGGGAGAGGAAGAGAAAGCAACAGAACTTATGGAGAGAGACAAACAGAATAACTTAATAGGAGAAAAGTATTTAGAAACAGGCAAAGAAGAGAGGATGAGCTAAATATGGTCAAAGGAAAGTTTTGGCTTCGTAAATTGCTTAAAATTAATCATTTGTCCATTTTCTTAGGACCAGTTCTACATTATCTTCCTCATGATGTGGTCTGAAGCTTTGTAGGGAGTTGCATACAAACAAGTTCAACCATCAGAATGCAAAATTATTAGTATTTTGTATTTTGTAGTAAATCGTAACTTCACCACGTGCTAATGCGCTAATCATGTGCGTTCCAATGAAGAACAACACCTTCATGGAATAACGATTTTTCTTTTCTTTATTAACGATCAACGTTCCATGTTTATTATCTTATAGTGGACGGAGTGGGTAGGAACATTATTTTAAAAATCAGATCAAAAATTAAACCTATAAAATAACAAATTTAAGGTTAAAAAGATTCGACCAGTATTAGATCGTCACAAAAATGTTAAATAAAATTAAGTGATTTGTTTTAATTTATAAGAAATTATTAATCTATAAAAATTGATCGATTAATTAATAAATTGATAAGTTTTTAATAATAAAAGTTTATTAAAATAAATCTAACTAAAAAATTAAAAATTAATCTAATGTTGACTATTTAAAGATTTTCATGGCCAAATTTATTGAGTTTTTTAATCAGTCGTCACGAATTCTTTAACCTTAAAGAACTAGATGGTATCTATTTTGCTCATTCTTTTCTGAATATGTCTTCTGAGCTTCGAAGTAAAGTGATATAAGAACACTTCGATTGCTCTTTTCCTCTTCTTTTTTCATTCTATAGTATTTACACAAGTAAAAACTTCAAATTTTGTGAAGACAGTAAAGTAGTATCTTTTAATATAACTTTCTGAAAAAAATTGCCTTCCGGATGATGCTTACAAGATTACGAAACTAGTGTACAAATTTCTACTAAAAAATAATAATAACTTAAAAACTCTTGTTATATTTGATAATATCCATTCGTAATCATTAGATTTAGACCTTAATTAACAGTGGACGAGTATGTTTGGTCCTCCATCAAAATTGAGCTTACAACCACTAATTCTCTCTAATTTTCTTTTGTTTTTACTTGTTTTGTTTAAATTTTACTATTTATTTCTGTTGATATCTTCTTATCTTGGTGCATGATCGACGAGGTCTGATTTTGATCAGATTTCTCTAGGTATGTCTTTTGAATTTTTTCTTTAAATTTCTTTGTATTTTAAGGCTATCAAATATTGTTCAAATCCTGATAGAAATGTTCTTTTGTTTCTTGTCTGTTCAGGTGAGTTTTTATTTTGATGGTGATGTTGTTGTTTTAATTTCTATTTTTAATGTTGACATTGTTATACAACTCCTTATACAAGAAGTATAGAAACTATGAACATTAGACCAGAAGATGATACTTTTTTCCCTTCTTATGTGGTTTTTCCTTTTCCTCTCTATATTCTATTTTGTTGTTAGTGGTGTTAAAGCTTGAAAATTGGTTTCAGAAAGTTTTATGTAACTAACTCCACAATTTGATAGTCACTATGACCATCAAAATATGTTAATAGAGAATTTCTTAGAGTTCAAATATTGGTATGTTGTTGAAATAGGTTTAGTAGCACATATAACTAAAGAGGCACTCATAAAGGTATGAGAAATTGAGTTAAAGGAATTGAAGTTGAAAAAATTGAAGGCTAATAACTTTTCCAAGCTATTGATTAATATATCCTAGAAACTATTCTTAGCAAAGAAATTTTTAATGATATTTGATATTCATACAAAAATATTACGACTCTTCTAAAGTGAAGCATGCGCAGTTTCAAGCTTTGGAAAAAGCTTTTGAGAACTTATAAAAGAGAGGTAAAAGATATATAACCAATTATTATGCAAGGCCCATGGAGATAATTAATAAAATGCGATTATTTGGTAGGAAAATGCAATATGTTGCCATTTTTGAGAAGATATTATGTTCCTTGGTACCAAAATTTGATCATGCTGTTTGTTCGATAATATAATCAAAAAACACTCATACACCCTTCCTGAATAAACTCTAAAACTCCTTGTTGGTGCCCAAAGAAAAGATAAACTAACGATCAACTATAGAGAGTAGGATTTAAAGGCTTCTACACCTACTCATTTCTCAAATTCTAGAGGAAGAGGTAGAGGTATACACAGAGGAAGGAGGAGATAATCAAGATCAAAACAAGCATTTTAGATCCAATAAGTGATTTGATAAGTCCAAAGTAGAGTGCTTTAAATGTCATAGATTTGGTTATTATAGTTCTAAATGTTATACTAAGCTATTTAACAAGAAAAAGTTAAATAAATTGAATTTTGTAGAAGATAAGGAAGTAAAAAGCTAGATATACCTTAAGACTTTCTTAACCATTTTCTAGTAGCTTTGTCTAGGATAGTTTAAAATATATCAAATGTTCACCAATCATAAATAGAATATCATGATGTGCACATAATTAAGCATACATCATATTGCCATCACTCAAAATATACCAAGTACACCAATAATAAAAGCAATATTAGGATGTGTGCATAATGGAGCATACATCATGCTGCCAATAACTGAAGCATAAAGGACTTCTTTCATTTGATCTCTCTTAACATCATTATAAGGATATTGGGTTTAAGAGAACTTGTTACCCTTCATAATTAAGGTTTTTATAGAAGAACAAGCTTGTATCTTAAGCATCTCCAAGATATATACAATAAAGGTGCTTTAGATAATATGAGAATACTATTGCCTATATCATAAAGAATTTGTACACCAAAAAAATACAATACTTCATCTAAATCCTTTACGTCAAAATGGAAAAACAATAATTATGTTGTCTCAATCAACATATCTGTGTTATTAGTAGCAAGTAAGATATCATCGTTGTATAAAACCAAAAATATATATTTGCTCTTACTGACCTTCAAATATACATTGATTAATAATTTTTTCTTTAAAGTTGTTTCTAATGACATAATAAGTATAAAATAGTCTTTTAAGATGACTTTGAGAGCATTTTACAGGTGATAGATTATTTCTATATGATTTGGTATTTAATTTGATTTATATTTTGTTTTTAGGCCTTATTATAACTCCCTAATGAATAATGAACGAGTTAAAAAAATTTAGTCAAAATAAGGAATGAGTTCAAAAAAAAGTTTTTAAGTCAAAATAAAGAGATTTGGTGTAAGTTAGAGAAATATGAAATGTGTGTATGATGAACACGGAATCATGTTGCACAACATAGATTTATGTTCCTCGTGATGATTAAAGAGTGCCCAAAACACACATCCAATATGGATTCACGTTGGAGACCTATACAGGAGGTGATTTTTACATAAAATGAGGATTTTCTGAAGTTGTTAAGGAGCACAGGCTAGTATGATTCCATCTTTAACCTATGTTGGTTAAGATATTATGATTTTTTTTGATTGTATGAGAATAAAGGGTAGATTTTGGGATTAGATAGCAACACATTGTTACAAACTTAAATTAGAGTATCTTAAGATAAAAGGTCGTCATCATCATCATCACCCAGTTGAAGTTCCACTTAGGCAAGGGATTTAGAGAGGTCTGATAGTACATAGTCTTATCCTTACCTAGTAGAGAGACTATTTTCAATAGACTTACATGTAACGTGTCATGAAAATACTACAAAGTTACAAATATGCCAAACAAAAATAATAAAATAAAATAACTAAGTAAATGAGTCAAATTAACATAAAAGATGTAATAAAATAACTAAATACATACATACAAATAAATAATAAAGAGAAACGATTATAACATTAATAATACAAATAGGTAAGTAAATACAAAAATATAAAATTAACCATCATCATCATCATCAAAGTGATATGGTTGATTGTGATTATGATTGTGATTAAAAGGCATCTAGTAATTTTGACAAAATACACTTGATAAGTGACAGATGGTAGATGTAAAACTAGCAAAGGTACACTCATAATTGGTCACGAAGGTGAGGAGATTTTTCTCAAAAACTTAAGCTACAATGACAAGTCGTAAGACACAACAGCTAATAACTAAAGAGATAGAGACTGAGCAACTAGACAAAATCTAAGAAAGGAAAAAAATTTAATGAATATTAGCAATTTTAATAACAACCCTGTCAAAATCGCAGATTAACCTCGAGGGTTATTCCTTTTTGGTAAACACTCCAGAGTTTAGACTGAAGTAGAGTTACGATATTTGTAATTATCAATCTAAAAAAAGATGCACGGAAAAGAGATAAAAGAAGAAGACAAATAAAAGAGAAAAACCAGCTTCATACACAAAGCAACAACCGGGATTGTACAAAATGGAAGTATAGAGTATGATAATGTCAGTATCTCAAACAACAAAGAATAAAAGAAGCATGTTTGGTTTCTCAGAAAGTGAGAGGAATGGGCACACAAGTGATTAAAAAATCAAGCAAAGCTAATGAAGCAAAAGAGTATTTCTGAGATGTCATCTAAGATAGCGAAGAACAACCTAGAACGCAAAAATAGGAGACTAAAAACCCAATTTCTGAGACTCTGAAAAATGATGTTGTACGTTACAAAGTTACAAACTTTAGCACTTCTGAAGGAGAGAGCTTAAACACATGGTTGATGTTGATTGTTCTCTAATGGAGTGAATTCAAGGAGCACAAAAAGAAATTGTCAAAAAAAGATACGCTTCAGAGGATTCACATAAATATCAAACCTTTCGCACAGAAAAAATTATAGATAAACTCAAAAGTTAAAAACATTGCTTAGAATATAGGTAACAAAAATAATGAAGCAATAAATTGTGCAGATCTATTATTACTGGAGCTTTTACGAAAACATAACTTGATGCGGGAGCTTGCTCCTTGTAACTGTGGCACTCCACTTCAAATACAATAACAACAACCACCCATTAAAATTTCAAGTCATCAAAGCATGCAAATTTTGAGTCCAAATTGCAAGTCATCTAATAAGCTAGGGTGGTCCATTAGGAGAGTTTGAGAAATATGATCCTTTGAGGAAATGTGTGAGATGATGTTTGGGATAAAAATTCTCCTTTTGTAGACATCCTTGAAGTTATTACCGATGATGTTTAGAAGAACTTGAGAGTTAAAAACCTCCTTGATAAGGACAAAAATTGGAATCTTTAAAGAATCTAACCCTTCATACTATAAGACATCAAAAATAAAATCTTAGCCACTCCTACACCTAAAAAGAATGCTTAAAAGGATAAGATCATATGAACGTAGACCAACAATGTGTTTTTTAGAGTTAAATCAGTGTACCAGAACCTTCATTCTCTTAACACTACAAATTCAAATAAATGGAGATGGATCTAAAAATTACATATACCCGAAAAGATTAAGTATCTTACTTGGCTTATATGGTATGACATGCTTTATACCCATTCATTCAAATTACGGAGGGGTACGGAGCAATCAGGTACATGTAGCAAGTGTAATGAGAATCTAAAGAGCATTGCTTATGCATTACAAGATTATAAGTTTTTTAAAAAAGTTTGGCTCTAACTATTAACCCTTAACATATCCAATTGTTCTTTTAGAGCAAAGTCAAAATGTATCAAGAGACACTCAACCAAGAACCAATAGATACCAGTCAACTTATTTCTAGCAGGATTATGGAATATATAAATAAGAAGAAATGAGCAACTATTTTTTAGCAATAACATAACCTCTTATTAAATGATAAGTCTCATCCGTAACTCATACAATGATTTAACTCATAACTTTCCCTTTTTTAGAATACTGAAAACACAGACATTAGCCAAAAAATAAGATGGAAACTCCCTCACCCTAGAACCTTAAGTTGAACACAAATGGTAGCTCATTCGAAAACCTAGGCATAGTTACAGGTGGTGGCGTGATTCGAAACAATGTTGGAGCATAGACCTACAATTTTTCGGGACATATTAGATAGACAATTAACACCTTTGCAAGATATGTGGGCATTAATAGAAGAACTTTATATAGCCTTTGAAAGAAACTACTTCTCTCTTATAGTTGAAGCAGACTTTACTATTGCAATAAACCTCACTAAAGAGAGTAATGTAGAGCATTTTTTGTTGGGAATTTAGATCTCACAAACCCACATCCAAAGATATTTCATAGACAAAAATAGCAGAAAATAAAGAAATAATAATATCACAAGAAAATTTACGTAGAAACTCCCAAACAGGAGAAAAATTACGAGCACCGAGAAGAAAATTCACTATATAAAATATTCTTACAATCACACAATTTTTCCTCTCACCCATATCCTAATACACCAATACACCCATAAAGAAATACCCAAAACAAATCCTCCAACTCTCACCTCAAAAGAGGAATTTAGCTAGAGTCAAATTTGTCATACAAATCTTTGACTTTGGATTGGTATACTAACCAAGGAGGCAGCACCATCCTTATAACGGCAAGAGCTTTGCCCCAATTATTTTCCCCAACTAATATAGGACAAACAAAGGAGCCAAGCTCAATAATCTCCACCTTGGCGACTTTTGCTGATCCTATAACCACACTCTACCTAAACGAAGATCTCTTAAAAATAACATAACTCTCAATGTAGAGAATTATCATACTTCAAAGCATCACACTCCACCATAAAAGCGTACCAACTTAGAATAAACCAATTCCAAGCCTTTCACTTTGGCACGTGTCGAAAATAACCTTGCTGAAAAAATTATAGTACAACTCTCATGTTTGGCTGTCCTGGAAGTTCATCAGCCATCGATATAAATTCCAGCAATCACCTTGCATCAATGCCAAACCAATGCCCGTGTGCAAACTTGTGGACCCGCTAACAGTTTGCATCCTCTATCATGGTAACTTTAGGATTAGTGGCATGCCATGAGGATGTATATGCCCCCTCATTATCTATGGAGACAATGTTAGCGACATTGTCAGTCTCTTCATTAACTGACCCAGAGCCTCTTGCCGAACCCGCTCCACTTCTCAGACAATTTTTCTTCACATGCCCATATTGTCCACACGTCCAGCATACTATATATTTTTTCATGGAGTTCTTCTTCCTATATTCAGTTACCACCAGAGCTGAGTCTTTAGGAGGAACATTTCTTCCTCCACCCAGTCTTCTCTCTTCTGAAAAGAGTTTTTCGGTAACTTCAGAAAGAACTTTCTTTTCCTTCCCATGAATCAAAATAGGTTTCATGTGTTCATAGGAAGGTGGAAGAGACCAGATGAGTCTCAAAGCT
>JAOTAY010000005.1:8388069-8425302 GCA_025629805.1 Erythroxylum baracoense
TAATTATTATTTATTATATAATGAAAATTGAAATTGTAATATTTTAAATACTTTGTATTGTTTTTAATTTTATATTTATATGATAATGATTGCCTTTTTTCATAAAAGTTGTAGTTATTATTTATATGTGAAATATCTGAAAAATATTGTTATTTCATATTAATTGTGTATTATGATTTTTAGAGACAGAGTTAAAAATATACATTACAACTGTACAATATAACAATGGACTATTTTTCAATTTTTAAAACATTCAGAGTCTATTTCATAAATTTAAAAAATTACCTGAAACGATACTTAGTATTGACCGGTACTGGTATAGTACTATAGTATAACTCAATCTAGTACTAAGTCAGGTACGAAATTCGTAACATTGGTTATAAATGTTTTATTATGCAATAATTATGATTAATGGATATTGAACTATAAATCGGTAGAATGCAATTAACTTTTAATATTGAACAAAATTTTAATGGATAATAAGTATAATTTGAATTATAATGTTTCCATGTATGTCAATTCTTTATAAAAGGTTTATAATAATTTATAAGAATTATGAAATATTCAAATAGTGTTTAGGATATGGAATAAACAAGAGGAGAAATAAAATGAGAGATAAGGAATAGTGTAGGAACTTTACTAAAATCTCGTAGGTCTAATTTGCAGAGTGTTCTTTCTCTTAGCAAGACTATTGCAAGTATAAAAAATAAAAAACAAAAGATGGCTCGGAATTACATGAATGAAGCTACAATAATTATTTTATAGTTTGATTTTATTTTAAATTTTTATAATTTAATATTTTTAAAAAGAAATTGCATACTTTTTTTTTGTGGTAATAATTTTGTACCTTAAGTCGTTAAAATTTTTAATCGAACTGACAGGTGATGAATAATTAAAAAAATATTAATTATGAAAATAATAAATGAATTGGGAAACGTGATTTCCGTTTACATTGATTATTTAAAATTCTTACACAGCACCGAGACGAAAAGTGTCAATTCAATGTTCTTATCTTCTGTACAAATAGTACTTCATTATCCACCGGCGTTCCCTCTTATCCTCTCAGTACCTACTTACTAATGGCTTCCACTTAACCCAAAATATCTAACTACATCTTAAGACACAAAATGTTTTTTCAAAGATTCAGCCATTAATTTACGGACGGAAGCTCCACCCTGTTTTGTTCGTTGTTACTGTTTTCTCTTTGTCTTTCTATCCTAGGGTTTCTCCGAAAACGATCTAGTAGCCAGTGCATTTCCTTAGCTCTGTGTCCTACTTTCTAGTTAATTTCTAATTCACTCTTCAAAAGATCTATCTATTTGTAAGGTGTGAATAATATCTTTTAACAAAAAGCTTCCCAGGTGATGCTTCTCTCTCACCATCTACATAGGGTTCTTGAATATCGTTCTTTTTCTTCAATGGGCTTTTGTCCAAAGACTAATCTTGAGTTTTCTTGGCCAATAAAGATTAATTGTTCTTGATTTGTGAAAATTTCCCCTTCCTCTTCGCAGAATAATAAGATGTAATGGGTTCTTTCTTGTTAGCAACAGAAACTTTTGGGTAAGTAAACCGTAAATTTCTTCCGAGTTATTTTGAGATCTGAATTGCTCTGGATCTGGATAACCTTTCTTGGTCCTCGAAATTTCCCTCCCTTAATTGGATAGCAGAGACCTATTGGTTGCTGCCACAAATCCAACAAAATTTTGACATCTCAAATCTGCCGCTGTATTATCGTACTGTTACTTTTAGGGTTTTTATATGCTTTCTTATTTGCCTAGAATCCCTAACTAGCGACGGCTCCTCTCTTTATTGTTTTCGCGAGAGACAGACGACTTCTTTCTGCTTGATGTGGTTATCAATGGCTTTGAATCTCTGGGTTCACAGCCTTTCAGAAACCTCTGCCTTGTGCCTGTCCTGTGTGAGACTCAGTAGGTAAGAACGAGAAAGAAGATGGCTCTTAATAGCTCTGTACTATTCTATTTGGGTCAATGAGGAAATGAGGACTTTGGACGGAGAGAAAGGGAGTGAGACTCTAAACCTTCGCTTAAAAGCTTGGAGACCGACGAATTACTGTGTAGGCAGCCCTAATGTTTTCCGTGGGAGATTCAAGGTAGGTAGGTGTAGATATCTCGTGAAAAACAAACAGAAGAAAAGAATGATATCTTCATTGTTTTGTATTACTCTATTTAGATCAGACAGGACTGTGGGGGGAGAGATTGAGAGACAGATTCGAATTGTAGAGCTACTGTCCGGATCTGGACCCTAATTTAGAAGCCTGAATTATCGTGATTTACTGTTCACGAAGGATTCCTCCCTCCATTCTCACTATTCATTTCAAAGATGTTTTAATTTCTTCTCACTACTTGAATGCATTTATGGCTATGAAACCTTCAATTGCACATTTGTATTCTTCTTCTGTTGAATAGGGGTTTCGTCATTAGTTCACCCGATTCTATGAATGATCCACTGCTTTGACCAATATGTGACCAATACTTGAATTGCTTGATGGATTGTGTGGTAAACCACCCTCACCTGGCTCTTTTTCTAAATCTTTCATGCGACATTCCACTGGCTAGCAAGCTAGCCGTGACCCTGTCACGGTGCGGCTACAGTTGTCCTTTTATAAATGATAATATGGACTTAGCCATTAGATAAGTATTACTGCCAGATATAGGGTTTTGCGTGACATAGTGAAAATCCTAAAGTTATGTTTGTGAACATGGCAATTAGGGCTGTATGTATTTCTCTTGGACAGAACTTAACGTGCCAACCAATAGAGTATTATATTGTGATAATGAGTTACTGCAAATGATGCCATAATTCTAATTATTATAAATTTTGATATTTTTTAATTATTATAATAAAATAAACTGTAATCATAATATCATAGTTATAGTTATTATCTGAAATTTAAAACACTTCTCTTCAATATTTATAATATCATATTTTTATCATTCAACTTTTATAGCCAAGAGTGCTTTTCTCGGCTTGTTTTTCTTTTAGTGGAGCATGACATAGTAGTTATGGAGTCTTTTGTAATCAGGTAACTAGTCAAGGTTAAAGTAGGTGAACATATAGTCATTGGGTTCATCCCAGTTTTCAGGAATTGAAACAGCAGTGTCAGCGATAGAAAATGGATCATGACAAGGATTAAAGAGTAGCCTCTCTCCTTTTCTAAGTTAACAATACAAAACTTGTCCATACCCATTTTTTCTGTAACATCTTTCTACAGCTTGACAACAGACACTAAAGGGACAATTTCACTTTAGGATTATTCTTTTGGAAACACTAACACTGAGAATAAATAAATAAATCTGTATATATTCAGTACTACTTGGTCCTTCCCCGTTCAATGAGAGAAAGCTACAAGCCTTTTTTTCAGCTGAAGTTGACATCTTGATGAAACCCATTAGTTACAAATCCATTAGTTAAATAAAAATATGAGAAATTTGGAGGGAAGGGTTGGACATAATGCTTATTCTTAACTTTCATTATTCTTTAAATCCTATAAAAAAGGAGCTATAAATTATACGTTCAAAACTATGATCTTGTTTTGACAAGAATGATTATTCGAAAATAAAAGTTAGAGTTTCATGACGCTAAAAATTAAGAGTGACATCAACTATTCAAAGTTAATTTTTATTTTTTCAAAATGATGATTTGAAGACAATATCCAAATTTTATGACCCTACAAATCATGATTAAAGTCAGTTGTTCAAAGTTAGTGGTTAAATTTTCAATTCCATATATTTATTAAGTGAAAAATACACTTAACCAAGTTCAATTAGTTATTTATTTATGAAATGTTTACTTAAAGTTATCCTTTATTTTTGTTTTTTATGTCTACTTTAGTTAATTAACTCATAAGATAAATTTTATATAGAATAATTATATCTTAAAAATATAATCACATTAAGATCATAATCATAGTATTAATATTACTTTAGTATATTATTTCTAAATTATTTTAGACGTTATTATATTAATATTAGACGTTAATAGAGTAAAAAAAAATGTCCACTATATTTCTTTCTTCTAAGAAAAGTATCATTGATTAAATTATAGATATAATAAAACATATGTACATGTTAAAAAATAAGTTCATTGAACTAAAATGACTTTAAGAAAATTCTATATAAAACATTATCGGAAACAACTTCCCTATTAGTTCAAGATAATATTGTGTATTATTAGACCTCCCTATATTCCACATGTCAATAGAATTGTTACATGATTGTTGTTGTTGTATATAAAACATTACATGTATGTTTATGAAAAATTTTAATGTGATAATTGTATGAGTTATTCTTGGACTTAAAATTATTATATTTTGATACTATTTATACCTTATCATAATCATAAGTAACTAAACTGGTAGTCATTAATTTGACATGAAATATATAGAGATAGTTGAATTATTAATATGAGATTCAGCACTCTAAAATAATTAGGAAAAATATTATGTTATTCTTAATTAGTATTATTTTAAGAAATATTTAACTAAGATAAAATGAAAATTTGAATATAATTTTTAAATATCATTAAACGATCTGTTAGTAATGCTAAAGAGTTAAAATAATGGTATTCAAATATAGTAGATACTAAATTCATACTTTATATTTAACCGAACATTATATCTAGAAATAATTTAATTTTATAAAAAATTATGCAAAAAAATTAGTAAAAATACTTTAACATTTTTTATGTTTAAGTGATCATGATTCATTGACAGACATTGCTATTGATTTATAACATAAATTATTTAATTAAACAATTAAAAGAACAACTATACCTATTTTTAAACATGATTTTATATTATAATTTTTTTCATTGTCAACATATTTAAGAATTAAATGAGTTACATACAAAAAATAATTAAAGTGATAAAAGATAATTAAATTATATTAAATTTATTAAGAAATTTGAGAAACATTAAAATCAAATATGAGAATTTTGGCTACTAGGTACCAATATTAGATATTATAATTATTTATTAATACTTAATTTAATTTATAAATATATATTTGTTAAATTACTAAAATAATCCAAACCTTATTACAAATACGTGAATGCTTTCTAAAAACTAGCACTTTTGGCATACCCTCTACATCATTTTGCAAACTTAATTCAGCTTATTCATATGGATATTGCTAAAGGTTAAGACATGTGTGCAATTTTAATGACTTTTAATAACCTATTTTGAAAATTAGTCTTACAAAAGAGATGCTGAAAAGGCTAATAGAACTTTATAATAAAGTATGATTTTCTATTCATGCTTTTATCAATTATAAAATTAAAATAATCTAAAATTTTGAGAAATTATAAAAATTTTAGTTTCTTTCCCCATGTGATGAGATTGTCTCAACAGTTTACTTTTAAAGACTCTATTGTTGGAAGAAATGGGTCGGAGAATAAGTAAGAGAAGCTTAGGAGGAATAATATGTCAAGGAATACGTGTGAAGTTCAGGAGAGCCAAACGAAGCATTTTTGCCAGGTCCTTACGCACTTTCTTCTCTTATTTCTTTCTTCTTTTTAATTAACATGATATTAATTATATTAGTTAACTTTAATTCATGACTTGTTGGATAAATTGGTTTGAATATTTTTAAAATTGGTTTGAATATTTTTAAATTCTGAACAAAATATTGAATGTATTTTAATTTTAATTTTAATTTTATAATTTTATATATTATGAACTATTAACGATAAAACTTATATATATATATAATTACACACATATATAATCAATTATCTCATTTTTACTACATAAATTGTTTTAGATAGTAATTAATTTAAAGCTGATTTCTAAAACACTAAACACCATGTTTAATTTTAAGATTCAAACATTTTAAATTTCTAATCTTTTACTAATTTTGAAGTTTTCAAAATTTAACATTTTAAAACTTACTCTTCAATTCTATTTTAGATTACCTAATTAAATTTATATTATTTTCTGTTATCAAAAAAGTCTCAATTTTGTAAGAAGTAAGTTATGTTAATTTTTTGTTGTAGTATAAATAAGTCCATAGTTTACACAGAATCTATCCAAGGTAATGGGAACTAGGGTATCTTCAAAAGGGAATATAAATTAAGGTTAAATTCTGCAGTATATACAAGTTGCCATTATTGGTAAAACTCCTAAATTAGATGAGTATATGTCTATTTACAGTATGATGAATCTTGAAACATATTTTGTTTTGCTAGGCAAAATCTTGACTCGGATTGCTAGTGAAAATTGTGTGACTTGTTCCGAGATTGCTTAAAGTGTGTAGCCATGTTATAACCAGTGCAGAAATAAAACGAGAACATCTTATAAAACTTTCGGAGTCCCAAATGAAACCCATTACTGCTTCAATTGACATTTTCCTCTACGCCAATTGTTCATATAACAAAAAGGAAAGCTATTCAAGTCAAGCAATTGTAACTCTAGACTGAAATTGATGAAAAATGAACATGAGAAGAGAATTTTAGGAATAAAGTTTAACCGTAAAAATTATATGGCATATTGATCAAGTTAGTAAAGAAGGGTGTAAGAACTAGAAAAGTCTGTCATAATCAAGAAATCTAACCGTTCTAGGTGACTAGCAGCGGATCTATTCAGCTCTAACGTGACACCATGATAGAAAATTAAGAAACGCACACAATACTGACTTGATGGACCGAAAATTGAACAATCATTGACGAAGCAATTTAGAAGAAATCTGCTTAATTAAAATGAAAAGACACCATGTTTATATTACAATCCAACACCAGAGTAGACCATACATGATCTTCAAAACTCTGCTTACCTGATCCAACGTCAAGAATGACATGAGTCCATTAATATCAGCATTCAGCAGAGACTTTTACCGTTATAGAGTTCCCAGGGTTTGCAGGACTGAAAATCAGTGAATTGATTCTGCAACCAAAAATGTGATAAAGGGTTGCTTAGATATTGAGGAAATAACTTAATCTAGGACATTTCCTGTTTGTATGGTTTATGCATTTTGATTTGTAGTAGTACCTAAGATGAAGTATATACTATTAAACTTCTCAAACATCACCAAAATTTGGGTTTGGAACATAAGTAATTACCTCTTGAGAAATTCCGCAGTTTTGGAGATGACTGAAAAGTGATGAGGGGCTCCACTTACTCATAACCACCGAGGATTCATCAATCATATTGCTTACCTCTGTCGATGTACGGAAGGGGTTTTGCTCTTGTGAGCTCCTAAGCAGTTCAACCAGCTGATCATCTGTAGAAGGGTTCATGAAGTGACCATGAGTGGTTGATTCCTCCCCAGTTTCAAAGGGATTCAAACAACTTAATTGGTTCAATTCTGTGTCAGTTGCTTGCTGATGATGATAATGAATCATTGATTCATGCAAACTTTTTCGAATCTTCATCTTTTCTTTTGTTCTTTCTCTTGCCCTTTCTCTTGCTTTGTCTCTTAACTCCCTTGGAAGAAAGTGAACTCCTCTTTTACACGATGGCCTGGCCTTCTTCTCCTTGTTAACGATACGTGGAGTTGGTTTGCCTTTGGAAATATTAGTTCTTTTAAAGAAGGTTTCATCAATACCTGACACAACTTCACACTCGGAAGTAGATGATGCACTCTCGATGGCAACTGTACTGAAGCTGTAGTTCACAATCCCACTATATAGTTTCTTGATTTCAGTTCCTGCCTGTATTAGTAACCACTCAATAGTTTTGCTAGGTTTATCGAAGTTGAGCTTCTCTTGCAGATCAAAAAAATTAGGAGCAACTTTAAGGGACAGTCTTATTCTCCTATCTCTTGGTCCGTGACGAGTGTATATCTTGCTGTGACGATCTGGCTTGGAGGATCTCTTTCTTGGAATCTGTTCAGCACTTTGGTGAGGTTTCTTGCTGCAGATTTTGTCTAACTCACCAACGTCGACACTTTTGTTAGAATCCACCATGCTATCGATGGTATCATAGACTGCAGGATCAGCAGCTTGCAAGGGCTGAAGTAAAAGTTCATCGCCTTGTTGGATAAAAAGGTCATGGTCTCCTAATTCAAAATCCTTATGAACATTGAAATGAGAGGAGAAGTGGAAGAAAGACGAGAGAAAATCTTCTTGCTTGGAATTGGCAATAATCTCATTGGAAAAGAGTCTGTTGTAAGCTAGTTGGTCGCTGGAAGAGATTGGGTTGTTTCCATTGTTGCTGGAGGGAATCATTTTAGATATGTAATTGTACTGGACATATAACCTAGGTAGGTCAGCAGAATAACTAATTAGTGGACAAATTCAATATTGTATTTCTATCTCTCTCTCCAGGGAATTAAAAGTCTAGAAATTTCATCTTCTTCAAATCAACATCTCTGCAAGCAAAGGAAACCAGTTGGTAGTTAGTGGGAAAGACAGACATTCGTTGATGCTTTGTTATCCCCAACTCAGAACCAATGGCTGAGATATATCTCTTGGTACATACTGATCATAACTGCATTTTCATGTTTGTATATACACATTGTTGAGTTTGTATAGCAAAGCTGTGGGGTCTGAATTAAGTGAGAGAGACGGAGAACTTCCATTTACCTTTGGCCAACCAAGGGTTGAGCTTGAGACAGACAGCATAGAAAGTTTATCATACGTTGATGATGTGCTGTGGTTGTGGAGCTGGGAGAGAGAGAGAGAGAGAGAGAGCTTGGATGCTAGGAGGGGATTTGAGTAATAATTGATTCAGGTAGCCAATGGGTGGAATTTATTGGTTAAAATGAGCCATCTTTTTCCATTTTCTTTTCTTGCCTTGAGAGGAAAAGTTGGGTATTAGGACTTGGAAAAGTATAAAGAGAAGCGCATTTGTTGAAGTGAGTGGATAGGAAATACAAACAAGTAGATGTCAGTTGAGTTCACTTGAGTAAGTGACATATTGACAGAGAACTCAACAAAGGAGCTGCATGTTTGAACTTTGAATAGACGAGGCAGTGGGTTTTGTGGGTTAAGGTTGCTACATCACAGGCTGTGACTTGTTATGTGAAAATTCAAGCTATAATTCATGTTTTGTAATGTAAGATCCACGTGCCTTTGTCTAAGCTTAGAAAGGAAGGACAATTATTTCACTCAAAGGGCATGAGAACCAATGCTCCTTTGACTCTTTGTCTAGGCGTCGCTTTCACTAAAAGAGAAACCTCATCTCATCCCTCTCTTTATCTTTCGTTCTCAAGTCTATAATGTCATGATTGTCCATGTTATTGTTGTTCTTGTTGGGCTCTATCCAAGCCATGCGTGCTTATCGGTAAAAAAGCTGCCCTTCTAACTCTCACCATCACAGACACAAGACAAACACACAAAAAAGTTGCCAAAGAATGGTTGCTTGGAGCTTATACTATCCAATCAATGGAATGCTATCCACAAGAACCTCTCTGAAAACCCTAGCCAATCACCTCTTGCCATAACTACAGAACCCAGCCCCCCTAAATATGTCGTCATATTTGGAAATGGCAGTACTACTAGTATTCCACACTTGAGAAAGCTAACCTTCTCTCTGTGGTCTACCATTTACTATTTTCCTTTCCATTTTTACATGCCGCTTTCTCCACTATTTGTACAAACCTCTCTTTATCTCTCTATCTCTCATTTCTAGCTGAGCACCACTTCCTTAGACTGGCATTGGCATAATTAAGAGGACGGACCGAGGACCACATGATGTGGCGAGCTGTGATTGTTCTGAAGTTGCTTTCAAGAAGGTGATAACTACGAACGAGAGGTGATGAATTGTACCATTTTTGAAGTGGGTGATAATGAGAGCATTAAACCCTAAAAAGTCTTGGTCTTAGTGCTTTCGTATATCCTTAGTTTTGGGTTCCTGATTCTTGAAGATTTCATTACCATTTGAACTCATAAAAAGCAACTCTTCGTTAATGGACTTGGTCAATCCTGCGATATATACTGTGTTTAACTCTAATCCGAGGTTCCCCAGCTTCTTCCAGACCAACCTATCGTTGTTATAATCAAGTGTGCAGTTATAAATTATACAGAAGAGATACTAAATATTGGCGTAGGAATTGAGTGTTACGAATTTAGACCTTCCAAATTCACACCCAAGGATATTTTATAGTTAAAAAAATAACAGAAAATAGAGAAATAATAATAACACAAGAAATTTACGTGGAAACTCTCAAACCGAAGAAAAACTACGGGCATCGAAAAGAAAATCTACTATATGAAAAATCCTTACAATCACACAATTTTTCCTCTCACCCAATCCCCAATACAACAATACACCCACAAAGAAATACTCAAAACAAATCCTCCAACTCTCACCTCAAAAGAGGAATTTAACTAGAGTCAAATTTGTCATACAAATCTTTGACTTTAGATTGGTACTCTAACTAAGGAGGTAGTACCCTCCTTATATAGTCAAGAGCCTTGCCCCAATTGTTTTCTCCAACCAATATAGGACAAACAAAGGAGCCAAACTCAACAATCTCCACTTTGGTGACTTTGGCTGATCCCACAACCACACTTCACCTTAATGAAGATCTCATAAAAATAACATAACTCTCAATGTAGAGAATTATCATGCTTCATAGTATCATGCTCCACCATAAAAGCATACCCACTTAGAATAAACCAATTCCAAGCCTTTCACTTTGGCACATGTCGAAAATAACCTTGCTAAAAAAAATTATGGTGAAACTCCCATGTTTGGCTTTCTTGGAAGTTCATCAGCCATCGACATAAATTCCACCACATATCTTGCATCAATGTCAAACCAGTGCTCGTGTGCAAACTTTGTGGTCCCGCTAACAGTAACACATCCTCTATCATGACAACTTTGGGATTAGTGACATGTCATGAGGATGTGCATGTTTCCTCTTAGAGAGCAAAATCAAAATCATCATCCATGGAAACAATGTTAGCGACATTGTCAGTCTCTCCATTAACTGAGCCAGAGCCTCTTGCTGAACTCGCTCCACCTCTCCGACAATTTTTCTTCACGTGCCCAGATTGTCCACACATTCAGCATACTATATTTTTCTTCATGGAGTTCTTCTTCCTATATCCAGCTACCACTAGAGCTGAGTTTTTAAGAGAAACATTTCTTCCACCACCCAGCCTTCTTTCTTCTGAAAAGAGTTTTTCGGTAACTTCAGAAAGAACTATCTTTTCCTTCTCATGAATCAAAATAGGTTTCATGTGTTCATAGGAAGGTGGAAGAGACCAGATGAGTCTCAAAGCTTGATCCTCATCATCTAGATCCTCCCAATCTTCATCGCTCATACTAGATCTGTCTGTACTAGCCATTTTGCCAGTATCACTAGTAGTAGTGTTGATGATGGAGATATTAAGCTAAAAGTGATTGGAAATGGTCTGGTGGTTGTGGGAGATATTTGGACAATTTTGAGTTTTATCGGGTGAATTGAGACTTGGGTGTTTGAAAGGCATTTTCTAGACTACGGGATGGGAATTGGATTTCAACAAAAAAACAACTTTGTAGAACTTTTTGTGAACTACAAATTCGTCTCAAGGATCGGCTCAATCGGATGAATGGTTGAAAAGTTATGGAACATTTTCTGGGAACATATTTGACTGGGTGATAAAATTAGAACAGTTGAGAAAATGGGTGTTTTTGATCAGGATGGGATTAGAAATAGGTAAAATTGTTAACTGGAGATTTGTAGGTTAAGATGTGAAGAACAAACTTGGCTTTAGAAGTCTTTCAATTCGATGAACAGATTAAACAATAAACTAGAAAATGTGACTGTAACTCTAACAGAATCTGGAAATCACATAACACAAGAGTAAATTGAATGTTTTCGGCAAACAAAGAAACCCAATTATTATTTTCGGAAAACAATCAAATCCTACAGGACTTGAACTACTAAATGAGAGAAAGTCTCATGAAACTTTTCTTAATTTCTTTTTTTTAATGCATAGAAATGGAAACAAACTGAAATAAATAAGGAAAATTGTGGAGAAAGGAAAGTCACAACTGCTAACTTCTCAGTCTCCAAATTTGGCTGCAATTAACATGATATTAAAAACATAATAAAGTCTTAAAACTGTAGAATATGAAAGGAAACAAAGTAAATAAATTGAAATGAACAACTAAATCGAAAATTTCTTAAAACCGGACCAAAAGTAAAACTAAACCAAAACCGGACCAAATTAAATGAAAATAAGCTTGGTCGGCCTTCACGCTGTCTTAAGCTGTATTGTGGCTTCTAATTCTTATACAATTATCATCACAAATCAGGGCCGGCCTTCACGCTTTCTTAGGCTGCATTGTGGCTTCTAATTCTTGTACAATTATCTTCACAAATAAGGACCTTAAAGTCCCCAAAAGGTTTTAATAAGGCCTGAAATTTCAGGAAATTATCTAGCCCAATTTATTGTTCAATAACTTGCTCAGCCGCTTTGTCTTGCTCTTCTTTTTCATCTTCTTTTTCTTCACCAAGACCAATTGCTTCAATTTCTTAAATAGCTAGCCTAGATGGTCCTCCATCATTCAATCCCTCTTGAGAATCAGCCTCACGTGTTAGACTTGGGCTTGTTGTGGTGACTTCCATATAAAGCTTCAAATCACTAACATTAAAATTGTTGGACATATTATAACGGGCTGGTAACTCAATCTTGTAGGCATTGTTGTTGATCTTCTCGAGCACTTTGAATGGACCATCTGCCCTATCACTAAGCTTGGACTTCCTAGCCTTTGAAAACCGTTCTTTCCTCAAATAAACCCATACTAGATCTTCTTACTTGAACTCCACAAGCTTTTTCTTCTTGGCTTGTCTTTTATAAGCTTCATTATGCTTCCTAATGTTCTCCTTAACCTGCTCATGAATGTTGACAATTTCTTAGGCCCTTTTCTCAGCTTGTAGGCTTTTGAAAGGCCCATCTTGCACAAACGGGCTAAGGCTGATTGGAGTCAATGGATTGGCCCCGTAAACAACCTCAAATGGTGAAAATTTAGTTGACTTAGACCTGAAACAATTATAAGCAAACTTGGCTTGTGGCAACATTGCATCCTAATTCTTTGTTTTTCCTCTCAAAAGACTTCTCAAAATTCCCCTAAGAGACCTATTTACTACCTCGGTCTGACCATCAGTTTGTGGGTAAAAGGTTGTGCTAAATTTAAGTTTTGTCCCTAATTTAGCTCATAACACTCTCCAAAAATAACTCACAAACTTCACATCTCTAGTACTCATAATACTCCTTCGAATGCCATGCAATTTGACAACATTATGAAAATAAAGATCCATCACATGTTGAGTATCATTAGATTTAGAACATGGTATGAAATGGGCCATTTTAGAAAATCTGTCCACAACTACCATTATGCTATCAAATCCCCTTGACAAAATCTATACTCACATCTTCCCAAGCGCTATTTGGTACAGGTAGGGGTGTGTAAGGGTCGTGGGCTTGGTATGTCATTTTAGACCTACTATAAGTGTTACAACTACTCACAAGCTTAGCTATCTCTCTAAACATCCTAGTCAAAAGAAGTTAGAATGGGCTAGTTCAAAGGTTTTATCCCTCCCAAAATGGCCAGCAAGTCCAACCCCATGGACTTCTCTCAAAAAAGCTTCCCTTAAAGAACAATTTGGAACATAATAAGAACCATGTTTGAACAAGTAACCATTGTGAAGAACAAAATCCCTAAATGCACCATTGTTTTCTCTAGTCCTAGCAAATATGTCTCCAAAATCTTTATCACTCTCATACAACCCCCTAATATCATCAAATCCTATAACATGTGCATGCATTGAGCTCAACAAGACAAATTTCCTAGACAAAGAATCAACAATAACATTTGTGGTCCCTTTTTTGTACTTTATTACAAAGTTAAAAGATTGAAAAAATTCTATCCAGGTAGCATGTTTATGACTCAGATTTGATTGACTTTAGACGCATTTTAAAGAATCATGATCAGTGAAAAGAATGAAAGATTTGGCCATTAAATAGGACCGTAAATGTCTAACGGCCCTAACAATAGCATAAAACTCTTTATCATATGTTGTATATCTTTTTCTAGCTTCATTGAGCTTTTTACTAAAAAATGCTATTGGTCTACCCTCTTGACTTAGAACAGCTCCTATTCCTACCCCACTTGCATCACACTCAAGTTCAAATGATGCACTAAAATTTGCTAAAGCTAAAACAAGTGTTTTTATCACCAGATTTTTTAAGGTGTTAAAAGCAATTGGAGCTTGATTAGTCCACTTAAATTCACCTTTCTTCATACATTCAATTATAGGAGCAGTGATTGAGCTAAAATTCTTAATGAATCTCCAATAAAATGGGCAAAAACCATGAAAACTTCTAACTTGAAAAAGGATAGCTGGGACTGGCCAATCAAGAATTGCTTGGACCTTTGAGGGATCCATAGTAATTCCTTCATAGCTAATGACGAATCCTAAGAATGTCAAAGATTGATCACAAAAATGGCATTTTTCAACATTAGCATACAAAGACTCATGATTTGAAACCTTAAAAACCATTCTCAAATGCATGCCATGTTCTTCTAATGATTTGGAAAAAATCAGAATGTCATCAAAATAGACTTCAACAAATTTGTGAAGGAAAGGTTTAATTACCTCATTCATCACCCTCATGAAAGTTAATGGTGAATTTGAAAGTCCCATTGGCATGACTAACCACTCATAAAGTCCCTCTCTTGTTTTGAAAGTTGTTTTCCACTCATCTCCTTCTGTCATTCAGATTTGATGAAATCTATTGGCAAGATCATGTCTAGTAAAGATTGTTGCTCCATGCAGATAATCAAGCATGTCATTAAGTCTAGGAATTGAATGGCTATACTTAATTGTAATTTTGTTCACTGCTCTTGAATCAATCACCATTCTCCACTTCCCATTCTTCTTTGGAACCACAAAAGCGGGCACAACACATGGGCTGGTTGATGGCCGAATGAATTTCCTCTCCAACAGCTCCTTTACAAGCTTTTGTAGTTCTTTTCCTTCTTGAGGACTCATTCTATAGGACAGTTTGTGTGGAATAATAGCACCTGGTATAAAGTTGATTTCATGTTGAATGCTTCTCCTTGATGGCTAACATCCCTATCAAACAACCATGGTCTTCCTAAAAGCAAATGACAAGCTGACATTGGAATCACATGGCACCACACCTCATCTTCATACTTTCCAATGGCAAAAGGCACAAGATATCTTCTTGAAACTTTGATCTCATGCTTCTTGTCAAGCCAAGTAAGCTTGTAAGGGATTGGAATAGGCTAGGTTTTCAAGCTGAGCTTGTCCACCATTGTAGTTGAAATCACATTCTCACAAGCACCACTATCAATCACAACATCGCACTTCTTTCCTGATGTAATACATTTTGTGTGGAAAAGAGATTTTCTCTTACAATCTTCACCTCCATTTTCACTGTTGAGAAGCCTAAGCAAAATTAACATTTTTGCCTCTACCTCCTCTCCACTAGCAACAATAGTCTCATCATTATCATGTTCATCTTCAGTCACTTCATCACCAAAAAGAACAAATTCTTCAAGTTCATTGTCTATCTCCTTCATTTCTTTCAAAGTCATAACTTTCCTATTTGGACACTCAGATTGTAAATGTCCATAGCCTTGACATTTAAAACATCTAAGCTTGGTTTTGGGACTTTGTGAATTGCTGGGCACATATGGAAATTTTGGAGTGTAAGGTGAAGGTGAATTACTTGGCTTTTGAGGTGGATTTGGTGTTCTTTATGGTGATTTTGAGGTGGTGGGAATTTCGGTTAAAAGTGGATTGAAAAGGGCTGGCTTTGACTGAAAGTTGGGCTTGGTTTGGCTAATTTTTTCTTGGCTTTTTAGTGTTTAAGGCTAGTCTCACATCTAAGAGAAAGCTTCTTCAATTCAGCAAAAGTATCAAAAGGACAAAGATTTACCATATCTTGCAAATCGGTGTCAAGACCTTTGATAAACCTTGTGATGATCACTTCTTCAGTTTCCTTCAGGCCACACTTTAAAATATACTGCTCAAACTCCATAATGTACTCTTCTACTAACCTGCCCTCTTGAGTCAAACCGAACATTTTTTCTAACATTTTCTGCCTATATTGAGGAGATAAAAAGATTTCTTCTAATTCAATCTTCATTCGGTTCCAATTATCAATTTTTTTCTTCCCTTCTCTAACCCTCCTATTCTACAAATTATCCCACCATAGGGCAACATATTCTTTAAACTTCATAGCCACAATCTTCAGTTTCTTATCCTCAACTACATCTTTCAAATCAAAAATTCTTTTAATCGTATACAACCACTCTTGAAAAACATCAACATCAATTTTTCCAAAAAATTCAGGCACATCAACTTTAAAATTAAACATATCATCTTGATCATTCCTAGGTTGAACAACATTTCTAACAGCAGTCATACGACCTGTATGAAAGGGCCTCTCCCTCTCCTTCTTGTACCAGCTCCTCCTAAACACAAACTATCATAACCAGAAGAGTTAAATTGATTTACCTCATCATTGAATTCATCGTCCACGGACTGTATGGCTTGGGAATTATTTCCAGGAGCGTCATAGGTGCTTATAGCAGCAAAAGCAATGTCTCTAGCCTTCATAGCCTCAAACTCCAGGCGTGTAGCTTCAAACTTCTCCATTTGAAGGCTCATTTGATCGATTTTTGCAAACAATTTCTCTAGATCATTTTGCGTCAGTCCTGACATGACTATTTGTCAACAAAAAGGCATAAACCTGGCTCTGACACAAAAAATAATGGAGATATTAAGCTAAAAGTGATTGGAAATGGTTTGGTGGTCGTGGGAGATATTTGGACAATTTTGAGTTTTATCGGGTGAATTGAGACCTGGGTGTTTGAAAGGCATTTCTAGACTATGGGATGGGAATTGGATTTCAACAAAAAAAACAAATTTGTAGAACTTTTTGTGAACTACAAATTTATCTAAAGGATCTCTCAATCAAATGAATGGTTGAAAAGTTATGGAATGTTTTTTGGGAACATATTTGACTGGTCGATAAAATGAGAATGGTTAAGAAAATGCGTGTTTTTGATCAGGATGGGATTAGAACTGGGTAAAATTGTTAACTAGAGATTTGTAGGTTAGGATGTGAAGAACAAACTTGGTTTTATAAGTTTTTTAATTTCATGAACAGATGAAACAATAAACTAGAAAAAGTGACTGTAACTCGGACAAAATCTGGAAATCACATAACACAAGAGTAAATTGAATGTTTTCGGCAAACAAAGAAACCCAATTATTATTTTCAGAAGACAATCAAACCCTACAGAACTTGAACTACTAAATGAGAGAAAATCTCATGAAACTTTTCTTAATTTCTTTTCTTTTTTTTCAATCCATAGAAATGGAAACAACTGAAATAATTAAGGAAAATTGTGGAGAAAGGAAAGTCACACTGCTAACTTCTCAGTCTCCAAATTTGGCTGAAATTAACATGATATTAAAAACATAATAAAATCTTAAAACTGTAGAATATGAAAGGAAATAAAGTAAACAAATCGAAATTAACAACTAAACCAAAAATGTCTTAAAACCGGACCAAAAGTAAAATTGAACCAAAACCGGACCAAACTAAATGACAATAAGCTTGGCCGGCCTTCATGCTTTCTTGGGCTGCATTATGGCTTCTAATTCTTACACAATTGCATCTTCACAAATCAGGACCTTAAAGTCCCCAAAAGGTTTCAATAAGGCCTGAAATTTCAGGAAATTATTCAACCTAATTTCTTCTTTAATAACTTGCTCAGTCGCATTGTCTTGCTTTTGTTCTTCATCTTCTTTTTCTTCAGCAAGACCAATTGCTTCAATGTCTTGAATAGCTAGCCTAGATGGTCCTCCAGCAGCTGATTTCAAGGATTTGTCTACCTTTCAATGCCTTGTGTATCCCCCACTGAATTAAAATGTCCCTGACTTGCACTTGTCATAAGTCAAAATTGATTCTCCCGTCGAATTTCTCCACCTCAAATCTGACAGAATTCGAAGCCCTGTTTCTTGACATTTTTTCTGTGCACTTCTACCTTGATGAATTTTACCGTAAAAATGAATAGTACACCAAGTAAGTTCCCAGGAAAGAGAGGTGGGTCACAAAGGACACGATTAAGTACCAAGTCTTTCTTTAGCCAGAACTTTCCTGGACATGCACTTCTACACTACCACACCAAAGCTTCACCACCACAAATGAACATTTCTCAAGAAAATCTTTTCTGATGTAGAAGATCAGTCAAAACTGCGATCACAAAGCATACTCAAAATTAAAAAAAAACACACCTTGGCTCTAATACCAATTGTTGAGAATTTAGACCTCTCAAACTCATATCCAAAGATATTTCATAGACAAAAATAGCAGAAAATAAAGAAATAATAACAACACAAGAAAATTTACGTAGAAACTCCCAAATCGGAGAAAAATCACGGGCACCGAGAAAAAAATCTACTATGTGAAAAATTCTTACAATCACACAATTTTTACGCTCACCCAATATCCCAATACACCAATATCCCCACAAAGAAACACCCAAAAATAAATCCTCCAACTCTCACCTCAAAAGAGGAATTTAACTATAATCAAATCTTTGACTTTGAATTGGTGTATCAACCAAAGAGGTAGCACCCTCCTTATATAGACAAGAGCCTTTCTCCAATTGTTTTCCCCAATCAATATGGAACAAACAAAGGAGCCAAACTCAACATTATTTCCTTAGAAAATCATCATAGATTGTGAGAACTCCTTTCTATAATATAACACTGTGACATTGTTCACATCTATCATAAGGAAGGGTAATTGCACTGCTGACTACTTTGCAAATTTAGGAGCTTCTTTAATCGATTGTAATATAGTCACGTTGGAGACCCCTCCCTATGATATTCTTTGATTTCTTCATGATGACATGATTGGTATTACCTATATGAAATGTTGTAACTTTTAATTTGAGTTGAATAAACACCTATACAATTGGGGATTAACCCAAAAAAATATACGCATTAGAGAAACTTTAGATAGTAAACAAGAAGAGAACATATTCTTTTCCCTTTCTCTTGACTCTCTTTCCCTATTTCTTACACATTATATGTTTGTTAACATGGTAATTAATAGATTTCTCTAATGTAATGGGATCTTCTCCTACTTTATATGTCTGGTTGATTTTCTCAATAGATGCCCTAAATAAGTGTCACGGGTATCTTTTAAGAAGTAATGATAAGTTTTGTGTTATTAACGGAGAATTCTTTTAACCTCTAAGTCTTAATATGTTTTATCCTCTCTTAATAAATAAAAAGTCTTTTCTCAAGTAGAAAATTCTTATAAACACATAATTTATTGGTTATAATGATAAGACAAAGACAAAAAATCTTCATTGCAACTTCAAAAATTATAATTAAATATTAACATAAACTTTTTTGTATAAGAGCATTAATTCATGTTATTAGAATCAAACCCTATACTTTAAATCAAAATAAGCCTTTTGATATTCTCATATAGAGGTTTAAAATTTAAAGAAGTTTCAATTTATTTATAAAGTTATTCGCCAATTAAGTTATAAAGTAAATCCCAATGAACCCTACTCTTTGGTATGATTTTAACTTTTTACTTTCTATCGAACCAATTCGGAGCCCTCGAAGCTTTCTCATATTTGATCATTAAACCTTTCTTTGGAGGATATAAGTAAAGAATTATACTTTACTCAAAATAGGAATTGGATTGCAATTATTCATCCAATTTTAGTATGGAAACAAAATCTAAGTAAAAAAGGAAAGACTGAAATGGAAATAGTAGAGTATCAGTACAAATGCTTCAATAAGCGCCGGGGGGAAGGAACATTGACAAAAGTAGCACACAAGCATGTTAGGTGTGTTAATGGCTATGGCTGTAACAAGGAAAAGCCCGCCACCTCTAAATATGGAAAAATAATGATATAGTTATTGCATATATCAATATGAATAATTGATATAATTACAAAACTCAAGAGAAACTAAGGATTGTGTTTCTTTTCTTCATTAATACAGAAGTAATACAACAGCTGCAGCAATATTCTCTGTAAAACTTCTACAGATTTCTTGGTCTCTTCCTCCCTCTCTCTCTCTCTTCTCTTTCCTGACACTTGAGGTTTCTGAACCTGCGGGACAGGATTTGTTCGTGCTAATTCAGTAGTCATAAGGTAATCCTATAATTTCTCTCCTCTTTTTGGGAATTGTGTTTAATATGCACTCTCTATTTGTTTTTTCTCGTTAAAAAACATTCTAAGACATGTAGCTAAGTAGCTTCGATCACCTAGGTAGTTGGTCTTCGACTCTTATGAATATGTATGTACTGAACTAAATACTAAATGGCTTAGCATACGGTTCTTGTCCTGTGTCAAATGTATACTTGCGTATTTCATCCCCCTTCCTGGTAGGTTTTGGCTCTCTTGCCGTTTTTAACATTTTCTTTGTCTGTTTATTTGAGAGTACATGATCATATTCCGTTTGGAAAGTCTCGGGGTTGCGGTGTTGATAAGCTAAGCAGGCTATCCTTCGTTTTCTCCAAAGTTTATTATATTGTAGTACGTTTCTTTCAGTCGTTGGTAGTTTTCATTGCATTCATCTACCTAATGTAACTGTGTCGTTAGTGAAAACCAGGACTGAAGCACCTGAGACAGAGAGATATAGCTTTGTCGGAAGTGCAACGTGTGTAACCTTGAAACCTGACGAAGAATATGTCTGAGAAAAGAAGTCATAAGCTTCCTAGATCAACGCGAACCACTAGGCAGTTAGGAAAAGAGTTCATTCAATCAAACAAGATTGGTCAAGTTGGCAATAGCAGAAAGAAGGCTGCTGCCATTTATCCCCTGTCAATGGTGGAAGAGGACGCTGAACTTGAAAAACAGATTAATGAAGGAAGTTGGTCTGATGAAAAAGACAGCATGTGGTTATCTTCTTCAGATTGTTCCTCTACTTCTTCATTCTTCCAAGAGTATGGCTTGTCTACTTCATTCCATCTCTCTGTTGACAAATGGTTGATTTCCTGGTTATCAACATTGGCAGATTCTTATCTTCATTTAGATAAAGCAAGTACTGTCCTTGAAGACGACTCAATATTAGCTCCTGTAAAGGAAGCATCTTTGTCCCCCGAAAGAACATGTCTCATTTCACAGGATGAAATTTCGGTTGCTGGAAGTTCTGAGAGCTCCATGTCTTTTAGTGGGCATGCTTCTGAGGAGATAACAACTTCCGAGAGCCCTTTAACAAGTGAAAATCACAACTTTGATTCTTCCTCTTCTTCTTCTTCACATCTATCAGATATTGAAAGAAGCTTTTCAATGTCTTTAGTGAATCTAGATGATGAAGATTCCGAGTGGACTTCAGATGAAGAACTGGACTTGGGGTACTTCAAGTTTGGTTTTCCTAGCCCTTGCAACAAAGAAAGCTGGTGTTCAGATGTACTACCACCCAGTTCCAAACTTCCTACACCGTTCTCTGAAGTGAAAGATAAACATCAGCCACAAGAACCAACTTCAGCAGGAGCTGCAGATTTTGAAGACTTCAATAACGATGAACCTCTTTTTTGGCCTTTTGAACAGAGAGCAGAGTGGAACTCCAAAAATTCCTGGCAACCTTTTTCCATGTCTCCTCTTAGAGAAACAATTAAGCTTTCAAATCCCCCGGGAATCTCTTGGAAGCATGCCAGATCATGATCCTATGGCACAAAAAGGGAGCTTATAAGAGACTTGCGGGAGAAGAAATGTTGTTCAGCTCCGGTCTGCAGATCGAAAGATACGAAGAACCAACCATCAGGGCATGAAAAGCAACAGCTCTCAACCAAACTAAAGCCTTTCGACATGAAAGACGCAGCAGAAGTAGGAAAGGAAGCCGCATTACTATCAAACTATGACTATGAGTTCAGATTTTTCAGAGGATAATTTTGTATTCGTTGGGCCTGGTGAGTTTGATGTGCACGAGGAATTTGATCAAGAACATAGTGAAGATCAACTTCTTACTGAATGATGATACCTCACATACTCCAAGCATTTTTGTTTATTCAGTAGGCAATCATAAAATGAGAATTGAAAGTATAAGAATAGTCACTTACTGTAACTCTCTTGGAAATTTTGTTAAATATCATTACATTGTAGCTGTTCTTCTAATATCATTGTAAGTACTAAATGTGATATCGTTTAATTTCACCTGTATCCGTCCAGATTTTTACAACTATTATTTGAAACAACTCGATAAATTTAGTAGACTCTTTTAGTAGCACCGTCGATTGTAGATCTTTTTAGGAGGCCTCAATGACACTAGATCGAATATATCTAATTTCAAAAAATGTAATGGCTAGCTGTTCACGCAGTATCAGTTGACGTATAGGTATTCATTTAACCTTACCTAGCTAGATATAAGTGCTTCTTTTGCGATGATGATTTTAGAAGTAATTGATAGACACAAACATCTAAATCTCCAGCAATTATTGATAGATACATGTTAATGAAGAAAAAAAGAGTAAGTTATACATGCAGTCATAAAAAATAAATCAAGGATTTGTTCTAAGAAAAAGGGTTATATATTCATCAACTCCAAGTAGATATCCGGATCTCACTCAAACATCTCAATGCTCATGCTTGTCCTCCTTAGGCTTAGGGATGTCTTTTGCTTTTGATTCAAGTTCCTTGGGTGATGCCTTCTTTGAAGCACTGAAACAATTGCATCATCAAAACTAACAGAATCTCTAAACGTTGGAAAGTAGATTAGTTATAATCAATCAAACTAAAAGAAATGCGATTTGAGTTGGTTCCACCACAGTAAATAAATAATAAGACGTCTTCTTCTGATTGAGTATGTATGCATTCGTATGGAAAAAAAATCCCTAAAATTATCTTCGATGTAGTTTGGAACTAGTATGATACAGAATCATCATAATCCGCTAACTTGACATGCCCTAAATCAGCTATTCAACATCATCATTCACATAATCAAGAATTCATAAGCAGACTTGTTCAGTGCTAAACACTCTTGTCAAACCAGAAGATGGGTTCAGATAAAAAACAAAAACTCGTTAGTTTTCACAATACTTATCATATAAAATCCAAGAAAAAAATCTAAAAATCCTCCTTTTTTAAAAAATTGAATTCATGAACAAAGCAATAATCTCAGGGAATAGGATCATCTCTTGAAGTAGAGAGGAATAAGACCAAATCATTCATAAAAATAGAAATGAAATGGATTTTCCAGGAAAAAAGCGAGAGGAAACTTCGAGTTTGGAAACAATTACTTGGCTGAGGCAGCGGATTCTTGTTCCAACCATTCGCGAATAACCTTAACATTGCGCCTGAAAATGGAGGCAGATTGCTTGACATCGCTCCTCAACAGAAGAACGACGGCGCTAACTCCGGCCACCGTCAGTATAAAATTTGTCAATGCCATCACTCCTAAAACCCCAGGCTTTAGCTTAGTAAAAGAATGCTGAATGCTGCCTGTAGAATGATATACATATGGTAATGGGCCTCTGGTGTTATGTCCATATGATTTTGGGCTGAGAATGAACAAGCATTTAAATTTATGGGTTCATTCAACGTTATTCCCCAAAAATTCAAATTGCATTCATTGAAAAATGATGCAATTTGCCAGGCCTAATCTGAGGCCCGGTCTAGTATGGGATTGTCCAGCCGGAGCGTAATCTCGACGGTGTCAAGAGCGGCCAAAGCCTTAGCCTTAGGCAAATCAGGGCGGCCCGACCTGACTTCAAATGCTATCCTTGAATGTAGCATTTTAATTGTTATTTAATTATGCAACTATATTAAAAAAATATTTTAAATTATAATAATTCACATATGCTGGGTTTCATTGTGAAGTTTGAACTTCTAAGTTGTATTCCTTATTCTTAATACTTCTAGGTAAAGTTATTTAATTGACTTTCCAAGATGCTTCAAAAATAATAGCAATGTGTGTATGCCTTTCCAAAGAAAATATGAGAAAAGAAATATATCTATAAAAAAGTGACACGTGCCATGCTTCAATTTTTGAATAAAATTATAAATTTTCATATCTAATTTACTTTCATTTAATTTTACCCAAACGTTTAAGTAAGAAGGTGTGAGAAAATCATAATAAGAGAATGTAAAGGAAGCAAAGGAAGGCCTAAAAAGAATTGATGGGAAGTGATAAAAATGATATTGGGTGGTGATAAAAAATGATATGACAATATTAGAACTTATCGAGAACATGGCTCACAATAAAAAACTCTGACGTACCAAAATTCAAATAAAGGATCTCTCGTAAAAAGATTCTTATAATTCTCATAAGGTTTTTTTAATTTTTTCCTCTTGTAATTAGCGTAAACTTGTAAATAGGTAATAATTACTTATTAGGGATTTCGCCTGAGCTTTTTTTTTTTCGACCTAGCTTGATTTAGTAGTAGTAATTATTATCATCATCATCCTCTCTCTCTCTCTCTCTCTCTCTCTCTCTCTTTCCCACTCTCTTTCATGTAGGTTATTTGAAAACTATTTCTCTACTAGTTAAGACTAAGGTTACATATTATTGAATTGTTCCAAATCTCACGTATCAATAATAGGGATAACAATAAATCAAACATTTATTTTATTTTTGAAAAAATTAAAACGAGATCGTTTTATGGCAAAATGATTTCACAACCTTAGGCCTTTTATCTTACAGTTATTCTCGTTGTGGTTGTTGTTTCATTTAATTTTAATACAAATGGCAAATCGTAATGTTTGCTTGTTGAAAAGAAAAACTTTAATTTTTTTTCTTTTTTGAAAGATACGAGTGATTTTTTGTTTCTTTTTTTGGAAGATATGTTTAATCTTTCTAACGATTCTTGTTTTTTTTGGTTATTTTTTAATCATATATCAAGAAATTATCCTTTTTTTAATGAAAGTTCAGAGCTTTATGGGTTTGTGTGGTTCTACTCAAAGATGTGAACTGCTTTAATGTGCTTGTTCATGTTCAGGAAAGTAGTAGGATTTTTAGGTTTGTTTCTTATCTGGAGGTAGGAAGTAAAAGAGAGAAACCTTAGTGTGCAAGAAGGAGAAGGTTATACTTGCCGGTCACGATGAGTCAGTTGTTGTCACCTGCGGAGAGTCTACATTCAAAATACTATGAGGGGTTCAACCACTTCTAGCATCGACATCGAAAAACATTTTTGAGGTTGGCTTGTTCTCTGCTTGAAAATGGATGCAAATAACAACGACCATGGATGCAAAGTTGTCTTGAACAATGAAGGGTATGCTAGCGAACAAGCGTTTTCTTTTCCTATGAAGCAAGTAAGCGTTCTTTTCTCTCTCCACTTATTTTCTACATATTTGCAATTATATCTTTTGATTTCTGTTTGTGTCCTTTTTGTGATTTTTGGGGTTAGTTTAGTGATTTCCATATCCTTTTTTTTTTTTAGAGTTCAAGATTCATTGGATACGTTTGAGACTATTTATGTTCTTGGCATTATATGTTTTTGCTGCTCCTCATAAGTTTCTCTTTAAGTATATGTTAATTGTTTTTGGAGGCTCTGAGTTTGTTTCGCTTAGGTTTTGCCTTTTAATTTCTAGTAATTGAACAACATTTTTTACAACTAGACTTCGACTCAGTCTTTTTGAAACGCAGGTTTATTTCGGAAATAGTTATTTTGTTGTTCCCACCAAGGCATTTAGTAAGTTTTGCAAACAAATTTTTCCTGTTACATCATACGTTTGTCTTTCATTAGAAATATTACCTACCTTATGCCCCTGCTATTAAGCCAACCCTTTACCTGCCTTTTTAATACTTTTCTTAAGAATAGAAACTCATGTCTTATTTAGGTTATACCTGTGTCATTTGTCAACTCAGTCTGTTGCATCATATTGTAGATTATGACATTACAGTATCTTCCATAGATATTTTTTTACTCTCCTTTTTTCTTTTCTCTCATTGCATAGACATTTTAACACAGATATGTTGTTAAGTTTTCTAAGTCCAAACCAAATCCTATTCTTTCTGTTACTTTGAGTAAGTTGTTTTAATTCTTATTATTTTATTTTAATTTTGATTATTAAGTATTTATTATTATTATCATTAGTATTATTATTTATTTGTTTTTACGCATTTATGTATTTTATTTTATTTATTTATTTATTTTAGTTTAAATTATTTACTCTTTTAACCTACATTACTTATTTGTATTTTTGTATTATTACTATACTAATTTTTTTCTTCATGTCAAATTTATATGTGAGTCTACCGAAAATAACCTCTTTATTTTATAGAGGTAAGATTGTGCATTATCAGACTTCTCTAGATCTTGCTTTGTTGTGAAATTTTAAACTAAGTGATAATGATGATGATGATAATAAAAAGAGCGAGATACGTACATATAAGTCGCTTAACTCTTTTAATAAATACAAGGCTTAGGATACTAAAGTTCAATGATATAATCCAACCAAATAATGACAAATCCACCGTCCGAATCAACACATGTTTTTCCATTTGCATCTTCATCATTTGCCAAAATAGTATATATATATATATATATATATAGGGGAAAAAAGAGTTCCTTGCTCCTTTCCTTAATTTCTACAAAAAGGAGGTGAAAGTCAATTATCGCTGCCAAGGATGCGACTTTGAAGGGTTCTGATTCCAAATCCAAATGCAACGCGTGACAGTAATGTAATATTATTAGCATATTCTTACTATTTATTATTTAATAAAGACCGCACGTGGCATCCGCGTGGGCCGAGTTGACGGATACCCCGTTCTACACGGCGGCGTCACTTAAACCCGAATTTTCATTTTACAGCTCGCCAGGATTCATATAAGTTCGAAATCCCAAAATTACCCTCCTCACATCCCAACATTACCATACTTGCCACTTTAGGCTTTTGTTTTTGTTGAGGTAATTACTACTAAAATCCCTTGCTTAAGCTACGTTTCATTAGGGTTTATTAATGGAATAAAATAAAAAATAATATTATTCTATTGTTTAAGAGAAGAATTTTATATTATATTTTATTCTTTCATAAATAGTAAGAATAAGAAATCTCTGATTTGAAAGGTTTAAGATAAAATGCAAAATGATAAACAATTTTTCACTATATTACATTATAAACCCTTCTTTCAAACAATATTTTATTATATTAAATTATGAACTCTTTCATCCATCTTAAATAACAATTTTCTAATATTACATCTATTTATATTTCATTCTATTATAAACCATTCAATTTCATTAAAAATCTTACGTTTAACTAAATGTAGGCTTAGTCTTGAGTATTCACTTAACCACTGATGTTTGTTCTCTACTATTACTAGTTGTTTATTACATGAAATTAACAATTGAAAGCTTTTGTTAAACGAAAATGAGTTTAAAATAACTTGCTTATACTAAAACAATTAAAATATGAATTGTTCACATTAGAAGTGATTCTACCCTTTAATGTTAAGGTATCTTTGGAAAACTTATAACTCTTAAGTATTCATTGATAACTAACAGTTATTTGTTGATAATTATTAATGAAATTGAATTAAATTTGTTAGCTAAAATTAGAGATAAAATTGAGATTCTTATTATTGTTTTTATGTTAATAATTTAATTTAAATTAATAATAATGATGTTTTATTATATTTAAGAAGTCAATACATCCCAGCATACAAGGCTATCTGTTTTGTTAGGATCGAATGAAGGTTACGAATATATGCAACTTTTCTTTCGTAATTTTTATAAAGAGGCTATTTTTGTTGTTAGATTTAAGAAGATGATGACAAGTGAATTTGAAATAACTAATTTGGAAACAATAAACTTTTTCTGAGGTTAGAAATTAGGCAGTGTTGAAGGTATTTTTGTTTCTGAAAAAAAAGAAAATATAGATGGTTGCGTAATAATGGGAAGGAGCGAAGGGTAAAGTGGGGAATGAGCATATTTCCCACAAGCTCCTGTGTCAGAAGCTTCTCCGTGGTCTCGCTTGTTTGGGAACTGGTAAATTTGATTCCGTTTGACTTTTTAATGGGAACGATCTATTTTCCCATGAATTTGCACGCTCTATTTTAGAATTTCTTTTGGTTTTCAATAAAACAAGTGCTCAAGATCAACGTTCGATTCAGACAATCCTCACCAATAGTTCTCATCTTTTTCGGTTCTTTGAGGTTAGGACTTCGTTGGGTTCTGAATTTACTTAAAGACTGGGTTTTTGTTCATGCCAATTAATGTTTGTAGTCCCTTTGCGTTTTTTCATGTTAATTAAGTCTTTAAAGGGTTTTGTGATTCTGGGTTTATCAAAATTACTTATTTTTAGTATGCTGTCATGTTATTCTCATCTGTTCTTTGCTTCCACTGTTACTTATTCCAATTTGGTTAGGTTTCTTGTGTGTTCATTGGCTGTTTTGGATGACTCTATCATCTGGGGCCTGTAATTCTTCTGTTTTGGATACCTTGGATTATTAAAGGGTTGATGGTGGTGTAATTTTGCAGGTTAAGATGCGTGCCCCATCATTGCTTTCACAGTGCTGGCCTGGTTTGGTGCCTAGTGATCGGGGAAGTCACAGTATCTCCACTGTTTCAGAAAGAGATTCACATCTTTCTTCGCCAGCTGTGGAGATTCTTCCTTCAAAAGTATATCACTGCGGTTGGCTTGATTCTGTTATTATATCACCTGCAGTGGAAATTTCTGTTAATGCTCACATCATGACTATGCTTGCGCAGATGGCTCATCCTTATAGGTATGCTGGGGAAAATGTGGATTTGCAAGGTTTCCATGTGTTCAAGGTATCTAAGAAATCCTTTCTCCAGTAGCTTGGATCAGTTGGCTGTTCAACAAATTTTCGGACAAGAGGGTTATACAGGACCTGCATTAATTACTTGTGATGAAACATTTGCTTTATTGGGTCTGATGCATGAACCTCTAACCATCAGCTTTATTTTCTATATCCTATCCCTCACTTTTTGCTGTTAGTATGTTGTCCCTCATTTTTGCTTGATGCTTTATTCAACCTCTTTCAGGGAATAGTTAGTGTTGCTGATATCTTTGGATTCACTGGTTCTGAAATGATGTCAGCTAAACCTGATGGTTAGTATGTGAGATTTAGCACACATATAAAGCTATAGTTTTCTTATTAAAGTACACTTCATAGGCTGATCGTGGTGTGCAATAAGAAATGACTAGTTTAATGTTTTTTACTGAATTGAAATTTGAAAACCATCATTATCTTGTGTTGCAGGGTCTCTGAAGTCTTGGGATAGCTCCATTGATCTTGTTAGTATTCTTAGGCATGAAATTCGTGACGGGCAGTTAAGCTTTAGAGGCAAGAGGGTGCTCGAGGTAACTAATGGGAAATAATATCTACTGACACCATTTGGAACTTTTCCTCAATGCATAGATCATGTATGTCCATATTATTTATATGATTATGCAACAGCATGCCATGTGATGCAGCCATCTTGTTGGACAATGATCCATTGAACAAACTATAGGATTAGACCTCCTAAATCTCAGTATCCTTATGGTGGATTCTAGTGGTGAAATTTAATGTCTGTTACTAGTTCCAATCACCAGTGTTCTTTTTTGTTCTGAGCTCCGTGTAAACATTGCGTTGGACTACTCTTTCCTTCACGCTATTTAGTTTTATATGTAAGATAAAGAACTTAGCACTATGGTGAGGGTTAGTGGGCTAAGGATAGTAAATAATAGCAGAACTCAGGCTGGGATAATGAGATTAAACTTGGAATATACACGGGACTGTGAGTTTTTGACCTCAAAATATCAAAGGAAGCATAAGATGACTGATTTTGAATTCTTTGATAGCTGTATAAGAATTTGTGCTCGTAAAGTGGCGTCTTAATTTTAGTATTGATAAAAAAGACAGTTGTTCTTATCCATTGGATATTATAGGCTACTTGCTAGGCACATAATATCTAGATATATATTTACAAAAAAAAAAAATCTAGATACAATATGTTATGAAAAATAAAAAAGATAGATATATCAAATGTAACTGATAAGCAGGCTCATCAGATGATTTGCCCTTGTTTACTTAGTTTGCTGCTTAAAGTTTCTGATCAGACCATTCATTTAAAGTGGAAAAGTAATGAAGAAGCCTCTCCTTTTTTGTTTTCATTTGATGCTAGGCAGTCAAGAAATCTTTCATCTTCCTTTGCATTAATCAAATGAAACCAACTCTGGTTTTTAGAAAATTAATGAATCCTTGCTTATTGTTTGGCACTTGATCTGTCTACTTGGTGATTCTTGCAGCTTGGCTGTAGCTATGGGCTTTCGGGGATATTCACTTGCTTGAAGGTAATTGCCACTTGACCATTCTTTGCATTCCAATCAATGTTTTGTTACTTTTTAATTACTATTGTTGATTTATGTTAATATTGTCTTCGTCTGTTTTTAGTATTTTATGCTCTGGAGGTGTTTCCCCGTTATCTTCACCATTTCAAAAGTAAGATGAATTGGGCCTTAGATGTGGGTTGTTGGCATGAGGCTTTTGTATGCCAAGTATAGATATGTACTAACTGGTTGAAATCTGAACTAAAGAGCTAACAAAAACTGCCCATATGCTTCTTACTCCAATGCCCCGTATAAGTTCTTGAAGGTTGTGATTTTAAACTGTTTTCTTGAAGTGGAAAATTTTCCTCCAAACTAGCCATGATATGAATGTGGTCTGCTGCTGGGTTGGAAAAAAAAAACTATTTTGGAGAAATGTTTTTTCTGGTTTTCTGAGTCAGCTAGTTTCATATCTGTAAGGGATTAATCTCTGTGAAACAAACAGTAGTGAAAAATCAGACACACAAGAGACTCCAAGTAAAAAACCTGTAATCTAATCTCAACGTTTGTGGCTAAGGATTTGGAGAATATCTTATTGGCATGAATTCATTGAAGCTAACGAATTGATTCACAGGGAGCTTCGACAGTGCACTTTCAGGACCTCAATGCAGAAACTATAAGGTGCACAACTATACCAAATGTCCTCGCTAATCTTGAGCAAGCTCGGGACAGACAGAGCCAACAGCCAGAGAGCCCTCTGACCCCATCAAGATATACACTGTCGCCATCTGTACACTTCTACGCTGGAGACTGGGAAGAACTCCCCACAGTTTTGTCTATTGTGAGGAACGAGTCATCTGAAGCGACGCCAGGGATGAGTCTAAGCTTCTCTGAGGAGGATTTCATGGAGGGATGCAGTAGCCAAGATGGTAGCATTATAGGTCAGGAACCACCTTCAAGACGTTCTCGGAAGCTTTCAGGAAGTCGGGCATGGGAACGAGCTAATGAAACAGATCATGGAGGTGGTTATGATGTGATTTTGATTACAGATATCCCATATTCCCTGACCTCTTTGAAGAAGCTTTATTCCCTTATAAAAAAGGTCAGTTTGTTTATTGATTTCTTCTGATCTAATTTATCCCAATTGTGTAAACAACCATGTCTCTTTGCCTGTAAACTTACATTTGTCCCTTTTGCTCTGGTTTATCAGTGTTTGAGGCCACCTTATGGTGTATTATACTTGGCAACGAAGAGACATTACGTAGGTTTCAGTAATGGTGCTCGGCATTTGAAAAATCTGGTTGACGAAGAGGGCATTTTCGGAGCCCATCTAGTAAAGGAGATGACAGATAGAGACATTTGGAAGTTCTTTTTCAAGTGAGCCTATTTCAGAACTGCCAAGAAGTAGATCTAAAGAGGACACAAAATTTCGTATATATTTTAACGCTCTAAATATTGTTAGTATGTTTTATAGATCACAAATACCATGATTCGTTCCTTTGTTTGAAACAACAGAATCAAAGTTTGGAGTTTTAACTAGTTGGCTTCTACTTTTGCTTCATCATCTTGTAATCAACACCCAGTATTCCATGATCTTATTTCTCCTCCTTGTCAAATTCTTCAAATTATTTCTTGTACATCAGAGCACAATCATCTCTAATTTCAGTTATGACATCATATCAATTTCATCTTTTTTTCTTTTTCTATAAGCTTCTATAAAGCTTGGAATTCCACATTGTAATGTCACCTCAACATTTTAATTCATGTTTGAATGAGTCGTGCCCATTCTGCTTGCCGGAGCAACTGTGTAAGATGTCTGAAACAATGTTCTGGAGCAAATCCTGCATCCAATATGGGATACTATCACTCTGTCCAAACCTCCACAGTCGCATTGCTTTTATTTTTTGCAGGTTTCTCACTAAGTATTAATGAGCGAAGTAGGCAAATATGGGCACCCCTCTAGATAGAGAAAGCACGGAAGTAGAGAAAATAATGAAGGTTGTAATGGTGGTCCCCGTTAACATCCTACCTCAGCCAGTGTCTAAGAAATACGTTAAATCGAGTTGAGGCTCACTTTAGGATTGAGCAGGTGCTCATATGCGTGCTATACATGGGTAATCCAACAAAGCGAAAAAGGAGTCGAAACAAAAAACTACTAACGTATATCTAAGACCTTCGAGAATACTAAACTTTCTTCTTCCATTGTTACTTTTCATACAGAAATCTAATAAATGCAAAAAAAAGAAGGCAAAGGACATGAGAGTTTAGAGTAACCACAATATGCTTACAAATGGGTACGCCTGTTTCGTTCTTCTATTAAACGTCTGAACACCATTTTCCCACAATGAATCAAGGTCAAGATGGCCATACAATACAAGAGAGGAATTGCAACCACACAGCCCCCAGATGCAAAATTTACCAGTGTCTAATAAGAATAACAGAAGTTTATCAGTACCAACCAAAGCAGCAATTACAAAGACCGTCTAGATAAACCTTAACATGCAAGTTCAAATCATTCAAGTTCTGTAAGTCACAAAGAAAATTTATATCTTTCACAGTTAAATTATTTCATTGTTCTCGAGTACTCGCCTCTCCCAATTTCTCCTTTCTTTATTGTCCGTTTTTGTTGTTCTTATTTCTTTCTCCTTTCCATGTTCTCATTTCTTCCTATTGAACACAGCTAGGCCTACACTGATAACCAAAACATATCTCCATTTCTATTCTTATGACATCTGACTTCAATGACTAGCAACACATCTTTTCTATCAATACTGTGATTGAAATATTTTAGATATAGTAGTTCAATTTTACTGTAAATGATCCATAAAACATAATACCATGTACGCGGGCGAGATGTGAGCAACTGCTTTCTATAAACAAAAATTTCCATTTCAAGGTCCATCAATTGGTGGCCAAAATATATTGTATACGTCTCGTCAGGGTCCCAATAAAATTACAGTTTGTAGACTATTAGCAAATTATACTAGGTAAACTGCTTTAATGCATAGTTAAACATGAACAGATGATGAGGATTTTACCACTAGTGCTGCCACAAGATGAACTGTAGGGGCAAAAAGTTGGTCCACTTTATTCTCTTCCGCATACCCATTAAAAGCAATTACCATAGAGAAGGTGTGAATCGTAACAAAAGCAAGAGCAATAATTGCTGCGCATGTAAAACAAACAGAAAGCGAACATCAATATATCTCATCATTGGAATGTTGTAGCTCAAAGTATAACTTAACAAAGCAGGTTACTTCTTATGAGCATCTCAACTACCATATACTGACAAAAACATTCATATTGTGACCAGTGGAACATGGGGGATTCCTGGTTACCACAACCATTTGCCAAGCGTCTTTGCTCAACAATATGTGCTTTCTATATGGTATTTTCTATACATTTCACATTAAAAGCTTCCCATAAGAACTTTGTCTCCAGAATCCACTGTAAAGGACTATTACTACATACATCACCCTTAGAGCACTAATTTTAACTTGAATAGTGCTTCTGGTCACTCCTCTTAATTAGGTAACTATAACCACTCACCACATTTATCCCTCTCCAAAAAATGAAAATCTATCCTTTATCTAAATGTCTATCTACCTCGTTTTCACCAACTGGGTCATTACATGTAAGGATTATAGCATCAAGTGTGACAAAACCTCCCCTCTCTCACCTTACTACTTCACGCTGACGTGCATGAAGTCTAATAATGTCTAATTCACACATGAAATACTTGAAAGGAAAACTTTACTCACATGAGACAAGAAAAAATGGCATCTGTGAACACCTGTCAACAAAGAATGTTGCTGGGCCAAATGCTGGCGTTAGGACACTAAGACAAAAGAAAACAGCATGGGCTACACCATGACCTAAACCACCAGCTGCATAAATTGAGTGTTATTAAGAGATGCAACAGAAATACTAGGAAGCAGAACAAACATAGACAAGAAAAGATATAGTGAGAATTGTAGGTTGCCAAAATCAAACAGCTGAGTTGATTGTAGAATCACTATTTTATTTATATTACCATTTCTATCCATCTATAGAATCCTTATTGAACTGATGATACAGTTTTAAAGGTCCAATGCATAGGGTCAACTTTGTCAAACTGACAGAATCAAACATAAGCCTAATTCCTATCCTTACAAGCAAACCAACAACTAGCGAACTAATTTCCAACAAAGACAATACTCTTCTTAGATTAGCTGATCCTGCTCATGTCGTCAGTCTTTCAGAAACACGGACATTAGTTGCATGCAGGGAATTAGCACAAATTTCTCTTTCCATTTTTATCTCAGTGGTGAAAAACTTTTCATTCTTCTAGCAGCCGAACTTCAATAAAATGTTGGTTGGCATCTCTTTTCGTATGATTTTGCATCTTTATAGAACAACCATGAAAAGGGAGGACTATTTTATGCCGCAGACCTCAGCCACTTACAATATTCTATGACTAGATCTCTCTTTCACTGTCCTTCTCCCAATAAATGCTGATGGGCAAAATATAAAGAAGATTCATTTGCCGCCGTTGACCAAATGTCAGAAGCAACAGGAAAAGAAGGCTTGAGATAAACTGTTGATTGTTATTCCTACATACAATCTTGAGCACATTTTCACATAAGAAATAAGGATTTTGGATGTCCTCCAAAATATCTCAGCATCGTATCAAAATTCTGAACGTAGTTCTGCAGGCATGTTTCTATTTAGGTACGGTTTGATAATTGGACAACACATAGTCTTCTAATTCAGATGATCAAATTATCCAGACTTATGAACAGGATTCCTCTTCACTCCAGAGCTTCTACCTTGATGAACCAAGAGCGTTGGGAGGGCAATTTTAGAGGATTCAACTTACTAGTTGAATTTCTCCCTCAAATCACGGATACTCACAAGTAGGATTCGGTAACTTGGGTCCCAAATGCCTCAGGTAAATTCACTAATAAGTCTTGTTATAAGGCAGGAAGGTGTAGGGTATGTCCCTTGGTTTAATCTCCTTTGGAAACGTTCTCTCAATCATAAGGCCTCCATTTTCACTTGGCTTGTTATACAAAACAGGATTTGTACTAAAAACAGATGGTTTGGATCTTATGATCCGATTTGTGTTCTTTGTAAAGAGTTGGAAGAAGATAGAGAGCAATTATTCTTTAAATGCAGTTTCTCCAAAGCAATATGGAGCAGAGTTTTGCATTTGTTGTCTGATGCTTTTGTTAATTATGATTGGTCATCTTCTCTAAATTGGATCATTTGTACTGCCAATTTGAGGTCACAAGATGCTCCTATATACAAAATTGCCTTTACGACCACGATTTATTCTATATGGAAGGAAAGAAACAAGAGGATCTATAGGAATGAGGAAGTAAACAAATATATCTTAGCTGATGATATTGTCAATGGAATCCGAGCCCTTATGTTAGCAAAATCTTATCAACATGATCTATCCCTATGAATGAAGACTAGATGGAATTTGTAATGTTTTTTGCTATCTTTTATTTGCCTTTGTGATATGTCATGTCCTTAGTTGTAATTTTCGTTTGTAATTTATTTAAGTTGAAATTGTAATGTTGAGTTAGTTTATGCTATTGTTAATGCAATAATTATTCAAATTAAAAAAAAAACATGTTGCAAATCAGTGTTTACCTACAAATAAAATGGAATAGAGAAGGGGTTAACACAAGGTCATTACAAAAGCAACCTATGGTGCTATAGCAATTTGGACAATAATAAGGAATAATTTGAAAACAACTTCAATGCTTACTCAGTGCAGAAACAAGAACATGAAAACAACTTCAATGCTTACCCAGTGCAATTTGCATCTTATCTGTCAGAAACAAGCGTGGTTTAGAAACTCTATCGGCAAAAGCATCCAGTGTATCTTCCAGTCGCCTACACACCATCCGCACAGAAGAATGTTAAAAAACATGACAGATACTTGAAGAGATGCCCACTCATGAATTGTAGCAGCTCTTCAGGTGCAGCTATCAGTAGAATCTTCTAGAACATGGATCTATTTATGCATATATATGGATTCCAAAAGAAGGAAGCCAATGAATAAAAATGCAACTAAGCATTACATGTTAGAGACAAGCAGCAAGGTCAGAAAATATATAGCTATTTTAGTGAACTTGAAAAACACACAAACCAAATTCTGGAGAATGAGAAGTTACTATTCAACATTTGATTATCTAGACAGCTACTTACAATTAACTATCTTTCATGAAACATGAGGAACTTTACAAATGTTAACCCACAAACATGTGGATCATGCCAAATAAATCTTAAAATTAGTGATTTTCCTCAATATTCTATCATCCTTGTTGTTGATCACTTTCACTTCAGCTGTGTCTCTATATTTGGAAAAATTCACTAGGGAATCCATTACACAACCATCCTAATGAACCCATAGAAAATAAAAACCCATAACTTGTAAAAACTTAAGTGAAATGGAACGTTTTTTACATGATTAGCAAGCCAAATCATTCATTCATGTGACATGACATACTATACACAAGCACATCCACTGAATTCTTATAATTATGTCATTTGTCCTTATGTGACATTAAATGTGAATGAAGCATGAATTTAAGCCGTTTAGCTACACAAGTTCAAAGAGAAAGAGAGCTATAAAATGGTTTGCACACTGCAACTTACTTGTAAACTTTCCAGAAGAGAATCCGGAGCCCTTCTTGGAAACTAACAGATGAAAGTATAAGTATTGCGTGAGGCCACCATACAGTTGATTTAAGAGGAAGAAAGGCCCTCCACACTCCGGAAAGCACAATCACACTAATAAGCAATAACAGCATACTACATACAAAGATTGCAACAACTCGTGAGATTACAAGAATCATAAATTATAAACGAATTCAAAACAATATAAGAAAAATCACTCGTCTTCCTTTCTGAATGTTTGAAGAAGAATTCATAAGCTGACAAAAAATGCCAATATACAGTTAAACGCAATTGATCCCATGTGAAGGTGATCACGTTCATAATGTAGCCAACCAATAAGTGACTGAAAAGGAGCTAAGTACAAGTGGAAATGCTTATTTAGGAATTAA
>JAOTAY010000005.1:8440655-8451749 GCA_025629805.1 Erythroxylum baracoense
AGATAATCCCAATGAAGTGTTGATTTCACACTTAATGAATAGGATATGGATTGGTGAACAAGAATGGGAAACTAAAAATTGAACAAGTGAAGAATAAGATTAAAAACTTTAATTTGAAAGTGAGTCTCATTGTCACATGTCAATGTGCTACTGTTATATATTGTAGACTGTGTGTCCTAGTGTAACTGGGACTCACTGTTATACATTTCAAACAGTGGGTCCTAATTGTCATATAACAATGGGGCCCACTTTTATTTAAAATAATAAATAATGTCACGTTAATATATGACATTTAACTTATTAAGAATATAACACCAAGAACGAACGGGATCCATCCCATTCGTCCATTTCATCTGACAGTTCTCATCATTCATTTACTCGTTCATGCTAATTTTTTTTCTTTAAGTATATATATGTCACGACTGTGACTTAAACTATTACAGTCGTGACTTATATATATTAAGTATACTAAGCATGAAGGGTGGTGAAGACGAAGCATTTAAATCCAATCGTTCAATTCATTGAACAATTGTAGTCTTTCTCTTCTTATTTCACTCTCCAGTTCCTCTTCTTATTTCACTCTCCAGTCCCTTCTCATTAAATGTCTCCTCAGAGCTTCAATTATTTTAATTATTTGAGAACCCAAGAGTCAAGACCCCCTGACCCTCCACCAACTGTAATAAAATACCTTTTTTTTTTACTTTTTCTCTACCTCCTCTCTCAAAGTTCTAGCCTTTAGCAAATTTTTTCTAGATGGTTCACCCAGTCAACGATCTCTCTCTCTCAAGTCTCTAACCTAGCATCTGTTGATACTTCTCTTCCCCTCCCTCTTTTATCCTCTCACCTCATGTTCATTCTCTTTTCTTCCTTCATGTTTTCCTTTTTTTCTTTCATTTCATCTTTAGATTCTAGTGTTTTCTCTAGGTTTCGTTTTCTTGGGAAAAACATATGTGTGTAAGGGGAAAAGCTAGATGTGAATCGTAAGGGCTTATATTGTTCAACCATTTCTTTTTCTCCTGACACTGAAAAGAAGAAAATTGTCTTTTATTTTTGTACAGAAATTTGTGCAAAGATCTGTTCAAGAAATTGTCAAACTTGGAGGATTCTTGCTTCTCTATCTAGACCATTTCTGACGGCATCACTAATTTGTCTGAGTATCTACTTTCTACTTTTATTTAGAGCTAGTTTTTCGGTGCAAATTTGATGCTAATATTGGTAGCATCATAGTCTTTTTCAACAAGTTCGACTATTGTTTTCATTCTGTTTTCTATATCTATAGCAAGTTTTATTATTGTTGTCGTACAACTAGCCCTTTCATAAGATGCCTTGGCAACTGAGGAAATCTGTCTATCTTAACTATTGATGACGAAAAGATGAGAATGGTAGCTCACTTTTGTGGTCAACAAAGTTCCACTGCCTAATTATAGGGCAGACTTTGATGAGCAAAATGGTTTATCACAGAAAGAGGTAAAACAGATGGTTGATAATTATATTATTTTTTAACACTTTCTCATTTAGACCTCTGTGCAGATCCGAAAGTCTACGGAAATTCAAAGAAGAGTTGGAAATCTTTTGAATAGCTCCCAACGAGCATAATCCTTGAATGATCCTGGAGGAGCTCCTGGCAAGGACTCGAACAACCATCACTGAGCTTACAAGTAAAACATCCTATTCCTACCCTGGGAAAAGATTTTGACAATGAGGAATTCAATGTTGAACTGAATTAAAGACAAGACAAACTTAAGGTTAAATTCTAATCCTCGTCTGGTATACTATTGGCTTCCTTTTACAGGGATAAGTAGAGAAGTAAAATGCCATATTGGTGTTATATGTACCTTCACTTATGTGTTTTATTGTTTACAGCAAGGTTTTAAAAACCGGACAGGACCGACAGGTCTGACCGGAAAAAGTCTGAACCGATCAGTGGTCTGGTTCGATTTTAACAAAAAACCTGTCATAATAAAAATCAACCAGTTTTTGGAGAACCAGCCAGTTTTCATCGAACCGGTGTAACCAGTTCGACGATACTAAAATCCCTAATTGCCAGTCGCCCCTAACAATGGCAAGAGCGACTGCGATGGCGAGGGCGACTTGCGATTGAGACTCTGCACTTTGTCTCTCGCTGGTCGCCCCTCATCCTTCTGTAATGATTTCTGATTTTTCATTGACTTTAGTTGATTGGCGACAAACAACACGGCTGTGAACTGAAAGACCAAATATCAGCTTACAAATAAGCGGATGAAAATGCAAGATGTTGACTCCTTGATGAGCTCTCAAGGTGCTTCCTTTTTTTCCATTTTCGCACTCGTAGTTGCCCATTTCCACGTCACTAAAGAACTCAGTTCTTTGAAAATGAGAATTTGGTTCAAAAAAGTTTATCCTGGTGATTTTTTTAAATTGAATTTTGATTTAAAAGACCATTCTTTGCTCCTCTTTGTCCTCCTCTTGAATGAACTTGACCCTTTTGTCAAAAAATCCCATATAGTTAATGCATCTTTCAGATCTCTCTGTGTTTTAACAAGTATACTTAATGTCAAATGTGATGCGCCTCAAAGTCATAGTTAGTTGGGATTCTCATGTTTACATTGTTTTTACAACCAAAACTTACTACTGCCATTTTGTGCTTTATTGGGACTCAATTGATAATTCTACAGCAACTAACTTCCAGGCCGCTGAACTTGAAGAACCTAGCGCCCAGTTTTAGTTTGATGGGGAAGCTTCCCAAGTTACCGACTTGCCTGTAACCTTAGATGTGGATGCTTCTCAAGCAGAAAGAAGCGAAAAGGCAACTTTGTCACTTGTGGTTAGTCATACCCTCAATCCACGGGATCATAATAGTGATGCTTGTAATACTGGCAACTTGGCAACCAACTTTAGTTCAGAACACGCTGAGATTTTTTAGAAGGCTTCCATTCTCAAGAAGCATGCTTGTCAAGAAGAAAATAAGCGTGGAGCTTTAAGATCCATTGGCTTAGACCTCAATGCAGAAGATTATACTAGCTCTTTGAACCAGAGCTTGTTGAATCCTATCAAGAATGACGATCACTTAAAATTGAGGGATCTTGTTAAGTGTGGAAATACTACAGGTCTAGTAGAACAGAAAGATTCAATGAGGGTTTGGAAAGAGATTAAACAAAATGGATTCCTCTCATTTTCTCAAGGAGGGATTTCTTTTAATAGTTGTTTTATGGCACCTTCTCATGGAGGGATACCAGTGCCAAAGCAACGTGGGAGAAAACCTAAGAATGATGTTCTCAATAAAAGAATGGAGCTCGCAAAGAGAGAATAGGTTGACAGGTTCACAAAAATTGCTGCTCCAAGTTGACTGCTTAATGGATTGAACCCTGGGATCATAAACCATGTGAGAAACAAGATACATGTCCATTCCATAATAGAGGCACTAGTCAGGTCTAAAAAACATTGAAAAAACTGTGCCGAAAGCCTGCCAACAAACCAATCAAACGGTGAAACTAAAAAAACTAGTAACATGACTGATTTAGGAACAAAGCAGCTAAATTTTTCTGATGGGGAGATCATATCTTATTTTGATCATATTTAAGTTAAAATTATACTGTATTATAAGTTTACAATTGAGAATAATTTCATATATTACTAATTTATAATTTATTTTAATACAGTAGAAGAAGTTGATGCAAATACTTTGAATGAAAGTGTAGCTTATGAATCTTTAAATAACATTGGAGAATTTGAAGTTTTTGACGATGATGAGACACAATCTCTTTCAAAAATACAATTTTGATTTTTATTGTTATTTTAAGTTTTATATTAGACTCATATTTACTTATTATTAGTTCATTATATAATAATAAAAATTGGTGTATTTTTTATTTCAATAAAATATTTTATTTTTACTAATCTTATAAGTTTTACTTCTTATTTATTATATACTGGTTGTATAACAGTTCACTACCGGTTGAACCTTTAAACCTTAAACCTTTCCTTCGACCGATTCGATGTCCGATTTGGTTTTTAAAACATTGGTTTACAGGCAAGTGATGGTGCAAAGAAAATGCTAAAATTCAGAAAGAAGCTTTTTAATGTAATTTTTCTGATATAGATGCTCTTGGCTGAGATTAATTTTAGGTTAAAACTACGAATCAAAAGAAGTGCTGTATTACACCAGGAATTAGCATTTTGATTCTACCTATAGAATAAAAATTTGATACGAGACATCTACTAATTAAGAGCATAACGATGTTTGAGGGAAATGAAATATGAACTTTTTTTATTGTATAAAAGTGTATGAAGGAATGAGTATTTTATTTCTTGGCTGATGTAGAGAGTGTGGACCTTAAGTACTTGTCTAATAACTCTTTTTCAGTTGTAATTGACATATCTTCTAATACACATTTTACATACTCTTTTAAGGTAGTTAATGAAATGAAATAACTTCCACCTTCTCATACCTGAAAAAGCTGTACTAGGCTAACAATGAACTCTACTTACTGAGACAATTAATGGCATTAAAAGAGAATGAATTACTGGAATTTTACCGATGGCTCTATTAAAGGTGATATCTTGAATGGGAAATAAGAATAGATATTGCCATGATGACTGTACCAAATCCTCAATGCCTTTATTCATTTAAGGAATTTAATAAAATGAAATAATTACCACCCGCCAATCAGGTACACCCTTCATTCATTTAAGGGAGTTAATGACATGAAATAATGAAATAGTTGCCACCTTCACAATTGAAATGAAGGAATGATGACATATTTACTTCGATAGTAGTTAAAAGATATAGAAGCTTTAAAAAGATACATGAGCTTTAAGCAATCTAAAGAGAATATAATAATCTGACGAAGCAACTTAAAGAGAATATGATAACCTGACGCCGCAGCAGCCCAAAAAGAATACCATAATCTGATGCAGCTGCAAACTACATTTATTTACTTCGGTAGCAATTAAAAGATACAGAAGCCTTAAGCAATTTAAAAAAAAAATGATAACTTGACAGTAGAAGCCCACTACATTTACATTTTAGTCGTTTATCAATCTAAAATCTAAAATTTGCACTTCCAACAACTCTCAACGCAGCAAGCAATTCACATCACATCCTCTTCTCTCGTTCCTACTAAGAAATTAAATGATCAAAAAGACATGCAACAAACACTTGTACAAAAGCCATCTAAAAAAGAAGAATGCGTTTGCTAAGAGTCCGGATCCTCTGTCTAGCCATAAGCCAAGCCCCGATTCAGCCACTTTCTTGTTTCTCCTATAGAAAATGCACGCCACTGCAGTTAAGGCACACCCGTCCACGGGCTTAGACAAAATTTCATTTTTGTTTGTTATTTTTTAATTTTATAAATAAACTTTAAATTAAAATGAGAAAAATTAGAAAACAATAAATTAAAAAATTTTAATATTAACAAATTTATGGGTTGAATTTAAATTTTGTGACATGAGTACACTATAAATAACAAATATATTTAGTATGCACTGAAAATTAAAATGAGAAAGATCATAAAAAATAAATTAAAATTTGATTTAATTATATTTTAAAAATTTATTTAAATTAATTATTTTTCTCATTTTAAATTTATTTTAAAAATATTATATATAAATTTAACTATAATATGTTATTATTAACAAAATTCAAAATTAAATTATAATACATTAATATAAGTGAATGCACGGGCGTGCATTTATAAATTTAATAAAACAATAAATTAAATTTGAAATTAAATTATTACTTTAATAAAAAATTAATTTATATTATAATATGACATTAACTCACTCCTTCAAGGATGTCACGGGTGTGACTTAGCATATCACACCTGTGACATATAATGTTCTTAAATTCTTTTCCTTTGTTAACAATGTGTTTAATAAATCAAACTACCCAGGTTTCTCTCACCCATTTCAATATGAATATAGGTTAATTTGTCATTACAACAAATTTCTGAGGAAACAATTTCACTCCAAAAGGCTCATATTTCAATTCTTTTTCATCAACAGCACTAACCTGGTAATTTTCCACAGAAATACGCTATGTCTACAAAAAATTCGCCGCCGCTTTCAATGACACACAATCTTCAATCTTTTAATAGATACGTCGGTTATTTAAACACACAATGTTATAAATGAAATTTATTCGGTTGTTACAAATGAAATCTGCAAATAATTAGTTTAGTTTTAATAAACATTTAATATGTTTTAAATTTTTCTGATAGATTCCTTCCTTTTATTTTGAATTTTGTTTCTTATCAATTCCATTCCATTCCAACTTTGTTTCCTTCGTCTTTGTTCCCTTCGTCTTGTTTCAGTTGTTCAAAATGTCTAACAAAGATACTGCCCAATTCATTCATAAAAATCAAGCCGTTATTCACTATCTAATGGAAGAAACTCCTTTATCACAAAACTAGGTAAGATATTTCTCTTTCTCTACTGTTTCATTTTTTTAAGTAGGAAGAAACAATGTTATATCAATATTGCACAAAATAACTGCTTTAGTTAACATTATTTTCTACCTGATAACAGGAGAAATTTTGTACTAAATATTGTATTCAATGGTTCCTGAGAGCTAACGGTGACAACGTTAAGTTGACTACAAAAAAATTGAAGGCTTGCTTTTCTTGGAGAGAGAGCATATTTATCGATGTTGCCATAATCAATTTTATACACTTTCTTCTGACTCTTCTTTTTTTTTAAAAAATCAATCATCTTTTTGTTTCTTCCATTATAAATAAATGTTGAATTATCCAAAATAAATAACAACAAATATTGCTTGACACTCTACCCGATATTATTCTTTTAATTTCTACTGTTGGTTTTTTTTGAAATGTAGAGAAATTAACAGCAGATGAAATTTCCGCTGAACTCATAGAAAGGCTTGCTTATTTAGCAGGTCATGATGAAAGTTCTAAGCATGTTTTGGTAATTTTTAAACTCTATCTATCAATTATGTCTAATAACTTTTTTTTAATCTTTTCAAACCGATGGAATTTATTAACAATATTGTTTACATATAGCCTTTCTAAGTTTCATTTTCACATTTGTTACTTCTAAAGTCGTTACAAAACTTTATTCTTCTTTTCCTATTCTTGGTTGAAGATGTTTCACTTTTAACAAGATTATTGGAAGTTTCGTTTACGAAAACTGTGAGTGACTATATATAATTTTTTTGTATGTCTTTTTCAATATTTATCCTTCTTAGTCGATTATTAATCATATCAAAATTATGTCTTTTGCTTTGATTTATGTAGAATCACACGCTTCGTTGTGTTTACTTTGGAAGTTGCCATATCAACCATGTGTAAAAACTGCGAGCAATTTGTAATTCTTTTTGATGCAAGTATATTGTTTTTTTAAACTCTTGTGATAAGCCATAAAATTATAGTAACTATTTTAAAAAAGGTTATTGTGTCTTTATTGTATTATAAACTTATATTTTTTATGTACAATTTTTTAATTAAATGTAGACCAATGAATTCATTTAATGTTGTCATATATTATCTTATAATTTGTTTTTAACTTTTTCAGGTTTTTTCAGGTTTGCCTAACGTTCATGAATGAATTTTTATTAGCATCGAAAATTTTTGCCGACTATTATTCGTCTAGACTTTACAAAGTGTTTGTAATCGACTCGCCGTCTTTGTTTTCTTATCTATGGAAGGTAATATTGTTATATATTTCTCTTGTTAATACGTGTAATTCTTGTTTATTTTATTTCACTTTTAACATCTTTATGGAAAACACTATTTTTTATTTTTTAAACGTAATTCATCATAATACTACTAGGCCACTAATGTTACACTTTTTACCTTCTTCTCCTTATTTTTCTAATGTGTTGTCTCCTATTAATTTATAATTCAAATCTTTATTGTTATCAAAAGGTGTTCGACCATTTGTTGAATTTTTGACGATCACCACGGTCATATGTTTACTGGCCTTTGAAGAATCATTAGAATTTTCGCAAGTTTTTTCTCTTGACTTACCTTCCATAAGATCAATAGTTAAAGATGGTTCACACTTGTCAATGTTTTCATTTACAATGTCACAATATTCTAACTCAAGCAAACCATGGTATCTTACTTTAACCCCACCAGCTTCCTCAAAAATAGGGTCTACTAGCAAGTCTTCTTTAGCCTCACCATATATTAACTCATTCAATGCCAGATCTGTCTCTTTTCCATCACCTGTTGGTAGAAAACGCCATCAAAATATTAATGCTTATACAACAACCACCAATAAAACTTTATTCCCATTTACTCCCATTCCACAACGTCTTACCACAATTGAGCCAATTAAAATTGCTAAACTGCAAACCCCACAACCCTCTTTCTTTCGATTACCTGCTATGTTTTTGTTTTCCGAAAAGATTTATAAATCTGACAACTTTAGCGAGTCTTTTTTACCGTTCTTAAAGTTTTACAGAAGCCCTTATAACGAGATTATTTATAGGTCAACTAGGCGACCGCCAAAGGGTCTTGTATCCATTATACCGCCTCATCTCAAGCAAGCGCACATGTCTGTATCACATCGATTTTAAACTAAGAATTAAATTCCACAGACTACACAACTTGTTTTATTATATATGATGAAATCTTTTTGTTGATATAACGAAATGATTTTTTGCCTTTTTGTCTGCTATAAGCCTATGTGTTTATATTTTCTTTTTTATTTTTTTACTATGATTTTAGCAGTACTCTTAATAGTACATACAATTTAATTATTTCTAGCTAAATAAAACCTTCTTGAATATATACAACAAACACAAACAACTTTTTTCAAAACTTTACATTTATTTATTTATGACTTTTATCTAAATAAGATAAGTGGGAGGATATATATATGAATATAATCAATTAATTTTAAAAAATTAATTATGTGACTAAACGATAAGTAATTAATTAATCAATCAAACTATAATTAAATAATTAATTAAATTCTAATTCATTCCTTAACAGGTTAGACAAATATATTTAATAATTATTTGATTATTAATTACGGTTTTATTCACTGTTCAATATTATCAACATTTTATGCTATTATTAATTATAAATTATTACCTGTTTTTATTTATGTTATTAACTGTATATGATGGCATGCATAGTTGTGAGTAAATAAGTCATAACCGTGCATGTTCTTATTATTTATATGCACACATGAAGAAAAAACTCATGGGTGTGCCATAATAAGTCACGCTCGTGAACATGTTATAATATTGATGTTAATAAATATTCCGAATTAAAAAAAATATCTCACGATATTAATGATTATTAAAATAAATCCACGCTTGTGACTTAATTAGTCATGGACGTGAATATTCAACATAGATTTAAGTTGAATTACCAAATAATAATCAATAATTCTCATTTAATTTCTATTTTTTAATTTTTTGATTTAAAATGAAATCATCTCTTAACCACGCTCGTGACTTAATTAGTCACGGACGTGAATACTGAACGTAGATTTAAGTTGAATTACCAAATAATAATTAATAATTCTTATTTAATTTCCAATTTTTAATTTTTTGATTTAAAATGAAATCATCTCTCCACTTTAGGTGTTTAAAATTGGCAATAATCAATCTCAATAATGTCAATTTACTTTATTTAATAATTACATAAATTATTATATAGATTATTAATTATAAAAATTATTATATTAAAAAAATTTATTAATCTTAAATTTTGAGTTTCAACAAACAATAATAAAAAGTCTCAAAATTTACTATTAAAATTTTCAAATTTTATTACGGTGTGGTTTTAAATAATTGTTTATGTCATGTGACATTTTCATAGAAATAAAAACAAACAATAATCAAAAATATGATAGACATAAAAAGAAACAATGATCAAAAATATTTATTGAGTGGTTGAGAAATAAATTTTTTTAATGCGATGTTATTGTAATAGTCATCAAACATTCTTTAATCTTTAATACTCTATACTCACTTTAATCCCCTCATTCAATATCAACTACATTCATTTAAGTTCTCATTTAAACCTACATATTTCATATGGGAACATCCTTACCTAAATTAGGTTGAAAAACATCCAAAGGAACACCCATTCATATAAACCTAATTGCATTAAATTAATAACAATAAGGAATTTAATAATAATAATAATAATAATAATAATAATAATAATAATAATAATAATAATAATAATAAAAATAATATAATTAATAAAAAATAATTTCAACAACAAGTAGAAAATTAATAATAATAATAATAAATATAATAAAAATTAAAAAGAATAATAAATTTAATAATAAGAAGAAGAAAGTTAATAATAATAATAATAAATATAATTAATAAAAATAACAAAATTAATAATTATAAGTATAATATTCAGTAAAAACTTTATAATAATAATAATAATAATAATAATAATAATAATAATATTTAATAGTAAGTAGAAAATTAATAATAATAATAATAATTAATAGTAATAAGAATATTTATATTTACTTTGTATATTTTATCCATTTATAACAAATTCATTACAATATACATTTCTAATTTTTAAGTTTTTCATTCCAAATTTTTATTGACTAATTTTACTAATTCATTTCTAATATTCTGACCTATATATTTTAATATAACAAAATTTAACCTTGTTAATTCCTTTCTTATTATAAGTTTCAAATTTTCAATTATGATAATTTTATTACAAAATTTTAAATTGCACAATATTTATTTATGCATTAAATAATAGAACATGTTTAGCATAATCAAAAAGTCTCCTGTGAAAAAACCAACCCTGAACTCAAATTACATAGATAATATCTACGTAATGGAACATTTTTAAGAAAGGTCACGATCGCGACAATGTTATTAATGATGAAATATAGCACGATCGCGACGATGGCGTAATTATTTAGAATTTAATATTAAAATTTTAAATTGATTATGTGTCATGGGCCTGACTTCATAAGTCACACTCGTGACTAAGGGCTGTATAGTTTAAAATTTTTACTTACATATTATACTACCTATTTCCTATATTTTATCCATTTATAACAAACACATTACATTATTTGTACAACAACAACAACAACAACAACAACAACAACAACAACAACAACAACAATAATAATAATAATAATAATAATAATAAT
>JAOTAY010000005.1:8451849-8462991 GCA_025629805.1 Erythroxylum baracoense
AGATTATTGCAACTTTGGTAATATCCTTATACTTTTTGGATTTTCATGTGCTTTCTTGATCACTTGAATCCTACTTTTATGCTATTGATCTACTGTTGTTTTGGATTACTCTGGCTGGAATTTTTTAGGTAGATATGATTAGGGTGTCATACACTATCAAGATATTACACGCTAAAACTACCTGTCCAACTCTATTTATTGTCAAAATTACTGTTCAAATAGATCTTTAGAGAAAAGAAGTTTTTCAGCATTCCAGGTTTCAGGAGATTTTTATGATTTCACATATATTAAATTTAGTACTTGGATATGCAAATGCAACTTTCCTGACTTTGCTTGTGATGAGGTTAAGATGGCAGTACAATACATGCAGTGTATCATTCAGAAGAAGGCTAAATTTGATATAATGGATCTTAATTGTATAAAGGTTTGTGTGTCTGCTATTGCAGGTTGCACCCAAATCATACATTCCTGCTTTATTTGGACATGCTAGTGAGGACAAGTTGATCCAATTCCACCATTCTGACCTCATCTTTTAAGTCCTATGCGGTAATTAATCATTCCAGCTATTCTGCACTTCAACTGACATGGTCAAAACTCTGAAGAAATTGACCATGTAAATGGTTTTTACAAGGGGACAAAAATATGATATTTGATGGTGACCACAACTCCTCTAGCCCACAGTTCTATTATGATTCGGTTTCGATTTTCTTCTTCGATGTACTCCATCCTCCTCAAACTTCTTCCTGCTCAAGTAAGCTGGAGAAGTATTATGATCTGGGAGATTTGAAGGTCAATGCTGGCAGGGATGAGGTTACTTTTTCTTCTCTATCATTAGGGTTCCTTGTCTGAAATTAACATTTTGAAGGGTGCCTACATTAAAGTTAAATCATCAAAGGAGCACTTCATGTAGCTATTAGATTAAATACTTATAAGTTTAATATATGTGTATGCATATGCAATTCTAAAAATATTTTGTTGTTATGTAAAAATGTTATATTTGTCAGTCGAAGTTTTTGGTTGTTAAATAGTTTTAGTTTGTTGGATCATTGTAGATTTTGATGTTTATGTAGCATTTGATTTCTTTGTGAAGAGGGTTATACCGAAATGTGTATGTTTAATTGATAGTCTTAGTGTAGGTTTAGGAAAAGATAAAATTAAAATGGTTGACCATATGGTTAATTTGATCTTATAAAACTTTCTAAGTTTGACACAGTAATAGGTAAGCAAATAGGTGAAAATGATTGGGATGTTGTCAAAGATGGAGAATGAAATTTTAATGTTAGAATAATATAAATTTGACAGAACAATAAAAGCAAATGGACTAATCATAGTTGCTTTATGATTCTTGCTATTAGCGACTTTTAGAGATAAGTTAAATTGTTGAATTGAAACATATTTAGAAAAAAAAGACAAAAATTGTAAATTATGATATCAGTACATTAAATATCTATTGGGACCTACCCGATACGAGCGGGGATTAGTCTGAATGTGGATGATTTAAAGGTACCTTTCTATAATTGGGACTAGCTTAGGATACTTTGTGGGCAACCAAAAAAAAATCTATTGATATGTGTGGTAGTTATTTTTAGATTTGCATAATAATATTATTAAAAGGATAGGTTAATTTATGATGAAAGACATTTTTTAATAAGATGAAAAGGACGCATATAAAATGAAAAGTGGTTTAAAACAAGAAAATTAATTTTTAAATTTATTGTATTCAATTTTGAGTTATCACCGGAACAAGGCGATAGAAAATATCTAAGAAGGTTTTATTTGTGTAGAAATAATTCAATGTTATTGTAACATTAGTTCAAATCATATTAACATTTAACATTTTTACCTTCTAAAATATAGTAAAATGTGTTATCAACAGTTCAAATAAGATTAATATTTTAGGGTAAAATTTTTATTAAGTTGTTTTCGTCGTAGAATCTATTCAACAAATATATCATAGGAACAACAGAAAAAGAAAGCATGTTAAAAGGAAACTAAAAAAAGCAAATTTACATAATGATTTGTTTTGATATGTTGAAAGTTGTATGAATTTAAAAATAATTATTTAATGAATATGTATGAGTTTAATAAGGAGAATTGTAATATGTAATTTATTTTGTTTTAGGTTTCCTACGACTATTAAATTAGGATCTAAAGATGTAAAAGAATAATAAAACCAGGCACAAGTTATAAATACATAACGATAGCAGAAAAAGTTCAAAACAGGAAATTAAATCATCAAAGTTACGAAAGTTACATAGTTATATTGTTTTACGTAATGTGAAAAAAGTTTAGGATCATTTGCGTTTCTTATTGCTGTCATCAACTTCTACATTTGAGGCTGGATTTGGTTCATTGAATCTTTTGTGAATACATTATCTTACTTTCGAAGAAGAACCAATAATATCTGAAAAAATTAAAAAAGGAAAATATATTAGTCAAAGAACATATGTTTTTTTTTTAATGTTGAGTAAATAAATAACAAACAATAATATAATTTATCCTAAAAATAGAAGTTAGACTTAATTTGATGAAGATAAAAATGGAAAGATTGATTAAATAGGTGGAGATGATGTAATTTCAGCGTTAATATGTTGATCATCTATTAAAATCTCATCATCTTTTTTAATTGAAGTTAAATTCTTTTGTGATTCACCATCGTCACTTTGGCAATAATATATAATAGTGAATTGTTGTCTTCCGTCAGGTGACTAGATTTGTACAGGTTTAATATGAACAAGAAAAGTCTTCGTTTTCAATTATGCGTGTAACTTTTCTAGAGGAAGTCAATACTCTTTTAATGATATGACAAAAATTGTAGATCATCAATAACTGTAATAATTTTTGTCATTGAATATAAATCTATTTGCAGTAAATAAAAAATATAACCTGATGGTAAAATTACATAGCTTCAATTGCAGTGAAGTTCAAGAGTTTTTCGCCAAGTTCATCGAAAATAGAAGCTATTACAGCTTCTGTTTCATCTGTTAAATCAACATCGTATCGACATCTACATTTTCAATCAAAAAGTTAATGAGGAAATACGTTAATTGATATATATAATACTTCATTTACGATCAAACCTATAAAAGTAAGGAATAAGAAAATATAAGGGTTAAAATATTAAAAATGAATTAGTAAAATTATTTAGTAAAAATATGAAATGAAATTTTTTTTAAAAATTGAAATGTATTGTGGAATGTATTTGTTATAAATGGATAAAATATACGAAGTAAATAAATTTATTATAATAAAATGTTTGAGAAAAAAATTAGCCAGGTGTGACTAATGTGACTAATTATTAAAATATGAAAAAAATTAGTTGGTAAAAATTTGGATGAAAAATCAAACAAAAATTTTTTATAGTGTAATGTATTTGTTATAAATGAATTAAGTATACAAATTAAATAAAATTATTATAATATTTAAGAAAAAAACAAAAATATATGATCGGCCACGGGTGTGACTTATTAACTCATGACTGAAAGCTAACTTTAAAAAAGACTTATTAACTCACAGCCGCAAGAAGGATACCTCTCTATCACGATCGTGCAACTGAGGTTGACTACCTCTCTGTCACGATCGTGCAATTACAGATGATTACCTCTCTGTTTCTTTATATTCGGTTCACCTATATCAGGTTAAAGATCTTCCCCAATTCATTCAGAAAAATAAAGATGTTATCCAGTATCTAACGAAGGAAACTCCTTTATCACAAAACCAGGTAAGATATTTCTCTTTCTCTACTGTTTCGTTTTTTTTAAGTAGGAAGAAGCAATGTTATATCAATATTGCACAAAATAACTGGTTTAGTTAACATTATTTTCTACCTGATAAAAGAAGAAATTTTGTATTAAGAATTGTATTCAACAGTTTCTGAGAGCTAACAATGATAACTTTAAGTTGACTGGAAAATTTTTGAAGGCTTGCCTTTCATAGAAAGAAAGCATATTTATCGGTATTGCCGTAATAATTTTTATACACTTTCTTCTGACTCTTTTGTTTTTTTTAAATCAATCCTCTTTTTGTTTCTTCCATTATAAATAAATTTTGATTTATCCAAAATAAATAATAACAAATATTGCTTAAGACTCTACCCAATATTATTTTTTTACTTTCTATTGTTGGTATTTTTTTTGGAAATAACAGCAGATGGATTTTCTGCTGAACTCATAGAAAGACTTGCTTATTTAGCAAGTCATGATGAAAATTCTAAACCTGTTTTGGTAATTTTCAAACTCTATCAATTATGTCTAATTCTTTTTTATTTTTCAAAATCGATAGAATTTATTAACAATATTGTTTACATATATCCTTTTTAAATTTCATTTTGACATTTGTTACTTCCAAACTCGTTTCATAGCTTTATTCTTCCTTTACTGTTCTTGGTTGAAGATGTTTTGCCTTAAACAAAATTATCTAAAGTTTCATTCATGAAAACTATAAGTGACCATATATAATTTTTTGTTGTATATATTTTTCAATTTCTATTCTTCTTAGTTGATTATTAATCGTATCAAAATTTTATCTTTTGCTTTGATTTATGTAGATTCACATGCTTCGTTGCGTTTAATTTAGAAGTTGTCATATCAACTATATGCAAAAACTTAGAATAATTTGTAATTCTTTTTTATGCAAGTATGTTGATTTTTTTGAAACCCCTGTCATAATCCATAAAATTATAGTAACTATTTTACTAAAAAAAGTTGTTGTGTCTTTTTTGTATTGTGAACTTATAGTTTTTTATGAAAAACCTTTTAATTAGATGTAGATCAGTTAATTCATTTAATGTTGTCATATGTTATCTTATAAGTTGTTTTTTTTTAACCTTTTCATGTTTTTTCAGATCTGCTTTAACTTTCATGAATGTATTTTTAGCAGTATTGAAAATTTTTACCGACTATTATCCGTCCAGACTTTACAATGTGTTTGTAATCGTCCTGCTGTCTTTGTTTTTTTTTATACTAATGAGGATACATTAAACTTTGTGAGGATACATTAAAACTGATTATGACAATTCTACAAGATAATCCTTATGCCAAGTTCTTTCGAAAGTCTCATGGACATTCCACCACTTGAGAATCATGCAATAGTTTTGAGGTGTTATCCTAGCTTTAATCAACGTGTTTATAATCTTTTATTAAGTGTTTGTAAATTTGATCAACTGTATACTATATCAAAATGTTTTATATAATATCAAACTCGAATTATTTAATAATGAACCAACAATTCATTGCAACTGAACTTTACCATATTCTAAAATCAAAGTTTTGAAAACCATTATACCTGCTTTTTAATTCATTCTCATACCGTAATTCTCATTAATAACTCATTTACATGTTCACCCCTTTGCCAATCCTTTTATTTTTTTTCACAGGACAAACAAAAGTTCAAATTTTATACAATTTTTGTCATTCTTAATTTTATTTATTTCCATTTGTTTAGTAAAATCTATTAACAAAATTAACAGTATATCTATTATACATTGTACTAAATCTAAAAATTAAACCCTCATGAAATTACAAAACTCTATTATATTTAACTCAAACTTTGATCGTAAAAAAGAAAATACCAAAATACGTTTAACAATATAAAAGATTACCTATAATTATAAGCAATTTGCAAGGGAGGTGACGACAAAAGGCAACAGACGGCGATAGCCACAGACGACGATACCCAAGAGCCACAAAGGACGGCAATGACCCAATTCAAGATTTGAAGTCCCAGCTTTAGATCTGAAGAAATGCAAGATTCGGACACTTGGGTTTTTCAACTTCTCATTCACTGGAAAACAAATCTCAGCCGAAGAAGAAAAAGATGATGAGAGAACGGTCGTGGTTTCTAGGTTAGAACGGCCCTGATTTCTATTCGTGCAATTGTTAGGTTAAGTTAAGATTCTAAACTCACTTACAGGTGTGACTTTTTTAGTGACTTTTTTTCATTATTTAAATTAACTAAAATATTTAATTGATTATAAATTTTTTTTAACTTTTTTGTTTTTTATTTTTTCATTCCAAATTTTTAGTAACAAAATTTTCTTATTAATTTTTAATACTCTAACTTACATATTTTTATAATTCTATCACTTTAACAAATTTTAACCTTGTTAATTTCTTTCTTATACATTTCAAATTTTAAATATTTATAATTTCATCAAAAAATTTTAAATTACACAATATTTATTTATACATTAAATAATATAACATGTTACATCCAACATCTTTTTTTTATTTTAATGAATTAAAATATTTAATTGATTACAAAAAAAATTAACTTATTTTGTTTCAGTCATGGGTGTAACTTATTAAATCATGCCCGTGACTGATGATATAATTTTTTACTTTTTACTTAGATATTATAATATTTGTATTTGCTTTGTATATTTTTTCTATTTATAACAAATACATTACACTATACATACATCTCCTATATTTTTTTATTTTTTCATTCCAAATTTTTACTAACTAATTTTACTAATTCATTTTTAATATTCTAACTTATATATTTTTAATAATTCTATCCTAATTCCTTTCTTAATATACATTTCAAATTTTAAATATTTATAATTTTATCACAAAAATTTAAATTACATAATATTTATTTATACATTAAATAGTATAAAAATACTCCTAAAATTAAATTAAGTGGGCATTATATTACTACACATGTGCGCAGTGTCTATCTGCTAGTTTGTTTATAATTTCAACGACGTCGTATTGAGAATTGACAGGAACTAGAGTAAGGCATTTGTAGTTCGTACTTTATAGCTGCAGTTGATTAGATCCACCGGAGAGAAGATGATCGTGTGCGTTGCCGTCGTCGGCCATCAGGTGCGCCTCCTCTAATGACCACCGTTCGTTTATCAAAGCTGAAATAATCTGATCTTGTTGATTGATTTTCGTGATAATGATTTCATAGAACAATCCGCTGTACATTCAAAGCTTCACAGAGGCCGACGATGCTCTAAAGCTCCACCACATCGTCCACTGCTCTCTCGATGTCGTCGACGAGCGCGGTATGTTTCGATATTATGAATGGGTTCGATTGCAATTTATTTTTCTTTCAGACTCCAGATCTGTTTAATTTTTGAGAAAAGTAGAGTAGTTAATATGTTGTTCAAAGTTTAGATCTTTATTGTGAATTTGATTATGCGACAGTGAATAATCCCAAGAAATCAGGGCCTATGCTGAACGAGACGTTTCTTGGTTTGCTTTATCCGACTGAGAATTATAAAGTGTAATGAAATTTCTTTAATTTCATGTCATTTGTTTGAAAATAGGCGTGACTACAAAGTATGATGATGACGATGATGATGTTCTTATGTTTTAGGTATGGCTATTTGACTAACACCAAGGTGAAATTTATCTTGGTAACCACGGATTTGGATGTTAAAGACGCAGACGTGCGGAATGTGAGTAATATTGCTGTGTTGAGGTTGTTTTTTCTTTTGCTGTAATTGTGAAGGGTCTATACAGGAATGGTTTTCGACTGACTGTTTTGGAAGATATTTCTTGATGCAATATCTGTATTTTTTTGCCTAAATTTTCCATGGAATTGATATAGAATGCGAGATTTTATTCCTAAGCTTGGATTGTTTAATTTCTGCAAGTAAACTTGAATTTAAGTTGGAAAGGTGTCTGTCTGGAGTTATTGATCTGGAAAATAGGATGACTAGTTAATTTGAAGCCTAATGTTGTTTGCATACAAGGAAAGTATATAGATTTCCAAACTCCCGCTAGTAAAGATGAAATGCAGCAGTTGGGAATGAAAGTGTAACCGAGTGCTTCTTAGTGATCGTTACGCTAATGCGTTAAAAATTTATAGTAGTCGTCTTACATATGACATTAAAACTTACAACTTCATGTCAAAAGGAGATATAGGGGCATTGCAGAACAAAGAGTTTGTTCCTTTTTCTTTTCAGATCTTTTGGTTAATTTTGTTGCCTATTTTTTCTAATGCTCTAGGTTTACATACTACATTGATCTTAGTAAAAGGCGCTTTAGATGCATGTAGTTCTAAGATATCAATTCATCTCGCTGTTGTTTTATGTGAAAGGGTGACGAGTAATCGAATAATGTTCCTTTCCATTATAGATAGCAAATTAGGGTAACGAATTTGTTTATTATGACAAATACTTCATACTACAGCAAATATTTGTTTTTCTAGTAATGCTTTTCCCGTGGTATATTTCGGTGAGGATCTTGAATTCGTGATCTAGTTAAAAGTAAATGGAACAAACAAAGGGAGCAATAGGTCGTTTGTTTCGTGAATTAGTTTGTTCTTCTGTAATACTGATCACAAAGACTATTTCTGCTGGGCTGGTTTCATGCAAAAGAAAATGTGTTCATTGTTTCTGTCTGAATCGTTCGTTAAAAATAAATGGAATAAACAAAGGGATAAATAGGTCCTTTGATTCATGAATTAGTTTGTTCTTCTGTAATACTGATCAGAAAGTTGGTTCCTAGTTACTGTTTTCATTGGGTTGGTTCATTAAAAGATAATGCGTTTATCATTTTTGCCTGAATCATTCTTTCGGTGGAATTACAATGCAGTTTTTCCGGAGGTTCCATGCTGCATATGTGGATGCGGTTTCGAACCCTTTTCATGTCCCTGGTAAAAAGATCACATCCAGAACTTTTGCAGACAGAGTTAGCAGCATTGTCAAGTCATTTGGATTGAGCTCAACCGTCTGAATACTGCCAATGATAAAAGGTTTTTCAATGTTATTGTGGATTTTGCTTTTCTTCCCAATTAGCCTTTATAGTGATTTCTCTGAACCTTGGAGGTAATATGGATATTGTAACATTCAAACATTTTGTAATCTGTGTATGAAAGATGCTAGGAAAAGAGTTTTCCTTTGTGGATACGAGTAGAATGTTAATTTTCTACAAAGACTTGAATTTATTTCTTCTAATTACAATTTCAGGCAATTCATTATGCATTTATGAATTCGTATTTTTGAGCCAAAAAAGAAAAACAGAGAAGACAATGTTTGAACATTGGGTCATAGTTTCTCCTATTGTAACTTCGTTGACCTCAAGCTTGATCGGGTTTGAATAAGTGAGCTCAAGTTAACTCGAATTCGGGTATATCCAAAAGGTCCAAGTTGATTGAGTTCTAAGCTTTCATGCTAAACATTCAATTTAAATCCGACCCGAAACTATATATATATATAGATATTTCGAGTTTAGTTTGAGTTGATCATTCACATGCTTGAAGCTCTTACATTTTGTTGTTAAATCCATTATCTTTAGCCTAAAAAAATGAGACAAATAATGATTGAACATGGATTGTTCATACTTCCAAATGTTTTGTGTGTAACTTTCCACTTCCGCCTAATCTCCTAATGGGAAGCTTGCTTATAAAAAGAAGACAGGTCGGTCAAACAACGCATATCGGACTCTCTGCAGCTAGTCCCTAAGTAGTGCTATTCGGAGGAATCCACCGAGAGGTTCTTTCTCTCACGTAATTTCAACCGCCCGTTCTACTGTAGTGCGGGAGGAAATGGGATTCGAACCCATGATACAATCTTCTTGTATGTCAATTTAGCAAATCAATGCCTTAAACCACTCAGTCATACCTCTGTGTTCGGAATTGGATGTTCGCCTGCAAGGCCTGTCTAAGCAACCCAAATCTTCTTTGCCACAAACTCTATGTTAACCCTGTGTCTATCTATTCAGATAGGTCCTACATGAATGGATGACTAGAATGAAATAACACAGGGTTAACATAGGGTTGGTGGCACAAAGGATCAAGTCCCTTGCCTAAAACCTGAATGTTACACATTTAAGTATTTAGGATATTTACTTGAACTTTAAATATATTTAAAAAGTTTTATTTGATCAAATTATATTTGAAATTTAATTCGAAGTTTATTTTGATCTTTAATTGATTATAAAGTATATTCAATTTAAATTTATTTAATAATTTTTCACTGAATTTTATCAAATTTTTTGTTATATTTAATTCTAATAAACAAAGATAATGAATTTAATTGAAAATTTTCAAAATTTAAATTAAATTTAATCTTTATTTTTCAAAAAAATCTTTGACTCAGCCCAACCCTTTGGTATGAAACCTCAAATCTATTTGCCATTTGACTAAATCGTCTTGAGTGCGCCTGCCTAGGGTTTATTATTTTTAGTTCGTTTTCTTGCGATCTTTTCTTCTATGTTTAATCGCAACTTTCCCTCATCTGAATTATCATTTATACTCTTTTTCTTGAAAAAAAATTGTTAAATGGTGAGATTTTGATTGGTTTTCTCTTCTGACCTTCTTTTTTGTTTGAATCGTTTGTTTCATTTGGATTCAGAACGTGGAATTAAGATTACGAATCGATTATCAAAACAATCTTCAAAATACATTGTGTTGGTTTTCTTCTTTCTGTTTTGCGATGTGAAATTCATAACTTCTACATTGCCTGTTTTAAGCTTTTAAAGCAATTGGCAAGTTTCATTCAGGTTGTTCAGATAATCCGGGCTGTTCGAGCTCAATCCGGCTTTGGGCTGCTCACCTTATAAGAAGGAGATGGCGCATTTGAAAGCAAGCTGTGCATTTTCATCTAAAGCCCTCGTCTTTGATGGTTACCCTTCTTTTTTGCTTCTCTGCGTCACCTTTCTTTGTTCTTCTTTTTCTACGTGTTCATATAACATTGAGTTTTACTTGCAGGTTCGTCTCACAGAAGATGTTTGACTAGGAAGTCGTTTCCATTGTTGATCCATGAGGTACCCCGTTTTATACTTTTTTTTTCCTTTTTTTTGGTTCAGTCTGTTGGTTGGCATTTTCTTGATGGAATTGTATTAATTTTGAGTGACAGTTCGGCAAAAATGCCAGTGAACTCCATGGCCGAGCACTTGATACTCCAAATAGTAAAGTTATTAAAGTCGGGAAAAGTCAAGGTGAGAACTTCTGCTATTATTCCTACTCTTCTTGTTGATTGATTTGGCATATGCATTGGTGAAATCTCTTGCGATTCCTGACAAATATTCTCTTAAAATTGCAGTTGTTCAAGCTGTTTTGTCTAGTGATAAAGAGGCACACTCTGGGGCTGCAATCAGTGGAGGATTGTGTGGAAAATTAAATAAGGTGGTTTTGGCATATAGTGGTGGCTTAGACACATCAGTGATTGTACCATGGCTAAGGTAG
>JAOTAY010000005.1:8478266-8498731 GCA_025629805.1 Erythroxylum baracoense
TTAGCAACCATCGCATTCCAGGAAACAACATTCTTCTCATGCAGCTGGTAAAACACAATGGATGCTTTAACTGAATCGCCTAATTTTGCATACATATCAATCAATGAATTCCCAATGAATAAATCTGACTCAATCCCAAACCTTAAAGTACGGCCATGAATCTCCTTTCCCAAGTTGAGAAGTTCTAAGTCAGCCAATATAGGTAACAAAGTAGAGATGGTCACCGAATTTGGTTGAACTGTTTCATTGATCATCAATCTAAACATACACATCACATCTTCATTATATCCATGATAAGCCAGGCTACTAATAACAGCATTCCAAGAGACCTCATTCCTCTCCGTCATTTCATCAAAAACTCGCCTCGATGCCTTCATATTTTTACATTTCCCGTACATATCAACTAAAGCATTGCCAATTGTGACCTGGGAATCCAACCCAACAGTCACTACATAGCCATGAATTTGCCTCCCCACCTCCTGATCTTGAAGTCCAGCACATAGAGGCAACGCGCTTACAACAGTGGCAATATTCGGCTTGAATTCAGACCTCAATTTCATTTCACAGAAAAATTCAAGCGCATTTTTATAACACCCATTAACAGAAAACATCCCGATAACTGTATTCCACGACACAACATCTCTTTCAGTCATTCCATCGAACACATTACCTGCATCCCTCAAATTACCACAATTGCCGTAACACAGCATCAGAGTATTACCCACGAAAGCATCCAAGTCAAAACCAAGTTTCACCACAACCCCATGAACCTCCATACCCTTTCGAATATTGAAACTGTCGGCGCACGCCTTGAGAACAAAAGGGAAGGTGTGATCATCGGGTCTAACAACATCATTTCGGACCAATCCATTATAAATTTCGAATACCCCGCAAACTCTAGCAATCGAAAATGCCCGAATGAGAGTGTTCCACAAGAAGGCGGATTTAGAATACCGAACAGTTTCATCAAACAAACGATGAAAGGTTGTTGGTTCACGATAAGCTGCGTAACGGAGAATGAGAGAAGCGCAGAGAGAGACGGTTTGTGGGAGGAAGCCATTAATAAGAGCAAAAGCGTGGGACTGCTTAACCTGGAGGAGTGACTGGGCTTTGGAAGTGAAGAAGAGAAGATCGATATGAGTGGCTGGTGAGAAAGACAAGTAGCGAGAGAAAGTAGGTAACTTTAGGGGTGAGAATTGTGAAAGAGTTTTATATGTACGGTGAGAGAAAGGTAACATAGAATTTGAAATTGGTGAAGCAGCTTAGCCGCATGGAACTTGTGAACATGAGCAAAAGAGCAGGAGCGTGCACATTCCAATTTCCAAGGGCTTCCAAATTAAAAGACAGCGGAGTGGCTTCTCCATGTCCATGGGCTAGAACAGAAAATGAAATGATATGCCAAATTGAATCCTTTCACTTTTCTATGTAAATGACGATTTCTTGATACCCCAGACTTGTTTCTTATGGACTTCTTCACTGCTATCACCATTTCTTAACCAAAGAGAAGGGCAGAGAAAGATTGCTTCCACTCAATAATTTTGCATTGAAAACAAAATCCCGACTTTACATCAACTAACTAACTGCAAGAATTTTTCTTTTTGGTGGAATTTTTTTCTATTTTCTTCCTATTCATTTCAAGAAAAAAGGGGTTATCCAGTTCAGAAATTCGCCTTGTCCTCGGCAAATTTCACTAAAAACTTCAAAATTGAATGCTTGGGATCATCTTCCAGTCCTTTTTCCTTGGTTACAAAAACACCCTTCATTATGCGGGTGTAGAGCCTTTCAAGCTGTGGGATGCCGTGATTTTCACTTTTCTCTACCAAAAGTCCTTTGATGTAATCCACCTTGTTCGAAATTTCTGCATCCACAATTGTAGCATCACCAGAAGTTTCTCCAGGAGTTTCGACAGAGTTTCCCTCAACAGACGGGGATTCAGGCCTTTCGGCATTCTCTTCATCTAACCCAAGTTCTTCTGTTAGCTTTACCTGAGCCGAATCTTGAGGCTGTGACTTGTCTTCTGCAGTTGAAGTCAAGTAAGAATAACACGTTCTTAATCTTGCGAATGTCAAGAACATTAACGAAAGCATTGGCCGAACATCAGGTAAAATTATGCAGAATGAACCACGGGAGGTTTTCTAAATAAGTCATTAAACAAGTCAATTTAGGATGGCCTAGCAAACCGAAAATGTAGAAAACAACATACCAACAATCGCACAAAGACAAATTACAAACTGCAAGTTACACCAAGAACCTCTCTTCGTCAACAGACTTGAGCACACTTGTGAAGTTGTACTTAAAAGTTTCCTCGTGTTTGCAAAATTAGTAGTTAACCGTAACACTCTACAACAATTTCCTATACCACACAATACACATACACCTTCAAAAGGTTCCTAATAAGTTAAAAGTTTATAAAAAAGAAATGAATCAAATTGCATTTGCGCAGAACGAAAGCCTACCTGCATGTGAAGCATCGGCAGTTTTCCTTGGCCTTTTCAACGCCTCATAGCTTTGACCCAGATTCACCTCAGGCTGGACATTACGCAATCGAGCACTAGCTCTGGTACCGGTTACAAGCTGGACAACGGGGTTTGGGAAAATAGATCCACTTAAATCATCTGGCACTTGCATTGGACCACCTTGAGCAGCAATCTTGTCACAATATGCAACAAGAGCAGGGTCCATCTGTGACAACATTCCATGCACCTGATACAGAGAACGAAAATTTCAATATAGAACCTTTAGAGGTTAGGGGGAGGAGGAGTTCCTGAAAACAATAAAAAAAATACACTTACAGAATCTCTAAGCTCATAAGCTCTGCTAACAATTCTAGCTCCATTGTAATCATCTCCATTATAAACCTGGATTTAAAAAAAAAGAATATAACAGCTGGAACAAGGGAAGTTGTTGGAAAGATGTTCAACCAACACAAAATTGATTCGTTCATGTCACAAGCACATTGGTAACTGGGGACTGTAGTCACAGTTAAAAGTAATGTTCTATGCAACAGCAAAATGTCAATCATGGAAAATTGTAGTCGCAGTGCTCAAGCTTATACTATAATGACCAGGGTGGTATGATAGAAAAATTGCAGACATGAGAAGGAACTCACCTTTGCATTAGTCACGATGAGATCTATGTCTTGCAAGAATGCTGAACACGTTATATACTGACCAGAGTCAACACGCTGCAGCAGTGTTGCCAAGTCCATAGGGTTCTGAATTATAGTGCGATAATTCGGGGCATCCTCATCTGAGACAGGATAATGGAAGGCACTAAATCTTTTATCATACAATATCCTGCAATAAAAGAAAGAAAACATAATGGAGCATGGACAGAGAACCCAATAAAGCTAAGGCTCAATAGTCATAGCAAGCCAAATGAAGCTTAAACTGATAGATCTCCACAGCGTTTCTTCTTTCAGAGATATTGCTTCAATATCCATTCTAAGTAATCTTATGATCCAACGAATGTGAAAATGGGTCTAAAGATATATTACCGATTGCAAACATCTCTTAGGCACATCCGCATTCTGCGAAGTGCATGCTGTTCGGCCTCTACCTTAGCTTTTAACTCAGAGGCCTTTGGGCCACTTTCAACTTTTGGTGCCTTGGGAAGTTCAGGTTGGGATACTGATTCCTGGGGCTTTCTGTTCATAGCCTCCAATGCAATTGATAAAGCAGCTTCAATTAAACGATCAAAAAACAGAGATCTGTCTTCAGTTGATGGTCCACCGACCTGAAAACTGCAGCAGAAAAAAATATATTATAAAGTTTCAAGGAATAAGAAATTGCCACAATTAAGTAATGATCGCAACTTCAGCAGAACACAACACAAACTTGTTCCCCCTATCATTAATACACACATCAAAAGAAATAATTTAAAAAGGAGAATAAACTCCATCATCAATCCACAGAAAATTGATAGACTCGGTTGACCATCCAGCGCAAATTAAGAGAACAATAAAAGTTCTACATATTTAATCTTCTTCTTAAATGAGTGTGGTACCACAAAAATGGCCCAAAGTTTTAGCCTCTTGCCTTATGCCCTCTACAGAAGATCTAGAAATCAATACGTAAAAGATCTTGCAAAACAAACTGGTCATCGTTAATATAACTGCAGAACTCATAGTCTACTTCCACTAAACAGAATAATGTAGAAGAAAATAGGACTTGGACTCATTGTCTTAATAACTGATAATAAATATATAGGGAATAAAAAACCACCTCATCTACAACTTCGTGAGACTGCCATTTGGATATAACAAGATCAGAAAATGAAGTTTTGCATACTAGATGAGAGTTGCTCAAAAAGAGTAGAGGCACATACACTGAACGCTGAGGAAACACGGAAGAAGGCTCTCCATCAATTTCAGTAAGTGGAACTGAAGAAGTACCAAGCAACAATATCGGCAGGTTAGATGGTAGCTCTTCTAACAAAGTCAGCAGAACAGCCCTAAGTTGTTCATGAGCCTGCAACTCAGGACCATCAGATCCAGTTGATAGATCAAGCAAACATTTAACTCATGACCTACAACAAAATAAAGTGAACAAGGACTTCTTACATTGTCCCACCATAGATCAAAGTGAGGTATATAAAGGATTGAAGGTGTCGTTCTCCTTGCTTCACCAAATATGTGCACCAATGCTTCTTCTGGTGTTTTTGCACTGGGATCAGAGAGAAGAGAAGGAAGTCCAAGAGAATGAATGGGAAACTTCTCCAGTTCGTGCAAAATTGCAGGCCCAAGGTGGTCCTGTAAAACTAATATCAGTCAGTAATTCAAGTCAGTATTGCTATCAACAAACTTTCTAACAAGTTTGAACATAGTTACCAGCCCAGAACCTTCACCACCACATAGAAAAAGTCGAGGCCTGTATACAAGTGGGATTGCTGATCCATATGCAAGCATAGAAAGCTTAGTAAACTCTGAAGAAAGTGCAAGGGGAGGAAATATGTTGGATATACAATCCATGGCTCTCCGGAGATGCCTTTGCAGGCATGGAGCAACAACCAAAGACAATGGCCTAGAGTGCACAACAGCACCCCTGTGAGCAGCAGGGGTGATTGTTGACATGGCTTCTACAAAATGAGACTTTTCAACCTTTACTGAATCAACATCAATTAGAAACTTATCATCACTTGTATAAACTTGAGGATATTTTTCACGGAAAGCACGAATTGCAGCTTCAGTGCACAATGCCTTTAAATCAGCGCCACAATACCCAACACAACTAGCTGCAAGTTCCAATTTTAATTCCTTTGATGGAGGATGCTTCCACTTGCGAGTGTGAATGTCTAATATTTCACCCCGTGCTTCATAACCAGGCAATGGGAAGTTAAATTCACGATCAAACCGGCCTGGGCGTCGCAAGGCTCCATCAATGGCGTCAACTCTGTTGGTTGCTCCAATCAAAACAACTTGCCCACGAGAATCCAGACCATCCATCAAGGCAAGCAAAGTAGAGACAATCGAATTGTGAATTTGCTCTTGTTTGCTAGACCTCACAGGAGCAAGTCCATCTATTTCATCAAAGAAGATTATAGAAGGTTGATTCCTTTGTGCCTCTTCAAAAAGAAGTTTCAGTTGTCTTTCAGCCTCACCAACCCATTTGCTCAGCACATCAGCACCTTTGCGCATGTAGAAACTAACCTTCTGCCCAGCTTTTGAAGCAGCACATGCTAGTGCTCTCGCAATCAATGTTTTTCCTGTGCCAGGAGGACCACATAATAGAACTCCCCTTGGTGGGGTAATATGATAACTGGCAAAAAAATCAGGATATAAAAGGGGAAAAAACACCATTTCCTTCAGTGCATCAATATATTCTGAAAGCCCACCTATATCTTCAAAACTCACATTCTCATCAACCTGTAAAGGTTGGATATCTGCACCACCCTTAGAGCTTGGCCCAGCAGTTTGGATCCCTGAATTCAAGGTTGCAAGAGCATCACCTTGATGAACCCAACCAGATGCAGCCGCATTTAATCCCCAGGCCGTACTCCCGTGCATATCTAGTCCCCCAAAAAGCCAAGGAGGTCCAGATCTATTTCCACCTCGAGCCCAAGGAATAGAAGGACCTTGGTCTAGCTCATCAACCAAAAGAGAATCATCAGAATCTTCAGCTCTTGTAAGACGATGACGCTTGTGAACCCGAGATCCACTTTTCCTAACATCCCTGTTGACCTTGGAGCCTATTCCTTGATGCAATACCCTTCTTGGTGAGCGTGGTCTCTGCTTACCATCTCCCACAGAGAGTCTACGCACATCTGCACGATTTCTCAGATCATATCTCTTCCTCCCATCCTGTTCTTCTTCACCTTCTTCATCATCACCATCTTCCTCTCCTTCATCCTCATCCTCACCATCACCATCATCCTCTGCATCACCGTCATTATGATCATCATCTACATTGTCATCAGCCTCATTCCCATTTTCAACCTCATCTTGGCCAACCTTCTCCTCAGAAGTTTCATCCTCATCATCTGATTCGAGTTTAATGTTCTTTTTAGCAATAGTCCTTTCACGACGAGGTCGCAACCCTTCTCGCCGGGGTGTTGATTTAGTTTCAGCAATCCTTTTACGTTTGGGAGATAACAATTCATCTTGACTAACATTATTTTCAACCCGATTCCTCAAGTGTCGATATGTAGGTCTCTGAGAAAAGAATCAGCTGGAGTTTTAGATAAAGATAAAGGTAGAAAATAAATCACTTCAACATACTTCTACAGTTTCTGATCTTGGAAGCTGAAAACAAAGAAACACTAGGAACATTATCATACAAATATATAGGTGTTGGAGGATAAAAATCCTCACCATCAAATCTTCATCTCCTGAACCGGAACTGTCTGTGTAATCTTCAAGATTCACAGACATCCTTCTCTTTCTAGTAGAACGTCGAAGGTTAATTGCAATTGGCTGTAACAGAACATAGGTAACATATGTTAGAAGGACTAGGATCATAAGGAACAGAATCATCAGTACCCAAATAGCTTTAAGTTAAAAGAGTATATAGCACAAATGTAGATATACCAAGATATCTATGTAGTCATAATTAAAGAAATAAATTCATAGGATTTTAGGCAGCCTTGTCATGCTTTATGCTTCACCATGCTCCAGTTCATCGGGTATATCTCTAGCTTTCCTGTCAATGTTTGAAATCTCTAGTGAATCTTCAAACACTAAACCCTTTCCTTACATCTGAGCCACAAAGCCCTAATATTTCAGTATTAGTGCAGTGTACAAAGTTAAGACTACCTTTTAGACTTATTCTCTTTTCCAATTTTAATTAGCAGCAAAGCCTATTATGTTTCAACTTTCAAGTGCACTAAATGAACCAATATATTGAATGACTTTAAATGACTTCTCAAATTCAAAGTGGTAAAAAAATTCAAAGCTGCTGCTGAAGCAGTCTGTATGATAGGATATATGAATAGCCTGATAGCCAAATATCATATCTATGGCCTATAATATTTGCAAAACTCATTTGGACAGCAAAAAGAATTCATGTTCATCAAACTTTCAAAATTGAACAGTGCAAATGCCATAACAGAAAACTTGGGCACTTACATTCGAATTTGTCCGCACTGGTCGATTCCCTGGACATAACATCTTCGCAATCCGAGAAGCTGCAGTTCTTGTCTTAGTCTTACTTTTCCTAGAACGGCGGATGGTTGGAGTATAATAAACATATGTTCTACCGTATAATTTTGGCCTTCTTCTGAGTCTATCACTTGTGCGTACTGGCCCGGGAACAGGCCCATCTCCTTGACCAGCACGTCTTGTATACATATACAGAAGCTAGCTCCAACAGACAGGTTGTTCCATAAACTTCAAAAAGCCTAACCCCACATTTCCAAAATAAGCGAACTACTGTTAAGCCTGAGAAAAGGTCCAACAAAGCAAGAACCTCAGAGCTGCTAAAAATTTAAACCACTTACCCAAGTTTCGCCTCCAAAAGAAATATTGAAAATGATCTCTCTCTCTCTCTCCCCCTCTGTGTCTATGTGTGTGTGTGCTTCTGGTTTCAGATAAATAACAAACTTATTGTGTTTCCAAACAAGAACAAATTCAACTTCATACAGATATTCATGCACACACTTTTAACATTATCCAGCCGCTAATGTTCCACTAAAACAAATAACAAGAAACTACAAATTGAATGTTTGCAACAACTATGCGATTTATGCTCTATCCCAATCCCTGGTAAGCAAAGAACCTTCCACCTTCCTCGTAGCAAATAACCAGCTTTTACAAAACAATTAGCAGTTGGCCTAACAGAACCAACTGCATCACTCATTTCCCACAATTCCCCCTACTTTCCTCTCAACGACATCCTTATCAATCCCTCCATATTCCAAAAACTGCATGCAGTAAACTCTCCCAAACCCTAAAATTTAAAATGGCCCCGACAAGCTGCCATTCAACCCCACTTTAACTAAGCATTCATAAATTAACACCGGAGAAATTGGCGCATGCAGAGGAAGAACACAAGCACGGAGAAACGAACGCACGAATTGCATATACAACAATGCAAAGAAACATAACCTATCAAACAAACTTTAGGATTCTTAATATCTTGATAACATTAAAATTATACACACAGTAGCATTACACAAGCAAATGAACAAAAGGAGATAGTAAAAAGAAAATTAAAAAATAATTGAATGGACGGATGAGATTTACCTGATCAGAGATCTATCTACAGACAGAGAGAAGCTTTGAAATTTTAAATAGGTAAGAGAAAGAGTGAGAGTGAGAAGGTTAGAGAGAGAAAGGCCTAAAACCCCAGGGACTTAGTTTTTTCAGAAGAGAGAGTTCAAATTTATACAGAAGCCAAACCTAGTTGTTTACAAAGGAGAACGAGTTCTTCCTGAGTCTCCTCACTCACCGAGTCCGGACTGCCCGAGTCGTCCTTTGGAATTTGGGCCCCACCTCCTCGTAGATCCTGTCCACATTTGCCGCGTGTACCGTAAACTTTCCCTCGGAATCCGAATGTTAATGTCAACTCTCCAATAGGTGACTGCCACGTCTGTGGTCGTAGTTCTATTTGGTCGTACAAAGTTGTATTTACGTGACGTGCTAAGATGTTATTAGGTGATGCAGCGCCTAATCTATAGACGCCTTCGTAGCTGATTCTAACTTTGCCTTATCCTTTTACGGTTTTACACCATATTTGGAAGATGGTATTCGTATTCGAGAGTTGACAGAATTAGAACAGAGAAAAAGATAATAGCACAATTACAGTAATATTTTTCCAAAAATAATTACAATTTGTAAATATTTCTAAAATGTGACGAATCATATAAATTCATATTAATTAACTTTTATTTATAATACAACAACAACTCCTAATATAAATTTCGTTAAATTGCGAGATATCGGATAATTTTTATTTATAGAAATATAAGTAAATAAAATTAACGTACTTGTGAAAGATAGTGTTAGAAACTTTACAACAACAATACTCAGTAGAAATCTCGCTAAAGTGTTAGTCGCTCCAAATTATTTTAATAATTTTCAATTTAATTATTAATTCTTTGTAAAAGATTTCACAGCAATTATTAAACAAGTTCTTATTTAAAATTATATAAAAAGAGTTGTATAAATTTATAAGAAATTTGTTGACAAGGGGAGGTTTTAGTGATATAATGTAAATGAGCTTATATAATATTTTCTCCAAAATTTTGGAAGTATTAAAAAAATTATTACTTTTTTTAAGACTTGTTTGTTTTCATTTTTTATTTTTTTTAATTTAGTAAAAAATGTTTATTTGAATTCTTGGTTTCTATTTTCAATTTTAATTTTTACCGGTTTTTCAAAATTAAGAAAATGATAAAAAGTAATTTTTGTTTTCTATTTTCTAACTAAATATATATTATTTAATTATCCAATATATTAATTATTAATTAAATAAGATTTTTATTTAATTAATTTTAGCTAATAACTTTATTTAATATTTTTGATTAAATTTAATCATTATTAATAAGTTTAATTAAATTCAAAATATCTTTAGAATATATCAACTATAAATAAAATTTGATTTAATAATTAAAATAAATATTAATAAATATAAGTTAATTTTAAATTATTTATTTTAATAAAACAAAATAATATAGTAATAAAAAATATATAAAAGATTAAAATTTTATTTAATTAAAAATAATTTATCTTATATATAATTACTATCAATACATAATTATATTGACATTATAATGTTTTTATTTGAAAGAAAAATATAAACTAAAAATTAAAAATCACAACAGAAAAATTTAGTATATCAAAAGTCTTTTTTTAGATGTTATTGACTTATTGCAACATAGTTACAATTCAACAGGTCAATGTGTTGATCTGAATCATAATTATTTCTTGAGCAATCCAATATGCTGGTAAACTGGGTTATCCACTACAGTATTAACTTGGATCAATATGGTTCACATTCTGACGCTAGTTTATGAATGATACCAGAAAAAGAAAAAATGTCACACAAGGAAAGCAGACGGCATTATCAAGTACAAACTGGAAGAGGTAAAAAACGACTGCCACCTTAATCGTGAACTGATACACAACAGGAACGAAGCTTCCCAAGTCAGTCTTACTGAAAAAAACTGTTCTCCTGACAAGAAAAAAAGGCAACCATACCATAACAAATTATGCTCCTAAAATATATATCCAAAGTTAAAACACATTCCAATCTGTATTTACAAACACTATTTCAGTGATTGCATTTTCGTATGAACAACTATCAACATATCAACAGATACTTTCTAAACTTGTTGAAAAACAACACCAATAAATTTCCCCCGGATGCCTCTCTCTCTCTCTCTCGGTCGCTCGCTCGCTTGCTCGCATTCTTTAGATTGAAGAGTTCAATCTTCTATATCCACTCATTTTCAAATTAGAAGTAATGCTATATATCATACGTTTTATAATAAAGAATGATTAAAAATACACCAATTGCCAGAGGAAAATGTGAGAAAAACAGGCAGATCACGATGTAATCACATCTGTATACAGCTGAGTTGAATCTTTAGCATCCAGCTGCTTTCAAGAATTTATCGTAGGGACTTGAAGGTGGTAATCTGAAAGAGTTTTGGCCGTAATCTAGCGAGCATAAGGCAAGCTGATTGGGAGTTGTAATCTTACCACCGTATATAGACTTTGGATGACCTTCCGAAGGCTCCAATTTCTGAAATATAGATCAAGGAAAACAAAAAGTTTGCTGCACTAATTAAAAACGTAGCAATGGATCACAACTATGAATATATCAAAGAACATGTATCTACAATTTTCTATTACTCAAAAATTTAAATGCAAAAGTATGAACGAAACTCAGAAGTGTTCATCATTCTCAAGCTTCCAACTTATTAAATGATGATGCCGTAGCATTCGAAAGGAGGCTCCTTGAGCCCATGCAGAACCTAATGAAGCCATTTTTTCATTATGTATGTAGCTTTTTCGCTTGCTTTATTTTCCTGAACTTATGCTCCAGTATATTTCAACAAAGTCAAGTCATCATGCCCTAGTATGAATTGAAAAACCTCTCAATGCAACGATAAAATCTAGAGTGGATAACAAAGAGCAATGACTCCCGAAAAACCAATCCTAGATATGTTGCACATCAAGTGTCTTCACAAGTATAACTATCAGTAGGAAGTCTTTTTACTATGTTTTAACAGTCACATCTGTACTTTGGAGGACAAAAAGAATATAGTTCAAATTTCAACTTTCTTTTTAACATATATTTGATCAGAGGATTCTGTTAGTTTAGGTGGATGTAATTTTCATTTTAGAAAAAGAGACAAGTCATACGAAGTTTGTCAATTTTGTAGCTGTTGCAAGAGGCTCCAGGTTACATGCTTTTACTGTTATTAACATTTATGTCAACAGAGTAGTAAGAACACGGATGCCACAATCAAATTACGGCTTCATTTGATCAGAATCTTAAGTTCGAAATTCAAGTACAGTGAGAAATTGTTAATTAAGCTTTTCATTATCACTATAGCCAACTAAAATGTAATCTAGTTGCCGACCAAACAGCAGGATGATGTGTGAATCATCCGCGTGTGCGCATAAAGAAAATTGGAAATAGAAGAATCAACTTAACAGCTATTGCCATTTTAAGGCCGACATACTTCTCAAAAATTAAAAAAGTCTCACCTCATCAAATTTGGAGGTGCCTTTGTTTTCACATTCACTGGGAAATACTCTGGTCTCGTGTTGATGCTTGAAGCTGTGAAGCATTGACATCTTCTGTTGCTTACCAGTCATGAGAGCTTCACATTGACTTTTCATTTGGTCATAAGGTACAAGTGTGGAGGAAACTTGGGAACTTGCAACTTGCCGTGCAGTTTCCGAAACCTGTAGGTAAAATGCCAATTAAAGTTAATAGGCATGTGACTAGGCCACATAGTCATTATATCAAAAACTGATTTAGCATATCCTCAAAGATCCATTGTCACGGCAAGAAAATTTACAAGTGATGGGGAGAAAGAGTGAAATAGAAAGTGATACTCACTGATTCCAATAGTTCATTGACACTTAAAACATCAAGTGTATTGACAGTTAGTGATGTTTTACGATCAGACTGACTCCCATTTGGTTCAGAAAAGTTATCATCATCTGTCAAGGGATCTTCGGGCATAATCTGCTAAAAAACCAACATAATAGAAAACCATGTCACGTGTAAATGGCAATAGTTATCTGCAAAGTAACAACAGACTATTTTAACCTCTTCAAAAGCAAGGAACTCCATTTTCATAAGAGGAGAACATGGCCTTGGTGTATTCATAAATGAGGGAGCACCAAGTGGATATGATTCATCAGGCGAAAATTCCTGTTGGAGTTGCGTCTTCATTGCTGATAACTCATCCTGAAGAAGGAATGAACCATATTCAATATGAATCTTTTTTTCAATGGTGTAAAGAATATGTTAACTGCTTCCCTTCCACAGCTAAATTGTGATTTTATCATAAATTAACTGCCCTTCCTCCATGAACCCCAGGTAGGCAAGATTATCCAAGACGTGAATCATAGACAATCAGGGCTAAAGATGTATGAATGATGGAAATGTTTATTTATCTGAATTACAAGGAACAAATTCCTATAGGAGTCAAATTGCCAAGATGAGAATATCTCGTTTCATAACAGTCAAAAACACCTTTCTCCAGTTTTGCACCCATATATCTTCATGCAAATGTGTGGCCCCAGTAATGTTCCACATATCATAATTGATATCACTTAGCATAGTAATCACTATACAACTGTCCCTCTAGGTACTAAATGATTTGGTCACACTTCAAATGTCTTTGACAAGGAACATGGAGCCAACATGAGTATAAAATGGAATATCACCTGTGACAATTTTGCAAATTTTTTCATCAACTGATCAACAACAATTTCATTCAAATGATCATCTGATTCTACTGCTGCAAGTGATTCCAGTGCAGCAGCATCATCCTCATCTGATCCATACACCATCTTGCTGCGATCTGGTCCTTCATAAACAGCCTGCAGCCTGATATCTTCAATTAATTCCAAATAAGGATCAACCTGCCAAAAGGATCAGTGCTCAGTTATGGTCCTTTCGCTTCTCATTGGTCCAATTAATTGTTGAGGTTCTGGTACATCAACATAAATTATAAATAGGCCAGGAGAAAAACTAACAGTTTTTTGGGTCAAACATGATTTGACATAGGGAATTAGCTCCAGGAGATTCCCTGCCCTAGCAGAGAAAATAAGCATGGACGATGCCAGGGTGAAGAGAGACCTTCTGCGAGATGGTTGCAAACCTCCTTCAGTAAACACAGACAAAATTTTCATTAGAATTGGTAATTACCAATGAAGCTATCTTACATTATTTTAGCAACTAACTTTCACATCCTAGTTCTTGTTATGGCCAAGCCAGATTCAAGCAGAAAAAAGAAAATTTTTATAAGCAAAACAGTCAAACAGAAGTGGCCAGGCAATTACTGCAACAATTTACTATATTCAAACAAACAGTGACATTCACTCAAAATTTGCAAGATTAAGATGAATATTAGCCACAGCAATCAAAAACAAAATTACTTATAACAACATTAGCAAAACTCACGCAGCCTGCGTAACCAAGTAGGTTTGATGCAAATTTTAGTTCGGGTTAGTATAAAAAAGGCCCACAGGAAATAAGTGCAAACTAAATTTCAGCCCAAAAGTTGGTTTTTCTGAAAAAATTTTGCACCAGCCCACTAATAAAGTTAACTAATGAATTACAATCCATTCCTTAAAAAGACCTAGTATCTTGATTGATATTCGATTTCTAATCTCAGACTGTTATTTGAAAATCTTAATAGTAGACTATTTATGCAAAATATTATACTAATATTAATATTTTCTAATTGAAAATTTCAATATTTAATTCATATCAATTGAATGAATTTAACAACCAATTTTGTTAAATAATTTTATGTAGAACTTCCCTAATTAGATGTTGAAAATAATAAGTATGAAAAAAAATGACATGAGCTAACAGGTTAGCTTCAGGTTTCCAAATTTTCAAATAGGACGGGTTTGGAATTAAGATTTTACCAAGTCTTCATAGTGGAACCTTTTAAAAAGTAATGGGATTGAGTTTGTCCAAACCCAGTCCAGTTTTAGCTTGTAATCATTTCTACAACAGACAATAAGTGTGCGAAGGTGTGTCAACTTGCACTACAATCCTCACAAACATTGCAACATCCAAAAGAAATTTCTATTACACACAGCTATATTTTCAATACTCATTTATGAATAGTTCACTAGATTAGAGCCAAAAGACACAATATTCACTCACAGGTCCAGCCACTTACCTCCGTGATCTAGAGAGACGCTTCTAAGAGAGAATGCTAGCTGAAAACAACGAACTAGAGACATCTGACTGGAAGTCTGTTCAAAAACATTAGCCATTGTTGACATATGCATTGCATAGTAAGCACAAATTTTCATCATCTTAAGCATGCATACAAACTTCAGACAAATAACAAGATTTTGATCTTGTTGGTGGGAATATTCAGTTTTTCCTGTGCTAGTGAATTGATAAATTAAGTTCAAACCAATTTTGCTTCTTTTACAGATAGTACATCAAATCACACCCCACATAACCAGCTCCAATTCTAAAGCATACCATCAACTTGTTCAAACATGTCCATCTGATTCAATATCTGATCCTCAATTAATCCAAGTGCCAAAAAGCCAAGGATTCACCAGATATACATGTTATTCAGAACAACACAAAATATCAATGTGAATACTGTACAAATACAGCCAACACTTGCTCCTCCCGTGGATGTCTTACCTTAGATTGAATAAACAGCAATGCAATGTTATAAGCATGGGCCATAGCCTCAAAATTGGCAGGCATATTATCTGCGAAGGCTGCCTGAATCCATATCGAAGAAAGTAGAAGATTGACTTGATGACTACTTAGTCGAAGGGAAGTTAACTGCATAAGAATAACTACATTATACGACAACATAGGATCCAAGACAAACAACCATAAACATCTGATAAACGCTAAGAGTCAGGAGGGCATCATACTGTTTTTTCAACTGTGATGGCACAGTCGAAGCTACTTGAATGACCATGTAAATCATGTTTCCTATACTGTTCCATTCCAATATCTGATGTTTGATTACCCACTTTCTGCAATCCTTCTTCTTTGAAAGAATCTGTTTTATCCATATTTCTTTCCTGAAAAGAGGAATATCCAGTACGTGTCTTCTCCAACACATCAGGCAATCCAGAAACAGCTTCAAATGTTTCCTTATTCTGGTTCGACCAAGGGGCTAGTAGGGGTGGCATAAGCACAACAAAAAAGACCCTGTGTGCTTCAACTCTCGTTTCATAATCTGGATGGGCCATAGCTATAAGCAATTGATGGAAGAGGGCATCAGGAAACGCCTGAAACACAAAATCAAGTCAGTTACAATGTTGGATTTACAAGATATGATCGGGAAGCAATTTAAGTTGAATTTGTAGGTTTACTTGCCTTCTTGTGATATAATATATTCGGAACGGAAGAAATGATTTGAGCTGTTCGATGAACAGCAGAAATAGTTGTTCTAGCCACAGAAGTAGCAGTCGAAATATTTTCTAAGAACACAGCCATTATATCAAGAATTGGTCCCTTATCACCAACCTGTTAATGATCAACAATTTATTGAAAAACATAATCAAAGACAAAATTGCAACAATGTTAAGTTACTGAAAATATGACTCATAGTAATAAGCAATTCCTATCTCAGTATTCATTTTAATGGAGCCTAACCAACTGGGAAGAGAGCATCACTTGCTGGCTTATAAGGTTATAAAAGATTGACAGAACTGCCACCAATGGAGTACGGATGGCCATAATAAGCAATGGCTAAATAAAGAATGATCTAAAATAAACATGGAAAGGACTATAGGGGTCCATAAGTTAAACTATATGAGAAACAAAGAAATAGAACAGTACAACATCATAAGATTTTGAAAGGGATTGTCAAAACAAATGATTCAGCCAGATGTTCCAAATTAGCTCAGGTTGTTTAGCGTAAAGTTTGCTTGATGATATGTACCAAAAAAAGATATATCTTCAGAATTTCACAAACATTTTAGCTTGCCCTAACAAGCTTATATGTCATTTAACAGTATGGGCATCCTCTTTTATTTCAATTGATGCAAAGACCAAGGTGAATGCGATGAAACAGGTTTAGACGGAATAAAAAACAAGTTAGATGCAAAAAAATAAAAAAAAACTGTCACTTTTCAAAAATCCTTTGTCCTGGACCCCTGATACATGTAAAATGTGCTTCTAAGCATGTGCTTTTGTGGATTTTAATTTAACATTCAGCGAAAAGAAAAGAAAACTGCTAAGCATCCCTTTCAAAGAGTGCAGGGCAAGCTAAATGTGTCGTATAGTTAGAAAACTTCACGAAATTTAGACACTATAACTGGCAGAAAAATGGACTAATATGTAAGCCTAGTTAAGATTCAGCAATGATCCTTATCAACTGTCATTAAAGCACACATAAAATGCTTTCATAATCAAAAATATCAAATCCCAAAAAGTAGGTAGATTCAACTGAACTAAAAGGTAAAGTAATTACAACAAACCTTGTTTGACAGCTGCAAGATGCATTTCTCTAAACTATGCTGAAGCTCAGTGTTGCAGTTATCATTACTATCATTGGAGGAGGATAATTCAACAGATCGCTGCATGCATTTTCTCAAATGTTTCATCAAGTCTGATACAGCACCAACAATTGCAGCTGTCACTTGCTGCTTTGCATTTTGCACAAGTTGTGAGGCAACATTAACAATATCTATCTGCATCTGAGGTTGTTTGGTAACATTCCTATGATCCAGGTGCTTTATCAGGATCGACAATAGCAAATGTGAATTTTCTCCTGAATTGAAATTAAAATGTCATCGAAAGGGACATTAAATTAACAATTCATGAAGAAAAATGAGAACAATTTCCTGGAGTAACCTGCTTCCTCCAAAAGTAACTGCAAATAAGTCAGAACAGGGTAGGCAACTCCTTTGGGAGGGGACCATTGATTGTTAATATCAAAGTTATTAAACAAAGGCTCAAGTATGCGCCGTATGGTAGTAGCTTCCTTTGCCAGTCTAGCCATGTTACGCAAACAAACCCTGGACCAGTAGTATGGATTCTTGGAAGTATCCCTGTTCTTAGTAGCAAAAGGATATAAGAGATCATGGTTCAACAGAAGTTATTCTCAAGAATTAAGCAAAATCTTAAATTGAAATTGCCAACTAAGTTCTTACACTAAGGCGTCCAAAAGAAGTTCCTTATGAACATCTTTCCCATTAACTGCTCCTTGAACCCACTGTTCCTCTTTGGAGTTCTCTAAGTTCACTTGGAAATCATTGTAGTTCTCCAAGGTTACTGATATAATCTATTTCATGACAGATACATCTATTATCAATTACAAAACAAATCAACTACTAGCTTTCCAAAATATCTTGTACATCTAACAGTCTTTCCACTATTTGAGATGCGTAAAGATATTAACAGAACTAGATGCAAGAGGATGCAGACTTACCTTGTCGAAGTCCATTGATATGTGGGATTGCTCGCCCATGAAGCACACCTTAACAAAAAAAGGAAAACATATAATTTAAATTAAGTATTAAGAGGAATTAAACATTCATAGTTAAAAAGTAATTCAACTTGCGTGATAAAGCATGTGAATTGGGGCATATAATTATTCTCATAACCATTAGAGAAGTAAATATTATGTGACAAAGAACCACACCATGGAAGCCAGAGCCTGCAGTCCAGCTGATCGCAATCGTAGAATGTTTTCGCTATCACCTGCTTCTTCAGCCAATTGACAGAGCTTAGGAATAAGGCCCTCTAAGTTGAACATGTACGTACCATCCACCTATTCATTCATAAAAGGGATATTAGGGTGATGGTTATCTAATAAAAATAAGTTACAGAGTACTATCTGCAAACGAAAATCATTTGGAACTAAATATTTAAGAGTTAAGCGTAATAGTAGTCCAAAAGCAAAAAAAAAAAAAAAACTCAAAGGAACATGTACATGCCATCCACCTATTCATTCAAAAAAAGGATATCAGTGAATAAAAGTAAGTTACAGAATACTATCTGCAAACGAAAATCATTTGGAACTAAATATTTAAGAGTTAAGTGTAACAGTAGTCTGAAAGCAAAAAAAAAAACTCAAAGGCTCTCTGTAACCATCTGAGCTTGGATAGACCACTACCAATCAATTTTCCCTTTTCTGTTTGCCTTTTGAACTCTTTTTGTACATTATATTAGGCAAGTAAGGTATCTCCAGCAAAAACCATAAAACTTATTTGCAGGGAAAGTTGTTTGAAGACCAGTTACACAATTAATTACATAAAGGTATCCTTTATCTTTTTGTAAGAATTTAGGCTCACATCTCAAAGCTTTATCAGTCACAAACCTGGCTAGATATAAAGTCAACAAGAGTGGTGCAAGCCAGAATCCGCATTTCATCTTGCTGAGTTTCTTCCAGAAGAGTTCGAATGACATCTAACAAACTACTAGCAAAAAGTGGCCTGCAAGAATTGAAGAGTTCTAGGTATGTTATCCCAAACAATCATGATTTTACTTCACCAAGCCAACAGTATCATTTAACCATTCAGAATTTATAACCATATGTGGAACTATGTAGCTATAGACAATGTTTAGTTTTGATAGCTTATGCATCTACTCTCTTTTTCTTTTCCCCAGTATCTCCATTTTATCATTTGCTCTCTCAAATTCAAGCCTGCATCCACTTTTTTCTTCAGGTATAAAAGACAACAATCACAAGGGCCAAAGTAAAAGGGAAAAGAAACAGGCTATGAACACCTAACTGAAAGCAAGAAAGAGTAATATCTTGATTTCTTAAATTGAACTGCAAGATTGCAAGGATATAGCCTTGGATCCACATGAAGGCATCTAGAGTCCACTAATTTGATCACATGACTAAAATCAATAAACTTACATCTGCTCCTTACATGACGATAGCAGCTTCTTATAAATACACACCACAACTTTTACATATCCAAAGTTCTCATGCCTCAACTCCTTGTAAAATTTTTGCTCCAGGGTTTCGGCAATCTGTCCATATTAAATATCTCAAAAATGTAAGAAAAGAAGGCAATTAAACTAAAGTTCAGAAATTGGATGTCGAACAAAAACTTGAAAATATCCTGGAAATTTTTGAACTTCTCTTAAGCCTCATCAATGCTTCACCTTTTCCCAAGTTGCCACTAGTATGAATGGAGTAATCACAAGGTGCAAGTTTTTAAACTTTTGTCAAAATAACATAGATATCAAAAAGGTATTTACATGAAAAAATAAGCATAAGCATCTGAATGAGATAATACACCTGGCTTAGATAGAAAATCAAACAGGTCTGTAACAATGCAAATGCAGTTTAGTTTAAGTGTATTTTAAAATTAATTACTAAACCAAGGATGTAAAGGTATGAAGCTCACACATCTAGCTTTTGCAGATGATCTATTATTGTTTTGCAAGGCCGAGAAGAACTCAATTGATATAATGTTGCAAGCAATGAAGGATTTCCAAAAGATTTCAGTTTTAAGATGCAACCCTCTGAAGAGTTGTTTCTATTTATCGTGCAACTCAAGTAGAGCAGTAGTATCTACAGCCGTTGAGATGGGATTAACACAAGGGCAACTACCCTTCAAATACCTGGGGGTACTAATTTCTCAAAGAAGAATCAATGTTGTGGATTGTAAACCTCTGTTGGACTGAATTCATGGCATAATCAACCTATGGAGAAATCGATTCCTTAGCTATGGGGGCAGGCTATAATTAATTCAGACAATACTGAGCAATCTTACCACTTATGGGATCAACCATTTATTCATTCCCGAAAGTATCCTCAAGGAAATCGACAGGAGGCTTAGGGAATTCTTGTGGAACGGATCAAACCAAGGCAGAAGCAAAGCG
>JAOTAY010000005.1:8504408-8526219 GCA_025629805.1 Erythroxylum baracoense
GGGATTATTGTAATTTTAACTATTTTATATTCTTAATAAAACTTTATTTTTTATTTAGTTTTGATATAAAATTTTTCAGAAAATCTATATTTTATTTGGGCCCTCCTATCTTAAATTTCTGGTTCCGTCACTGATAACTGGAATAGAAGATTTGATGTGAAAATTTTTAGCTTTTGCATCAGATCATTTATTCCGTATATCTTATTCTAACTTTATTTTTACCTCAAAATAACATCATTTTATATATAAATAGGCATAAAATAATGTTATTTAAGAGCAAAAAAAAGATACATACGACAGAGGATCCGATCCGCTCTTCCAAAGATTCCCTACTACTTGTCGTCACTGATTTTTGACGAAGCAAGTACAACAATCATGCGCTAGACGAAATCTCCATGCTTGCGTTCTAGCTAACATGTTATAGTAAGTGGTCCAAAAGATGCTTACGCTGCTTCTTTCCAAAATCTGAATACACGTGTTTGTTGATCTGTTCCACCGTAGAATTAGACAATTCTCACTGCCATCCTAGACAAACTTACTTCCACAGAATCTCCCATTGAAGAGCTTGCGATGCTCAAACTTCTATTCAACAGTTTGGACGTAAACGCTATTGACTGTCCTTTGTCTAGGCTGCTAGAATGTTGCTGCTGACATAGTCGTGCCATTGAAGGTAAGCTTAAGGTTAGGAAAGATGTAGGTGTTGTACAACTAAAACCTAAAGTCAATCATTTAACTTGACCGTCATATCCGTGATCAAATAAAATGTATAAATTTCCAAACCAACTTATCATGTATTGCCTCACTTCATTACAAAATATTTGACTGATAATTGGCTCGCTTTCCCGTCTAATGGGGATGGGATTCAGCGTCACCGACCCACTTTACAAACTGGGTTAGCTAAACAAAAGAATCGGAATACATGTGTAGGTTCCTCAACAGTGTAGAAGCAGACTCTCATTAATCAGTAGCCAGGCACTTCCACATGGTTGTTTAAATTTCTTGGGGGATAAGATCTTTATCCAATCAGCTGTAAGATACTTTTATGGTGCAGATCAGGTGAAAAGCACCAAAAACTTGTTCCTCAGCAATTCTTGTCCTGGAACTGTACTGAAGTTGTCCCTAGAAAGACCACCGTAGTTCATGGTTTAATATCGTATTGGCCCATCCAGGCTCCCGGATGCAAACTGAAAGCATAACCAGGATAATGATGAACAATCTCATAGTATGTCGCTTGGAACACGCATACAAACCAAAGGTACGCCCATTATCATAATTTCTAGCTCAGTGAAAGAAGGTAAGCACCATAAGAACAGATTTGAATGCCTTGCTAGCTGCAAGAAATGATATAATAAATGAAAGTTGACAATGCCATTTCCTCATTTTCAGGGATGGAAGAGTGGAAACGGGAAAAAAAGGAACAAGCTTAATTAGCTCATGAATTAGCTACTACTATTTTCTTTGAGGTATCAATCACCATGGGCATATTTGATGTCTATTCAAGTTGGAACTTGGAACATAGATGATTTTTTTGTTAATGATAAATTTACATGTGAAGATACAGCTGGTTTACCTGCTGAACAATCGGATTAGTTGATGTCATAAACTCATGTGTCATACCTTGCCACACAATCTTCCCTTCATAGAGAAACAACAACCTGCAAGTGAAATAAATCGTAACATTTATGGTGTGGTCTTGCATTGATAGGAACAGAGAACCAAAAATTTCCGGATCAAGGTAACCTGTCAACAGCCCTTCTAATTGTACTGTGTTGATGTGTGACAACCACATAGGACGCTATCTTCCCAGGTGTCCCAAGTGCGTCCTCACCCTTAACATGGACTGAACGGATGAGATCTTCAACTACAGTAGATGCAATTGGATCAAGTCCAGCTGTTGGCTCATCATACAAGAGCACCTGTTCAGGAGTGCACAAGACTGAATCAAGTCCAAAGCTTGCTTGTACAGACCTTAAGCAGATGGAGCTTTGCAGTGATGTCACAATAGTCAGCAAGAAAATGGGGAGCCTTTTTCTCTCCCAAAATTGCATCTAATTAGCAGAAGCTTTACATTGCAGCAGATACCCAATATCGAACAAGCAAAGCTAAGATAAGAGAAAAAGAAAAACAGACGTGGGAAATTATCGAACAAAATCCTAGAGATGGTAGCTAGAATACCGCTAGGAACCAATTGTTTGTTCAAGTACAGATATCATACGACAAAATGCAAGCAAACGGGTCCTCTTCTGGAGTTAGAATATAAGTGAAACTGAATACAAACTTCAAATACAGCCAAAATATATATCTTTCAATACTATCTTGATATCCATGAATAGACTTCTAAAATTTCTCCAGTCAAAAAACAAAAAAGAACAGTGGTAAAGAAATAGGGCTTACTTGTGAATACAGTAGTTCAGTCTGTAAAATAGAACTCAAAATTTAAAAATTGGAAAACACAGGCTGTTCTCCTTGAATTTTTTTACTAACATTTATTTCCACTCACCAATCTACTGACAGTCAAATTGCAGTCATTGACAAAGACTAGTGAAGTCATCGCCAATACTAAAGAGCATAGGAAGGGAATTCATTTCGTTGCTCAGGTTACCTCTGGTTCTATTGTTTCCTTTGTGATATCATAAATTATGGATCTAGCTAAAGCAACTCTTTTCTTCATTCCACCAGACAACTCTGAAGGCAATCGATCCTCAACTCCCTGAAAAAGTTTCAGGAAACATTATCAATCAATCTAGGTCGCACAGGTTTCTCTATTTCAAGATAAGGTATGGATAAAAGGAAAACAGGTGGTAAATGAGGTGCAGCACAACCATTTCACTTGAAAAACATTCTTGGTAGTTGTCATCAATAAAAGAAGAAAGTTTCTAACATGTTTAGAAAAATTAAACTAAAACACATTAAGCAGAATACTGATTAACAAGATCAGTTACTTGAGGCAATATATTCAAATCAAAATGTTTAATGAACCTGTTCAACTCTAAGACACTAACCGGCTCTTTCTTTCCATGGAAAACTTCCAGTCTCCCATGTCAGTAGTATAAAGGTTGTGAACATAACTACTTGATTTAGTAAGGAATAAAATTGACATCTTAGGCACACCTTTAAGCCAACAGCAGCCAATGTTTCTTTCACAAGATTTGATATTTGTTCCTCTGGCATAGTTGAATTTTCGTACCTATTAATCCAACAATAAACAAATCATAAGTTCATATTCAGAAATGAAATTTGCCCCAATCTGACGTAACAGAGTGTTTAGATTTTCTCTTACAGAAGGAAACCAACATTTTCACGAACAGTCAAAGAATCAAATAGTGCTGCGCTTTGAAAAACCTAAATGAAATACACAGTATTAAGACTTACTGATAGCATATGATTATTAAGCATATTTATAACCAAAATCAGCTTTTACCAATCCAATTCGAAGACCAGATAATTCCTCATCACTAATCAAACCATCCCTCTTTCTACCTCTGATATAAACTTCACCCTGCACATCAGATAGGGCATGAAAAACTAATGCACTACTACGTACATAAACATAGTAATGCTCAAGGAAATAAAAAATGAAAGAGAGACCAAATTAGTTCGCTCACATTGTCTGGAGCAAGAAGTCCAGCCATAATCTTCAAAATCGTAGATTTTCCAGTGCCAGAAGGTCCAATTATTCCAACTGCTTCACCATTCCTAATCTACATAACCAAGAGAAATGTCAGGATGTACATAGAGGAAATAAGGGTGCCAGACAGGAAATAGAAGCGTATGTTTGCATGAAACATAAAAATGGGATTAGTTAATCCCTTGTTGATGGTGCTTATGATAAAGTAACAAGGGAAATGACACACTCAACGTTAAAGCTACATAACCAAACAAATTTACATAGCTCAGCACCGAATTATATTACCCTAAAAAAATATTAAATTTCTGCTACTGTATCTCAACATAACAAAACCATCTAAACCAACATTTAACAATCTTTTGCAACAAGAGTGACTAAACAATGACTATTTCATCTTCAATTTCATTATAAAAGCCAAAAATTACTTTCTTGCTTGGTGAAACGAATCAATGCATGGCTGTCAAGGATTGAAAAAGGCTATTCTACCCGAACTTTCGAATTTACTATATAAAATTCACCTTCATTCATTAATGCAAATAGAAGCAGGGCAAAGGCATGTTTAAATCCAACTCAAGAGGGTCAAAGAACTAAATACCCTAGGAAAAGTACTTCCAATAAAATATTTCCTTAATTCAACAAGCCAAACAATTATTTGACATCCTAAGCCTAGCATGAACAAGTAAATATCAAATACAAAAAGAAAAAGATACACAAAAGTTACCTTGAAGCTTACACCTTTCAGTATATGCTTCTCCCCAAAAGATTTGTAAACATTTCTACACTCGATAAGGACATCAGAATCATCCTTCTGTTCACACACAGTGCTTAACTGCTCTGATTTATATGAATCCTATTCACATATCGAACATAAATCAGCAACAAAGAATCGGTACAGATAAACTTCCAATAGAGATAGACATTAAGACATCAAAGGCAAACTAGCTGAACTACAAAAATTCCAGAAATAGCTATAACAAAAGATAGCGAATAGGCAACAGAGACACAAACAATCGATGTGAAGCAAGGACATCAAAGTTCAAAAAAAAAAAAAAAAACAGTGACAGCCAAATAAAGAACCAAGAACATTAAACAGAGACCAAGGATTCACATTGAATTTGGTTGTAGAGTATCCATCACTCCCGATGTTTGGAGGAGGCGCAACACAACCACAAACAATCTTTCTCTGTTCCTTTGTCTTAGTAGCAGTTGATGACCCAAATGAGATTGTGCCCCAAAGAGGTAATCTAGAAGTAGAGCGAATGGCAATGCTAAGAGGAAACAGCACAGAACCGGAGTACGAAACCAGGCTTTCAGGAACCATATCAAGTTCTTGGTAGTGATAATCACCGCCTCAAGAGACCGGACTCAAATAGAAACCGAAAAGAGCTAGAGACTTTATCGCCCAAATCAATGAGAACCCAGAAGTGATCGAGACTGAAGGAAATTTGTAATTTTGTAGCCAACCCAGATAAAATTATTGGCTGAATTTCATGAATACTGACCGAATTCCGCCATTAACCGGAATCCTACGGTCAACCTTCGACTAAATCGGACCGACACTTAATTTTGCGGGTAATTAACATACGTGAAAAGAGCATAGAGAAGAAGGCACATGAATGTTGTGCGTCGATAAGAAAGCGACGACTTGTTGGTGGTGAGTGGGACGGTGGTGAATCAACGTGAAACTGCTTGAATAAGGGAAATAAGGCTATGTTTGGTTACAAATAAGGATCACAATGAAATGAAATAAAATGATTTATAATAAAATAAAATATAAATTGATGTAATGTTAAAATTTGATGTTAGGGAGTGACGGAAGTGTTAGGGTAGTGCTTTAAAGGTAATAACTTTTAGCACTTAGTATAAATTTTATTTTGATTAATGAAGTAAAAGGTAATTTTATTAATTTGATGTTTATTTATTTATGAACGAATGTCTATCTTAAATCGAATTAATAAAGTTCATGATGCAAAACATAACATTAAGGAAATTGTGATAAGATTATGATAATGAGATTCTTATCACGTGCAATTATATTAGTGTATAAATTATTTATAGTCATAAGATTAATGAGACATGACATTGTTAATCTGGATAGACTAACACATATTATACATCTTGATTTGATCAAGCAGTGATCTCATAAATTGTAAGCATGAGATGCTTTGAGTTAACATGTGAATGCTTACTAACAGTAATAAGTACATCAGATTATTCGCTATGAGATTATCATATAGATGATTTATCAAATGTCAATGATTAATCTATATGATTTATCAAATGTCAATGATTAATCTATCATAGCAATGATGTAAATATCCTTAGATTTGAGGTACTCAAGAATATCTTGGATACTGATCATGTTCTTTGACACCATTCCTTATTGCCTCAAAATGAGGTCGCTCATACGATAGTCATTGGATACAACTATTGATATTTGAAAGTAATTGGGTAGCCAATAAAAGATTCATCACTCCTGATAGAAGAAGATGATACCCACGGCCTCTTGTCTGGGTCATTACTCGGAGTCTCTGGCTAGAGCAATTATGTGTCATGAAGAGAGTCTTCAATGACATATAGAGTAATGAGATCCCCAGGACAAGAACTAATATCATTTGGACTAGATATGACATAGTCAGTCTAATAGGAGTTGACACACAACCCATACTCCAAACTAAGTGAGGTATAGGATGGTGAAGAGACAAATTGCACGGTAACTGACTATGGAAAAGTTCGTAAGTCAGATAATTAACTATCGAAGATTTTGAATGTTAATCCGTTTACATTTCAATAAATTGGCATCATAAAATCCTTCACGATTTGTTCGGATTAAGAGTTAATTCAAGTGATCAAAATTATTAGAATCCTAAAGGTAATACACATAAAAGATTTGATGAAAAACAAAATATGCATAACTGTCATTTAAGCAAGCCACGATAAGCCACCGTTGTGACCAACTTAATGACAAGTGGTATTCTTCACTTATGTACACACGAATTTTTAGAAATAAAACACGTTCAATAGAGAGGCTAAGGGCTCAGAAGAGTTCTGAAAGTTGAGATGAGTGATCTTGAGATTTATTCATGCAACTTAAGCAATTGTTGCATGAGATTAATTATATGAAACTTGGTCTTGATCTAACTCTCACTAGAGCATCTACTTGAACTCATCTTGTTTGGTACTCTAACCACCCTTACACACTGTTTTTTTTCATCTTTGCGTGCTCTTTAGAGATCAAGGAAGGTGTTTGGTGTTTGTCACAACCCAAACAAGGAGAAGATTCAAGAAAGGAGGAGTATTTGCAAGGTACATATGCTGTAATTTCATGTTTTCATAATCTATTTATACATGCACATGAATTCTGGATTTTTTAGGGATGTCGTGAGGTTGGAATTTTGATTCCGACACTTCCACTGCCTTTCCATGTATGTGATGCATAGATCCATGGCTCCCTTATGGTAAGGGTTCATAATGTCATATAGTGAAATGTTGTTTGGATGAATGATTTATAATATAATATAGTGTAAAATTGTTTATCATTTTTCATTACATCTTAAACCCCCCAAATTGAAGGTTTCTTATTTTTACTATTTAGAATGGAATGAGATGTAATATGAAACTCTTCTCTTCTATTTCATTCTATTCCATTTCATTATAAACATTCCTCCTAAACGATGGAATAATATTACATTCCATTTCATTCCATTAATAAACCCCCAACTATATATAACACGGATTCCTATTTCTCAATGATATCCCACGATCAAGATGATTGGCTAAATCTTGTGAAACCATTTCATAAAAGTTCATTAATATTTTCTTTTTATAAAACAAATCGAATTCGGTTCTTGATTTTAATATTGCTCCTTTTTTTTAGTAATATTTTGTTTGAATCAGGATATGAAATGAATAAAAAAAGTCTAGTTCAAATTTGAACTTAATAAAACAAACACTAGACTAAGTATTACGTGTGCAATTTGTGGCTTGTTCAAGAAATTTTTTGAGTATGCTTAGTATCTCTGTGTCGAAAGGATGATTCATTCGGATCGACATGAGAGTCCAACTACATTGCCAGCATCTATGTTGTATATTCGAAAGAGGTTGACCTCCTTACTTTTCTCATGGTACAATCCTCTTCTCACTGAGCCCCTTTCTCCTCGATCTGTCCCCTTATTAGAGGTGTTATAGAAATGTCTACAATCGAATAAATAGCTCTACGAACGAATGGATCGAATAGCAAGGAGGAGAAAGCAATTCTTAATTTTTGATACAAACAAAAAGTAGCAGATTCAGTAGCACGGGCGGCAATAAGAGCTCATTGTCATTAATAAAAAATGGTTTGGCAGAATCTTAACCAATTGGTCCATTACAAAAATAAGTCAAGGGGAGTGGCGAAGCTATACGCAAAAAAAAAAGAAACTCATAGAATGACAAGGAAATGTAGTTTTTGCACATTTTTGTTAATCCATAAACAAGATCTATATAGACATATAGACTCATGGAGCCATACATATCGATCGGAACTCTTTTTTTGTTATTCTTTTCAAGATAATGTAATAGTTTTATGATAAGTCTCTATTCTTTTTCTATCTATATAAATTCTTGCAATTTTGTTTCATTTTCTTTAGGCTATGTTTGATTGGAAATTTATTAATGGAATGAAATGTAATGTAATATTATTAGGAGGTAATGGTATGAAATGGAATGAAAAAGGAGAGTTTCATAGTACATCTCATTCCATCCTAAACAGTAAAAATGAAAAACCTTCAATTTGTGAGATTTAGGATGGAATATAAAATGATAAACAACTTTACACTATATTACATTATAAACCCTTCATTCAAATAATATTTTACTATATTACATTATGAACTCTTTCATCCCTCCCAAACAACAATTTTTTAATATTACATCTCTTTTCATTCCATTCCATTAAAATCTAACGTCCAACTCTTAGAAAAGGAAAATGAAATGAAAGGGATACAGGGAGAATAGTAGAAGTTTGTTAAATTATATGAATGTTTTGGAATATGGATCCAAAATAGGATGCAGAAACAGAGATTCCGTAGTTGGGTTCCTTTATTTAAAAAAGTATGATTAGTATAAATTTAATTACTTTTACATTTATAAATAATTTGACCCAAATGTTTTAAAATTTCTTATTAGGTTTTTAACATTTATTAAATTAAATGAGATTATCTAAACTTTATTGAGTTAGTGTATACATAAAAGTAAATTCAATGTTTTAAAAACCATATTGAAAGTTAAATTGGTAAGATAAGAGATTTAAGATTTAAAAGGTTCAACAAGTATTAAAACTGTTATAAAATTGATTAAAGATTGAATAAAATTAAAAAATTTAAAATATGATTGCAAGATAATGCTCTTATCTATCCATGAATTTAAAGTTTAATTGATAAAAGGGATTGTCAAATGAAAATTAATTGATTTATAATTTATAAGAATTTCTTAAACTGATTGATTTTTAACAACAAGAAATATTAAAGTAAATCAAAATAAAAAGTTAAAAGCTAAACAAAAAAATTAAACAATTCAAGATTTTTATGATTAGACCGATCGAACTAATTGTGTTTTTTAATCACCGAATTCAATAATGATAAAGTAAGAGAATTATTTCTCAAAATAATTATTACATAGATCCTTTTGAGCACGAAAGAACAGTGCTCTTTAGAAAATGAGATGGACATATGGTATTGGCTTGTCCCGTTTATAGTAGTTCATTATGCATTTCATATGAAATAGTAACAGATCCCCACAAATATGCCAGTGGAGGTTTTGAAGCTGTTGGCATGTTAAGAAGCATAGTGCAATATCAGAGGGGTTGCTTGGGATCGAGTTTGCGTTGGCAAATTGTTAGTTTATGAGGATAAATATGAAGATGACTCGTATGCAGGTAAATTCCAAGGCGTTGGTCCGGCAGAGTTTATGCCGTCTCTTGCGTAGGTTATTTTGGCGTTGGAGACAGAGAAGGTGATTTTCCAGACAAAAATGGGGAAACTGTAGATTTCAGGGACAAGTTGAAGGCTGCCACAATCTTGCCATTTAAAGTTGAATAGCCAAATCTTGAAGAAAGCAAGGATGGTGCTGTGACTTGCGTGTCGGTAAAAGATTACAAGCTGTGTTGTCGAAATGTTGAACAAAGTAAGAATTTTAACATATCCAAGTTCAAACTTTTCCAGGAAAGTGAAGTGCCAGGTAGAACAAACAGATTATGATTTTGCTTTGTGTAAACAGACTATCCTAAGCAGACAAAACTGAAATTCACATGTGAATTTCAAACTCTCACTATTCATACTTTTCCCATGAAACACCACCAAAACTAGTTCTTTTTGCTTAAGAGTCAGTGTCCTGGTCGCAAAGAACACTATAATCAAAGTCCTTATTTGGCAAGACTTGGACACGGATTGATGCTTCCTTGTCAACAAGAGGAAGGAGAAGAGGCTAAAACTTCTGCATAATTTTCTTCGAATTAAACAGACGTCCGTTACAGCAGTCATTCGATTCAAAGAATCACCGATTCCAAAACCGTGTGAGATTATCATCTCATAAGGCTCCTCCTCCTTTATTTGCATAATAAGACCAACCAAAATTACCTTCAGTCATTATGTACTGAACAGAAGCAAAAGCCTCAATATCGGTTTTAACAAAATATCATGAAAGAATCTGCTTATGTTTCACATAAAGTAAATGAGAAAGGAACGAAATTATGACAAGACTAAAGGTAAAGAAATGAAAATGTCAACCAAGACTGTGAAATAACAAACTTTTGCCTTATTGTTGAATTTTACATCCTAATTAGCACTTGCTGCTTGAGTACTATCTAGTGAAACTAAACTAAACCCATTAGCCAATCACTTCACCTACCATATGTTTCCATATGTGTATAGGTTTTACAATAAACGAGACTCTTGATGTTTACCAACGCTCAAAGAAAGTGGAACTGTTGCTTGGCTACTACATCTGTATATTTTAACAATCATTGTCAGATTTCATAACTAAATCTTAATTCCAAGCTCAAGTTTTTTATTGATTTACCGTACCATGAGGTTTGTTCATATATGGATTCCTGCCTCAATCCATAAAGAGGCCAAGAGCACTCTTGGCACCTGCTACGTAAGTTCAGTGAGAGTTGTATACCAATCAATACATACATACATACATAAGACAGAATGAATTCCAGATCCACTCAATTTCTTGTGTAATGGGAAAATGATTCTCTCCCTGTCCATAAACCCAACAAGTTCAGCCAAAAGAAGAACTCTAGTGATTGTAACTCTTGAACATGAAAAAGAACAATCAACTTCATTTCGATGCAATTACAACAAAGCCATGTATAACATTGAACAAGGTGCAATTAAGGTTATGATTAAACAAATCAGAGTTTTATTAGAAAACAAAATCTTTGCTATACCTTCTCTCAGTATCTAACTCACATCTCCGATTAAAGCCTAACCGTTGACTGGACCAACCTCTCCCAACTTCTCCGCACCATCAACAGCAACACCAACGCGTTTCACTGAATCAAAAAGCGGCAACACTCTCTTTCTGTAATGTATAGGGCGGGAAAGCTCTTCGTCGAGATCGATGTTGATGCTCGTGACGCCGATCTCCATGAGTCGGAAACCTAACTTCTCTCCTACGCGTGAGGCGGTTTTCGCATCCCAGAGCTGTTGAGAACGCGGGAATCGGGTGGCTCTGTTTCGGTATTGCGCCAGAAATTCCTGCTCGGTAGAGGACGCCATGGCGATGATGGTCGAAGTCGTAGGGTTTGTCACCTGAGCGGTGATTTTCCGGCAAGAGAGGACTAGCCGGAGTAGGTGTTGGTGGTTGCAGGAGGATATCATTTTCTTCTAGAGAGAAACTGCCAACTCGCGGCGGAGCTAGCCTATCAGTGAAAGAAATAGCGAAAAGGTCCTTACGTTTGAAATATTTGCATTTGAGGACATAATCATTTGTTAAAACTTAAAACAACCAAATAAAGATGAGTCCAAAACTTGGGCTTTGGGCCCAAAACTGCAAATTTCCAGAGTAGCGAGGGAGGAGGAGATCAAAACCTGAAAAGAGCAAACATTTCTTCCGGTTGGTGTTTAGGTATTGTTTGATAACCAGGATAAGGATGTCCAAATTCAGGTTAAGTTTATCCTGGTTGGTTTTTCAACTTCTTGTGTTTCAGGTTCCCTCTAGAATTTTAGCTATCAGGTGAGGTTTTCTTTGAGTATTGGCTTTGCATTTCTTTTTATAAAATGATGATTAAATTTAAATTGTGCTGAGTTGAATATGTAGAAATGCAATCTGCTACGTTTTCGTTTAGATGCTGTGAACTTTTGATCTGATTGGTGAGGCTTATTCTGCCGTTTTGTGTTTTCATTGATGCTTTTTGGAATCTCAGGAAGGATGTGGGTTTTCTGCAACTGCAAAATGGTGTTAATATTGGTACTTGCAGAAATACTGTTCAAGGAAGATATCTGCTTTCTGATGATACTGGTGAGTGCTTGGTTTTAAATGACGTTATCTTTGTTGTTAAATCCCAGGATACTGTGATGACCTTTTAAAAGACTTCATTTAGTTGAGGTTAAACTCTATTTTTGGATGATCTTATAGAAAACTATTTTTGAGGAAAAGTATAATATCCTATTAATTGTTGCTCTTTTCAATCATGTTTTGGCAGTAGCATGTTAGTAGTCCTTATTTGCAATTACTGTCACTTCATTTTGTTTGATAATAATCAGTGCCCGGTTATTTTAGGCCATGTATGCTCTGCGTTATCGGTGGACCCTCAGTCACGCTGCTGTCCTCAGAAAGGAGAGAGATTCTCTTGTCGGTGAGTTTAACATAAGAAGGTTTTGTATGAATCCACCTTGTCCAGACAGCAAAAACTGATTTATGTTTGGGTATGCATTCCAGGGGCTGCAACGTCCTTTCGCAGTGTTGTAACTCCTATGAATATTGTGTCTCATGTTGTTTGAATCCTGCAAGGGTATTTTCTTCACCATTTCATTCATTGCTTTGTTTTGATCTTGATTTGTGTAATCTGCAAGTATAATTTATTGCTTGATTTTATTCTTCAGACACAAAATGAAGAAATCATAAAGGTGAAAATAGCAAAACCACTTACTGCAGGTAAAACTAACTTTATGGTACCCATAATCTAAAGGTGACTATCCATGGCTTGATAATTGATCATATCAAGGATCTTTCTGAATTTGAGTTTTTTATGAGTTCAGATGGATGTACTTGATGGAAGCTAAATATTGAATGCTCTTAGATAAGTGAAATTTACTCTAAGGAATAAGCTTTGAAGATGATACATTGCTGATTTCGGTGAAAAATCTGGCCAGTCAGTCCCCGTTCCCCTTTATCCTGCATTTATTGAAGGGACATGGAATAAAGTGAAGTTTTCAAAGATGATAACCTTTATTATCCAAGCTTTTCGTTTTCTTTTGGCAGGCACATATACTAGTGTTTTCGATTACTGTGCTGGGAGGTGCCGTCATAATTCTGAGAGTGTGGTATGTACTGCTTACATGATTTTCTTTTTCTTTTGGACCTTGGGAACCCATGCGTGGAATGATGATGAGCATAGATGTCAGGTTATCATGTCTGTTTGAGTTGTAATGGACAAATGATTTGAAGCAAGAAAAATGTAGTGGTTGATGAAGTAGACCAAAAAAAACTTGTTGAATGGACTATTCTTTAGTAACTTGGATGCATTGGATAATCTGTCTTTCATGGCTTAGAACTCTTTGTGTTAATGTGCAAAGAAATATATGATAAAGTCTTACAATAATGATGTAAATAAAAGATTTCAAGATTATCAGCAAGACTGTAAGCACTTTGGGGTGGGGGAAAGGAAGAGGTCCTTGTATTGGATGAATTTCTATATACATGATCCATATTTTTTGTTGAGGATCATCTGATTTCCAGGTTATGGAGACATCAAAGAGGTGGTACTACAAATTCACTTGGGATTTCTTTATTCAATTTCCTTTTGATGGTCCTAACCACTGAATTAACTTCTTTGCTTATTGATTTACATTTTTTGACAAAGGTACTGTTAATAATACTTGCAATTCCAATACGAATTTCTTGAGATGCACTTATGAAATCACTTAATAGCTATGATATTTGCATCTGAAACAAGGTTGAAATTTTACAGGTTCATGAAAACGCCTATCTTAGTGATTTCCATCATTGCTTTTCTCTGCCGTCAAATGCTTCTGGTATGTCTATTGCTATTACTCATCAACTAAAACAACGTATGGGTCTATGAATTTTTTCTTACTTTTTGTCACTCACTAGCTTTAAACTAAGTTTACCTCCTTGGCAACTTGAATTCCTAGTTGAAAAGAATTGAGGTGGTTGATGGGGAACATTCTTATATCATTTTGCATGCCATTCTATTTTATGTATAATCCATGTTCATTGGATGGGGCAAAGAAAATACTCTTCTTATCTGTAAGGTTTGTCTTTATATTTTTCTTTCCTGCTATTTAGATGGGCCTTTTTAATTTCCCCAAACTTCCAAAACCTTTTTAAGTCAACGTACACTGCAGCAGCTGAGTAGCTCTAGTGTGAGCTTAGTCACTGATTTAACATCTTTTGTTCCTTTTGTTTCTAGCCTTGATCAACCTGTGTACCAAATTGGGTCCTTAGGTTGGGCCTCAATTGTATTATAAGTTTTTGCAAATTTAATGCATTCTAGATAACTCTATAGCACCAAGGATGGGTTAGAGAGAGAAAATCCTTCTTCTTCCCTCTACCTTCCCCTACCATTCCTTTGGCTCTTCTACATCGAAGTTCTTTTCCTGGTTGTGTTATTCTCCCTGGTTGTTTTTCTCCTATGTGATTTACATTGACCATTTTGCTAATATTTTTCTACAGCTTGCAAAAACATTGTTTTTCCAGGATGATAAGGAAAAATAACTTTTCTGTGCTGTCCTTTTGCACTTGAACAGGGGCCAGTTATACACAACTAGAAGCAAGACTAGTTGGTATCAACGTTGTCATTGGAAAGTGAGTTGCTGGTGGTCTAGTTTGTTTCCCTTTGGGCATAACCAAATATTTGACTAACAGTTATTTCTTTATGATTTATTACACTTGAGAATAGGGAAGGCGAGTCCTGTGATTCAGTTTGCAAGTCAAAAGGACAATCATGTGTCCTAAATAAGCTTCTGGTGCTTAATCAGTGTGACATGTAAGTCATACTTTCTTTGGGTTTTCTATTTTGCATTTTCATTTATACTTCACTTCATGTTTTCCTATGAAGGTAAATAAACTGCTCTTTAGTTGCATTGTGTGTGTTCAATACAGCAGTTGTGATTTATGATATGCATTTATGGATTGGTTTGTCAATTTTTATGCCTATTTATGTAGTCAGATGTTGAAGGGTACGACTTATTATATGGTCGTCCTATGTATGTCTTTTGGCCAAATTTATAGATCCGTATTTGCCATCTATTTCTTATTCTTTGTTCACCTATTTTAATGGGGAAGTATAATATGGTGATTGTTTATTTTCTTTTTGACTTTGCTTTTGGACAAGAGAAGAATGGAGTATATTTATTATGATGATCATAGCATACACACAATGTTTGATGTCAAAAGGTAAATTTTATTGCATGTGGCCATGAAAATGATCTGGTGCTTCTAGGAAGAAATTTGTCTGTTCACTTGATTTTGCTCCTTTACCTCCTAAATTCTTCCTTGAGTTTGCTGATCTTTCCTCGTAATTTTTCTCTCTCTATCTTAAGCATCTTATGACATGTCTACAAGATTGTTAGATACTTAGAAGAGGTAAATCTGATTTTATTAAATACTAGAGGAGAGATTTAATTACAATGCATAGATTTAACCTCTTTTGGATTGGTATAACCTACGCCCAAATGCCAGAGTTCAAGTTGGAATTTAGTGCAGCACAACTCTAATTGAGATTATTGCTTTATCATTCTTGTTAATGTTAGTTCTCTTTTTTAATAGTATGCAGAAATACATGAGTTGCAAGGGGGCTTGTTTAGCCAGCACTGGAGCAGATCAACCTGCCGAAGTTGTTGATGATGCTCCCAAGCACTTGGTATATTTACTCTTCTCGCTCATAATGTTATATAATTTAGCAGTGTAAACATCCTGGGAGATTAGTTTAGACAATTAGGAAATATGTTTATCCATCTATATAGTGACAGAATTATTTGGACTCATAACTAACCAAAGAGGGTTTTACATTGCATTCTCCTCTTTTTTTTTTCAATTTTTATGCCTTGACGTCTCAAATCTTAATGCAATAAAAACCAATTCTTCAAATTACATTCTCGTGAACGCCTTTTTCTTTAAAAAGTCTTCAAATTCCTATCTTTTGTAACAAGATGAATAAGAATGCTAAACAATAAGTTCTGCTGTTCTCAGATCAGTCTGTTCTAGGTTGTCTTTTCTTGTAGGTTAATATTTCTATCCTGTCTTTTGGTACAGACTAAACTTCTAAATCATGGTACTAATTCTTGAGACTGCATTTCATGATGATGCTGTGAATATCAATACTTTAGTTAGAAAGAGTCAAGTTCCGTCATTTTGAACTGATGCAAAATATGCTTTTTGCTATATTTTAGCCAAAGACACCACCGTTGCTGAATTTTCAAAACCTCAAGTTTCAGGGAACTGGAATTTTGTGTTTCCTATCCTGAAGTGCATTTGACATGCCCTTTTGATACATTTATGCATTTGTCTCAAGTGATGCAATTTGGAACATACAAATTCTCAACCCAAAAAGCGTGCAGTTTATTTATGAATTTACTGTAATTTGTTGAAACTTAATGTCGTAAGGATAGTAAAAAAGGAGGAAGGATGAAATGAACACAAACTTTTCTTTTTTGTACTTTTATTCACAGGATCTGGAACAGCTTTTTAGTATTCTTGTATTTATTTAATGTTTGGAGAAAGAGGAACACATACATTACTGAACCCCTCTTTTCCCGTTATCTTTCATCAGAATCCTGGAGCTTGCTTGTATACTCGAACTCAATCAATGCTTTCCTGTGATGGTTCACATCGACACACCCGGAGACTTTGCCCTTGTGCATAGTGTTTGCTTCAGTAAGACTTGCTTCCTCTTTCTGTATTTTTTGCATTAGTATTGATTTGTTGTGAAATATTTACTTGTTGCAATAGCACGAGATTTTCATCTTTGTGCATGTGTTAGTGGTTTTAAAAGCATATATATTAATGGAGGTATTAGCACCAATGCATCCATAACTTTCTTTCGTTAATATGTTTGTGAGTGGTATTAGTTGCTGCAGTAAAATGTCTTCCCCTCCCCTTCCAACTTCCATCAAACCATGGCTTGTTTACTCTTTGCATTTTGACCAAATTCAAATGCAAGTTTTCTCGTTTTGGTTGTTTTTTTGTTCATTGTGGTAAATTGTGATTGTTTGACTTTGTTGGCTGAAAATATTGTTCTAAAGTGGCAATCAAATTTTGTGATTTTAAACTATTAGATACTTTGCATTGAGGAAAATCTTATAGCATGAAACAGTACTCAAATTTCTACAACTCACGATCCATTTGCAGGACAATTTTGTTAATATTTGATGCTTGATGTCCCAAATCAACTTCCTCTAGTTCAGGATGCAACTGTAAGGTGCTTCTACTTTCAGAGCAAACCTTTGGTTTTGACCCCGGCAAACTTTCGGCGTAGGTCCCATACTCTCAAACAGTACTGTGAAAATTAACTTGGAAGTAGAAGGTAATGGCCATGCTAAGAATTTTGGGGATTGGGACATCATTTACAGGATTATTATGTAACTCGTAGTCCAATCAACACATTTGGTGCAGTGTGATTTAGGCGGATACAAATCATGTACAGGAAACTGGTACAGAGGTGCATATTCTCAGGCTGTCAGATTTAGGTTTATGAGACCAAAAAAATTGTCATGGTTTTCATAATGTAACAAATGTTGCAGAAGATGCCATGTTTCTTCTGAGTTAGCTTTGGGAGGTCCCTTAATTTTGACGTGGGAGTCTAATGAGAACTACCGAGGAGAGAAACGCGCAAAGTTCAAGGAAAACAACATAACTGGGAGCTCTTGTATTGGTTTTAACTTTCGCAGTTTCGTAAATGAGATTTGAAGACTCTAGTAGTTCCAACTATAATAATAGACCAAAAGTGATTTGCTATCGTTGGCTTCTTTAAGGACATTATGGAGAGATGATAATAATACGAGAAAAGGAATTTATGGAATTTCCTAATTTCCCAGTTGTCAATTGCAAGTTTTTCCAATGGTACACAAGTAATTTCTTAATAGAACTGTCTATGTTATTTAGAAGTTAAGGAAAGAACTTAAGGAGGAGGTTGAATCAAGGAGAATTTTAGAAGAAATGAAGGTACTTGGTGAGCAAATAAAAGTTATGAGGCAAGACATTGAAATATTGATGAAAGAGAAGAAAGAGTTGAAATATTGATGAAAGAGAAGAAAGAGTTGAAGTTGATGTTATTAAACATTATTATAGGCTTTATTTTAGTTTAGCTTTTGTTTTTGATCTTTTTTTATATGCTTGCAAAATGGATTTAGTTCAATCTTCATATATATGAATGTAAACATATCAAATTTTAAATTTGATCCCATTAAACTTTTTCTTTTTCGTTGTCGTATCTATCAAAATGTTGAATAAGTAGAGATTTATTATGTTAATTCCGTTATACAAAAACAAAGGGGATATCCAAAGTTGTGACAATTATAAAAGTATCAAATTACTTAGTTACATCATGAAGTTATGGGAAAAGGTAATTGAGAATAAAGTAAGAAAGGATATTTCCATCTCGGAAAACCAATTTAGTTTCATGCCAAGAAGGTCCATGATAGAAGTTTTATATCTCCTTAAAAGGTTAATGAAAGACTACAGGAAAAGACAACGTAATATAAACATAGTTTTTATTGATTTCGAGAATATGATAGGATACCTAAAGAAATTAAGTTGAGGTGTTTAGAAGTCAAGGAAGTTCTTATAATTTATATACGAGATATTAGGAATATGTATGAAGATGTAAAAATTAAAGTAAGGACGATAGGATGAGATATAAAGCATTTTTTTTATAGATATTGCTCTACGCTAAGGCTCCTCTTTGAGCTCCTTTTTGTTTGTAGTAGTGATTAATGAGCTCACCAAGAATATCTAAGGGAATGTGTCTTAGTGTATGTTATTTGCTGATGACATTATTTTAGTGAATGAGACAAAAAAGGGGGTTAATGCCAAGCTTGAACTTTAGAGGGATACATTAGAGTCGAAGAGTTTACATTGAGTAGGACTAAGACTGAGTACGTGAGTGTAACTTTTCGGGACCTAGAATGGTTATCGATGTGGAGGTAAAGATTGGTTCAAAAGTTATATTACAAAAAGAGTTTCTTAAATATCTAGGGTCTATCATTTAAAGCAAAGGAGAGATCGATGAAGACATAGTTCTTCGGATCAAATCAGGGTAGCTTAAATAGAGAAGTGCATCAGGAGTTTTGTGTGACAAGAAGATACCACTCAAGCTTAAAGATAATTTCTATCGTTTAGCGATTAGGTCGACCATGTTCTATGGAGCAGAGTGTTGGCCCATCAAAAAAGTGCATAGTTAAAAGTTAATAGTAACAAAGATGGGGATGCTTCGTTGGATGTGCAATCTTAATAAAAGAGAAAAGGTAAAAAATGTAATGGTTGGGATAAATTAAAGGTTGCACATCCAATTATTAATTAATTAAGAGAGACAAAGCTTAGTTTGGATATATTAAGAGGAGACACTCAGAAGCTCCAATGAGAAGATGAGAGAAGATTGTACTTAGAGATTGTAATGGGAAAAAGAGAAGCCTAAGAAGAATTGGAGGCAGGTTATGAAGAATGATATGACAATGTTGGAACTTACCGAAGACATGACTCGTAATAGAAAACTTTGATTTAAAAGGATACAGATAAAAGGATCCCTTGTATTTCTTATAAGTCTTTTAACTTTTTCCTCTTATAATTAGCCTAAACTTGTAAATAAGTCTATAAGCTCGCTAAGGCACGTGCCAGAAAGAGTAAAGATATCGACACAGTTAGGCATATAAAAGGAGAAGACGGGAGAACACTTTTGGGAGATAAAGACATTAAGGATAGGTGGGAAGTCTACTTCAACAATTTGTTTAACAAGGTGTGACATGAAGGCACTGGTATAGAGAATAGAGAAGAAGAGAGAATCCAGGGAACACAGTGTGATGATGTTAGAAGAATCTCTGAAGAGGAGGTGAAAGAAGCCCTTAGCAAGATGGGAAGAGCGAAAGCATTAGGCACTGACCAGATACCTATTGAGGTGTGGAAGTGTCTAGGAGAGGTGGGGGTACAATGGCTTACAACTCTTTTCAATGCTATTTTGCACACGGGGCGAATGCCGGTGGAGTGGAGAAGTAGCGTAGTAGTACCGATCTATAAGCATAAGGGAGACGCACAAGAATGTGGAAACTATAGAGGCATCAAACTCCTGAGCCATACTATGAAACTGTGGGAGAGAGTTATTGAACAATGATTGCGCAAAATAGTACAAGTGAAAGAGAATCAATTTGGATTCATGCCTGGGAGATCAACTATTGAAGCAATCAATCTATTAAGACGGCTAATGGAGAAATATAGAGAGCATAGGCGGAGCTTACATATGGTCTTTATTGACTTAGAGAAGGCATACGATAGTGTGCCAAGAGAAGTCATTTGGAAATGTTTAGAAGCGAAGAACGTTAATAGTACCTATGTCAGGACTATAAAGGATATGTACGAGGCCACTAGAATTTGTGTGCGAACGCTAGTGGGAGATACAAAGTATTTTCCAGTGGATATAGGATTGCATCAAGGTTCAGTTTTAAGCCCTTTTTTTTACGATAATAATAGATGTCATCACGCAGGACATACGAGATGAGGTGCCGTGGTGTATGTTGTTCGCAGATGACATTGTATTGGTCAGAGAGACGAAAGAAGAAGTTAATAGAAAGCTAGAGATGTGGAGACAGACTTTGGAGTCAAATGGTCAGTGATTAAGTAGATCGAAGATTGAGTACATGGCATGCAATTTTACACAGAGTTCAGAGGACGAAGGATAAGAAGTTCGGATTGGAACTCACGCGATAAACCATAAGGATAGTTTTAAATATCTAGGCTCTATCATATGAGAGGATGGAGATGTTGAGAGTGATGTAATTCATAGTATCCACGCTGGATGGGTAAAATGGAGAGTAGTAACTGGAGTCCTATGTGATAGGAAATTTTCACTAAGGCTGAAAGGAAAATTCTATAGGACGGCCATACGACCGACTATGCTCTATGGCTCTGAATGTTGGCCTATGAGGGTAGCGCAAGTGCGAAAGTTTGAAGTAGCGGAAATGAGAATGTTGAGATGGATGTGTGGTTGTACGATGTTAGATAGAATACCAAATAGGGTGTATAAAGAGAAGTTAGGCATCGCAACTATCGACGATAAGCTGAGGGAGTGGAGATTGCGATGGTTCAGACACGTGCGCAGAAGAAGTGTGACGGAACTAGTCAGGCGAGTTGAAGGGATTCAAGTCGAAGGAAAGCGAGGTTGAGGGAGGCCAAGGAGGACATGGGAGGAGCAGATCAGACTGGACCTACAGACGCTAAATCTATCTAAGGATATGACACCCGATAGAAACAGTTGGTGACGCAGAATTTCGATATTAGATGTATAGGGCGCGTAGGGGTGTGAGGGGTAAAGCGAGCTTTAGACTGCTATGAGAACATGACCTGTGATTTGAAATGAGGGAGACAAAGAGCTACAGGTTGACACTTAGAGTGGTCTAAAGTAGTAAATGTAATACGTGTTTATTTTTGTTTTGTTTATTGTTTCGACCTATCATTCTTATATGTAGCCCTTCACGGAGTCGAAGGGCTACAAATTGGCTATAGACTTCTAGTTCGGTGGATAGTCTGTCTACCGGTAGACCGTACCTCTGCACAACCGCTTGCCCTCCTACTGAAGCCCCATGAGGATACGACCTCTGCCTAGGATAAGTAGAACACGTTTAGGGTGAGATTAGAGTCTCATATAAGAGATGATTAGGTTTTACCTCTGCTATAATAGATAGCAGACGATAGATCAGGAATAGGCCATATAGGAAGTGTATATGTATATAAATATGTATTATTTAC
>JAOTAY010000005.1:8534452-8565445 GCA_025629805.1 Erythroxylum baracoense
CAATTAATTAACAATTAATTAAATTATAACTACCAAATTAATAATAACAATAGCAAATATGAATAATACATCTACTACTAATAATAATAATAATAATAATAATAATTAATAAATAAATAAATAAATAAAATTATTATTATTACTATTACTACTAATAATAGCAACAATAATAATAATAAATAAATAAATATTATTACTATTACTACTACTACTACTATTATTACTTTTTTCTCCATATTAATCAAGTTGAAGTTTATTTTTCTAATATATTAACTTATTAATCAAGTTGAAGTTTAGGGTACTAATGTTTGGTGAAGGGAAAACAGTAATAAAAATGAGAGTTTGAGTAATTTGTAATAATTTTTGGACACAATCGTCGTTTTGTCCCTTAACTTTTCAGCCGCTGAAACAAAACGCTTTTCACAAGAGCATTTTCAAAAACAGCAGATTGAATTTAAGCCGCCAACCCAATCAACTAATTATCAAATATGATTATCAGTAGTTTGACATGATCAAATAATCAAATACCTCTCAATATTACAAAAAATAACTGATCAGTCATTTATCAAACAAGGCCAATATTTGTTTAAATTATCAAATAAGGTGGCCTCTTTAACATGTAAAATAAAAGGATTCATTCTTAACTATATGAATACATCTTTTGTTCCCCCTATTTTTAAATCATCTCATCCGTTTAATTTTTGTAAGTTCTATTTATTAAATAGATGATTTTTTATATAATAAATTAGGCACAGAATAATGAAAAGAGGTAACCTATCACGATGTCATACAATATCACGGTTTATATGTCAGAGATTTTCCTTTTTGTTTTATATCATTTTCAGGATTAGAACTCCTGTTTAGTCAGAATATAAAAACAAAAAGAAAAGCAACCAAAATTTAGAACAGTGTTATTTAATTGCAAAAGGTAAGAACTGCTAGGCGTAGTTTCTTGCAATCCAAAACATGGAGGGACTTTTCTGCAAATTTTAGTTTTGCTAACCGTTTTAGGACTTCTGTTGTCACTTGTTTGGTCACCAGAGTCCAAGACAAAGCCACCCACTCTTCACCGCCACCGCCACCGCCACCGCCACCGAACCTTCCGTCTTTCTCCGACGAGACATGACATCGGCTTCCAAGAACCACTACCACCACCATCAACGGCAGCAACCGTCTTCATCCAGGCCTCCCAAAATTCCCACCTCACAAACCAACCACCACCACCAAAGCGCAGCCGCAGGAGCCACCTCTTCGCCGATCACCATTTCCGAGCAAGAAAAGGCTCTTTCCGGCTCCACCCACTTGACCAGACAAGAACTCCTCAAGTGCCGGTCGCACAAACTGAAACAACTGGCCAAGTGTTATAGAGATCATTACTGGGCTTTAATGGAGGACCTCAAGGTTCAGTACCGAGAATACTATTGGAAGTACGGTGTTAGCCCATTCAAAGAAGATCAACCTCAGCACCGAAGGTTAGAACAATGTGGCAGTGGTGTTTGGTCTGTAGACAGAGAAATTGGAGATAAAGGTGGCAACTTTAATGCTGAAGTTATTGGGGAAAATAATAATGTGAGCTGTAATTTTAAGGGTGACTTGGAATTGAAGAACAACCGTAGGTGTTCGTTTGTTGGGTGTAAGTTAAAGGCCATGGCTTTAACAAGCTTTTGTCATCTACACATCCTTTCTGACGCCAAGCAAAAGCTTTACAAGCCTTGTGGTTATGTCATCAAAAGGTTCTATGTTGCTCTATCTCCCTCCCTCCCTGTGTGTGTGTTTGTGTTCTTTGAATTTGTTTTTTTCTTTTCCGTGGAATGACTAATATTAATCTGTGCTGCGCAATTAGATTAGAAGGCATTGTAAACAACTTGCATCCTAAGCCACTTTGCGGTTGAAACCACCGCACTGTCTGACAATTCTTAGCCTGTATTAGCCAACTAGTATCTAATCATGCTATATGCTCAAGTTGCTTTTGGACCTTTTCTGTCTTCGAACTCCCAACTAGATGATAAGATACTAGATTACTGACTGTAGCTGAAGCTAGTATGAGACAGGTCAAAAGTTGATCCTTTTTTAGTACTCAAGTTACATGAAAGTTAGTTTGGTACTTCCAAACTTGTGCAGTCAATTTGGTCGAGGATGCGAAAAAATTGTTGGTTGGATCTAACTTGCTAAAGCATAATGGATTCTAATGTTGGACTTATTATGTAGGATAGTATGAATTTATCGTGGGTATACATATGCCTTCTCCCAAATTCCAGTCTCTCAGATCCGTCAACTTCCTACTTTTATTGTAACCCGACTGCCTTATGCATGATTATTTGCAAGCTTACATACTTTTGAATGAATTGTACCTCTAGCGCACAGGCAGGACCTATAACATGCGGAAAGCCAATTTTGAGATCAACTACTCCCTCCCTCTGTACGGTTCACTTCCAAAGGGCCCAAACACATATATCTAGGGCTTTGAAGAAAGCAGGTCTTAATGTTTCCACCTCAAGCAAGCTTGCTCCAAAGTTCCATCTCATAGTAGCAGAATATGTTCATCAAATCCAAGTCAAGAGAAGAGCTGCAAAAAATGAAAACAGAAGCAATGGTGTGAAAAAGGAAGCAATTACTGGCTGAACCTTTTTTTGGCTATGCATTGACTGATAAAGCTGGGGCAACTGTGAATAATGATGCAAAAGCCAAGGTGAGAGATATAGAAGAGCTGTTAGTAATCGATATCATATAAAATGTTCTCATGGAATTTTTAGTTTTGTCATAGCTTTCTAGAATGACTTTTCCTTTCTTTTATTTTTATATTCTCTTGAACTCAACCAAAAATATGTTAATTGCATTATGTGACCGAAATCCCCGACCTGATTTCATGCGCAAGAAATCAGTTATAGTTTTATGTAGGTGAGCCTGAAAGAAGCAATCTTTTTAAAGGAGAATTGGGTTTTGAACCTCAAAACACCTTAAAGGTGCTATTGTTTCAGACCTTGGGTCCCTGTTCTCATTGATAATCGAACTCTTGAAACTTATACATTTGTTTCTATCTGTAGTTGCTGAACATGTCTTGGGAATAAATTAAAAATCCTGCTTATATTTAGGATTCTGCGCCATATTTACTGCAGATTGATAGGTGGTTTGGGTGATTGGGATGCCAGTTCTGTTAATAACTATCTTTTCGGTTCACTTTGTGGTATCCATTTCCTATGCATCTTCTTGGCATTGGACATGAAATGTATCTTTCCGTTTTTGTTTTGCCTGAGCAATAAGTTCCAACAATATTTCTGAAGCCAAGACTGATGCCCGGTACTTTCCTTTTCATGATTATTCACATGCTCAAAGTGGAGTAATGCTGGTGGCACTGATCTGATAATCTATGTAGTATGACTCTGTACAGTATTAATTAGAAAAGTGTGTACAGTTCCCTAAGTAGTGGTTTTCCTATTGGAGGTGTGGAGCTTTAAGATTGATAAATCTCTTGCAGCGTAGAATTTCTTGAAGTTCCAACTTAAATGAGGTTGAAACAGTAAACATTTAGGTGCTAATATGTTGCTGAAGAATGAAAATTGATGTAAAAATTGCATTGTCGCCTACTAGCTTGTCCATTTAAAGGTTACTGAAAAGACATTCTGTCTTCCTATTTTCATGTTAAACATCTGCTCTGTTATGCCGTTAAGTGACATACAACTTATCTACATATCGTTTCTGTTTCATTTTCTAATGTATTCTGATCCAATTTTATTTCTATTTACTTGGCAGGATACGGTTCCAGTTCTTCCTCTGGCCTTTGAAAAATACAACATTCGAGGATTACCGTTGGACACTGCACTACGCATATCTATGTATAAATTGTTATTTGAGAGCAAGACTTCCTCATTTCAATCAACGAGTAGTGTGCTTGGTGGGGTTTGCCCTCTTAATGGCTCAACAATAAACCTGTCGTCTATTTCATGGCATGCCAATCAGCTCTGCCAATTAATAGAAAGTGTTTTACTTTGTAGAAGACTTTGAAATTTCTGAACCTGTGTCATGTTTAAAGCTTATATTTATATAGACATTAAACTTGAATTATCACGTGAGGTCTTAACAGAATATAAGCATCAACTCGAAAAATGGGGGGAGAGGAAGCATTGCAATGCGAAATTGGTCATTCCCAATCGATCAGGTCAGGTACAGGAAGAAAGTCACCTAAATGATATTCCTATACTTTTCATAAATAATGTTAGATGCCTAGATAGAGCTACATTTTCTTCAATCGAGCTCTGTTACAAGTTCTACTTGCATGTAATATTTAGCTTAAATGGCCTTTCAAGAATGCACATTCTTCCATCATCTGCGTGGTTTCAACTCCTGTCAGTAGATAGTCCTAGGAATAACTCTGTCTAACCGAAGATGTAAACTAGCATATCACTCCCCCAGTGAGCATCTACTAGGAATACAAAAGAATTGCCTTAGCATATAAACTGCATATAATCAGTAATCTGAAGGATATTCCTGACTTTCAGACCTCCTGCTATGTTGACCAGAGCTGTTACGATCTCTGTGGCGCTTCCGAGAGCCTTCTTCCTGATTCCTAGATTTCCTTTTGTGAGAGGAATGTTCAACATTTCTAGATCTTCTGTCAACTGGCTGTGCTCTGTCTACTGGACTCCTGTTATCATAAAGCTTTTCCTTGTCCAACGAGCTCCTTCTGTTGTACTGATCTTCATTCTTCATCCTTCTGTGAGAGTGCTCAGACCTATACATGGATCTGCTTTTCTGGTGGTTATCTTCCCATTCCAAAGAGTGCCTTTTGACAGGAGATCCTTCCTTGTCTGTAGAGCTCCTTTTGCTGTAGTATTCTTTCGAAGATCCACTTTTGCTGCTCCTTTCCTCCTTGTGCATAAAGGTTTCCTTGTAAGAACTATCTTCCCTGTCTATGGAACTCGAATTTCTTCTCGGAGGTGGTGGGACCTAAAACAAACACCAAGATGGAGTTTAAAACATCTAGCTCAGGACATTCTCTTCCAAAAAATTCAAGAAATCTGCAGAGGCAATTCACCACTGGGGATTGGGGAAGTGATAGAGCCTTAACAATTACATCATTTATAACATGGTTATAGTTACAAGGTAGTTTTAACTGCTTATGTTAGCAAGTATGTGGTCAAAACCAATCCTAAAAACAATGACAGCATGTTAAACTGACTAGAGCAAGTACAGCTTTCTTTACCAATTAACCACATGCCATAAGACTTCCTCTCTCTCTCTCTCTCTCTCTCTCTCTCTTTTGTTCCTTTGCCACATCCTTTTACTTATTATACCAAACAACATTCTGGAATGCCGATGCTTGCAGCCATGTAATTCTCAAAGGAATGCTGCTAATGTTCATCATACCAATTGAATTTCTATAAAAGCTTCAGGACAATTGGCATTAGTGAGCAAGAGATGTTTCTCGATGGCCCATATAGTTTGACAAGGCTCATAAGGCAGGACGTTGCAATTCATTGTTTTGTGAAAAGAGCACAATTATTTTCAGAGAAGAGCCTCTCTTCAAATTTCCTTTCACCACTCAGCAGCTTAACTTATAGTTCTTATAGTTTCTACACAGATCTAGCGTCTGAAACAAAGCAATCTTCAACTCTTACAATGGAAGCAAAAACGCCATGGTGCACTGAAATCAAAGTATGTTATTGAGCAAAGATTGACAAGGTGTGTTAATTAAATGCTTACACCCCCACCGGTCTCATCCAAGTTGACATCAACCATCAACCTGCTGAAGGAAAGTCAAAGCCAAAAGTAGCAATACCTGAAACCGTGACATGTATTTCCCTTCTGGCGGAGGAGGAATGCCAAGTCTCTTCAGATCATCATAGGGGATTGGCCTTCTGTGATAAAATATTAGTCTATATTGAGTTGGGGAAGAGTTATTGACTGCAATATCACTGATACATTAGGAAGAAAGAGTTGGAATGAAAAAGAAAATCTTTTTGGTACATACAGCGGTGCTCGAAATGGTCTTTCTCGTCCACCAAATCGAAGCTGACCAGACTCCTTCTTGCCACCAAGGCCTCCACCTGTGTACTAAAAACAATATCACATTCTAGATCTATATAAGCAACACTCTTTTGACGAGAGAAATACTGGACTGTACCTAACCTTCTTGGAATCCATCCTGGCATCAACTGCTGCCTACTATAGTCAACAATGACTTCAGAGTCATCAATGAAAGAATGATGAGCATCCTATGTATCAGAGAAATGCAAGAGACCAGCAGCGTTAGTTTTTGATCCAGATAACTTAAAATAAGGGATGCAAGGATAACTCTAATTGTACCTAACTGCAAATAGATTGAGTGTGTGAGTGCTGTCATATATCCAGTTTGATTCTAAGAAAACTAAAAATAAGAGAGATTCTTTTTATCTAAAAGACTTTGACAGAGGATACCCCTTCTCTTTCTATTTGTTGTTTGCTTTTTTCAAGTGGACAATCGTGTGAGACAGTATAGCATTCTTTCACCATTTGAAGGTCACCTCATATTTATGTCAGCACATATCAACCACCAAAGAGTGCATCTAAATGTTTGTGCTTTATCTCCAAAGTTTCAAATAAGTCAAATTTAATGCAGCTTTTTTATGCTGCTGTTCCTAAAATCACATTTTTGTCGTATAGATCTGCGTGCATCGTTGAACTCTTTCCAAACACAGCGCAGTTATTTCCTCCGTCAAACATATGTAAGGGTACCAAAAATGGACGTGCATCCAGTATAAGAGTTTTAACTTCAATCAAAATTACAAAATCCAATGCTTATGATGCAAGTAAGAAATATGCACGAAGCAAGGTTCAGGCCCAAACAACCAATTGAACTGAAAATGCTAGAAAGGCAGACTATGAGGTTCTTTTTCTTCTCCCTGCGCAGGGTGGGGGGTGGTGTTTTGGTCTCAAATCAAGTACGAAAAGACATGAATTTGTTACAGATTATATTCCAAGCTTTAAACCTTGTAGGCACGAAGCATCTCCTTTTCTGATTGATATTCAACAAATGCATATCCACGCGAGGCACCTGTTACTGTAAAAAAGGAAGCACCCAAGAGTACTCTTCTCAGACCAAGAATCAAGCATAGTCAGCAAAGTACAGCCACTATAACATCCAAAGAGCAAAAGCTATAATTGTAGAATTCAAGAAAATGGAAATCCTTTGGCTCAAAATAAAGTTATTTTGCAAAAAGTTATCCATCTTATAACATCATGTTTCTCCACATCCCACACTCCATCAAAAGAAAAAGATTAAGATAAACTCTCTTCCGTGGTGATTAGGCAGACATCCATATATCACCAAATTTCATTGAATTCGTACTTATATCCACAATGGCCGGATTGAAATGGAGATCAATAGTAACGAAGTTCAAATACCGATATCCCTGACCAACCGCAAGTTCTTCACGCGACCATACTTGCTCATTGCCTATAAAGAACAATAAAACTGTCAACAACATCACCAAATAACACATGTAACGTCCCCTTTCCCTTTAATTTGTGCAAAAATTGGTCCTCATTAGTGCCAGGACCTTCATTGGTTACCTTGTGGAGAGTTTCTTCCGTGGTGAGATGGGAAAGACGAGCAACGAAGACCGTACAATAAGGGTCACCGATGAGCTTAGGATCGCCGGAGGGATCATCTGGCACCAAAAAAAGAAAAAACAAAATATTAAAAACCAGAAAACCCAAATCTTGAAAAATGAAGAAAAAGAAAAAGTGGGTATCGAAGAAGAGAAAGGGAGAAGTACAGAGGCCAGCAGATGAACAGAGAAAAGCGCGATAAACCGCGTTGTCGTGAGGGACAATATCGGTGCCGTCTATGCTTCCAGCTTGTATCGGATGGTAAGAGTCGGCATAAAACACCGAGTTTATGTTGTTAGCACCCATTAATTTCACCACACACACACTTTCAGACTCACCCTCACGTCCAATATCTTAGCCAGTGTTTGTGGCCTTGGGGTTATGTACAGAGAGCTTGAATGGCGGCTTTTGGCTGGGATGAAAGTAAATGGTCTAAAGGTAATTTGCAATTAGTCGCCCCAATAATAATAATAATATCTTTCTGTTTTTTCTTATATTTCTAGATTTAGATATGCGATCACATGATTCGACGACAGTGATATTTATTAAAGATATTTGATAAAAATAATTATTTAGTATTAACTAAATAACTTATAAAAGTATGGCTAAAAAAAGATTTATAACAATATAAATCTTATATTTTAATATTTTAATAAGAATTTAAATTTTAGATATTTAATTTTATAAAAATTAAGTTTATAAAAATGTGAAATATATAATAATAATAATAATAATAAGTATTTCTTTTTTCTTGAGTTTTGTAAAAATCAACTGATTGAGTCCAATTAGCCAACTCAATCAGTTGATTACTAAACACAATAATCAACTGTTTAACATAGTCAATCAGCTAATTTTTGACTGATAAGTCATTCATTGAACGAGGCCATTTTTTTCAAAAGCATGTTAGAAGTTAAATTAAAAAAGAGTTTAAGGTTTAGAAGGGTTTAAATTGTAATAAAATAGGTTAAATATTGAATACAATTAAAGAATTTTAAAAAATGATTGAATAAAATTATTTTTATCCATAAAAATTAAAAAAAGCTGTTAAATAAAAATTATTTAGTTTATTTTTGATTTATAAAAACTGATTAGTTTACAAAAATTGATGGATTAATTGATAGACTGATTGATTTTTAATAACAAAAATTATTAAATTAAATCAAATCAAAGAGTTAAAATTGAATTAATAATTAAGCGGTTTAAGATTTTTATCATTAAATTGGCTAAACTAATTAGTTTTTAACACATTGACATTAGATATATCTAATACCAAAACTTTTTTAAATTTATAAAATAGTATCAATTATGTAAAAATTGAAGGGATAGATGATTTTTCTTTACTCTGAGGAGTTTTAATTAATAGTGTTTTAAATAAAAAATGATGTTGAAATTTGGATGATATTCTTTGGTTTTTTTTGTAATTTCTAATTTTCTTTTAAATTTCATTAAAAATTTAATTGAATTTGAATTTTAAATTTTCGTAATTTATAGAAATTATATATTTTAATTTTAATATTAGATTTACTTTACTTTTATAATAAATAAAAACTAAAAATGTTTCAAACTTTTAAATTTGATAACTACTTAATAATTATATTTTAAACTTAAAATTTCTTTATATATATATCATTTTTAATTAACTTAAATAAATATTTACAAATTTACTTAAATAAATATTTACAAATTTTATTTATTTGTTGTAATAAAAACAATAAAATTATTATTAATTAATAAATATTTTACAAAGAAAATAAAATTCATTAATTTATAAATTAATTATCTAAATATTCAATTATTTTTTATAATAATAGGATAAATTAAAAGAGAATATTGTAGAGGGTAGGCCAGTGGGGTACCTTTGGAGATATGACTAAGAACAGGAACACTGGCTTCAATAGAGTTGGGGGTTAGGTGGGTTGGTTAGTTGCCATCCTTCAAAAGACATCACTGCTTCAAAGCTTTCTTTTCCTTTTCTGGTTCGCCTAGTTTTTAACGAAAAACGAATTCAGCCCACCACCACTCTGAAAGCAGACGAGATAATGATGTGGGTTAGATCAACTTTTAGACCATTCCAACAACTCAGACCTTCTGTTTCATTTTTCCGTTCATATTCTAGTTCAGCTGCTGCAGTTCAAGCAGAGAGAACAATCAAAGATGGCCCCAGAAACGACTGGACTCGTCAAGAGATAAAGGACATTTATGATTCCCCGTTACTCGATCTCCTCTTTCATGGGGTCTTTTACAGCCTCTCTCTTCTGTTTGGTTTTCTTAACGTGAATGGTGACTCTGGGTTAACTTCTTTCTTCTTTTCTTTTCTCATTACAGGCTCAAGTCCATAGGTATGCTCATAATTTCAGAGAAGTTCAGCAATGCACTTTACTTTCTATAAAGACTGGTGGGTGTAGTGAGGATTGTTCGTATTGTCCTCAATCTTCTCGATACAACACTGGAGTTAAGGCCCAAAGGCTTATGACTAAGGAAGCTGTCATGGAGGCTGCCAAGAAGGTTCTTTTCCTTTTATATCACTTCTGCCTTGCAGTTATGTCGCTTGACTTGAGTCCAATTTGTCGTGTTTAAAGAATTTATTCTCAAATTTGATCTTAAAATATGTGCTTTAACATCAACTTTGGCGATTATATCTGTAGCTCTTTCTTTCTCAACCATTTTATTTGGTGCATACGTCTTCAATGACCGACTTTAATTCCATGATTTCTGTTGGGCTTTGCCAATCAATCTTAAGGAGATTTTCATCCACTTCTCTATCGGGTTTGAGCATTTTGCCCTGCTGCAGTGGACTGAAGTTATCAGAAAGCCCTTGTTGACAATATGGCTCAAAACAAGTGTATAAAAGTCAAAAAATGATGTTTCTGTAATCTTATTAGCACTGCTGTTTTGTGATCGATTGAATGCTATTGCTAATGATCAGTTGACAGCTTAGTCTAGCTGTCCAATCTCATAGTACCTTTACAGGCTTTGATTCTAGTTGACATGGAGTTATGTCAGGTCTGTTTTATGTGGCAAGCGATGGATAATTCGCATTTACACCGTGTTTCAAGATAATATTTGTGCTTTTGCAGGCAAAAGAGGCTGGTAGCACTCGTTTCTGCATGGGTGCTGCCTGGAGAGACACAGTAGGGAGGAAGACAAACTTCAACCAAATACTGGAGTATGTCAAAGAAATTAGGTAAGACAAATCTATTGAAAAATGTATTTATGCGTAAGCAGCGGCTGATAAAATTTTCTCTGTATTTGTATTCTCAGTTGGTACATAATAAACAGCTTTACTTTGTACAAGACACCGTCAATGGCTACAAATTCACTATTCTCAAAATAATACGTACAAAGTTTCTTCTTTCTCATAGTACTTGAAAGTTTCTTATTGAAGAACTCTGATAGTAGTGTGAGTTGGTTGAGTACGAGAGGATTTTCAGATCTTGTATAGTCTTTTGGTCTATAGACAAACAATCTTGACTTAGAGGTGTTATTGGTCCTAATTTGGTGATTAATTTTCAAGCTATTTTGATTAATTGTCACTCGTTGGAGTAAGCTTTGAGTTGAGCGGCTATGATTTCTAAGAGCTACCAGTTCAGACATATGCTCCCCGAATAAGTTTATCCTGTTTTGTGAGTTTGATGCCCTGTAACAGCATTATCTGCTGTATGTCAGGGACATGGGAATGGAGGTGTGCTGTACTTTGGGCATGCTAGAGAAACAGCAAGCTGTAGAACTCAAGAAGGTTGGCCTTACAGCTTATAACCATAATCTTGACACATCAAGAGAATATTACCCCAACATTATCACTACGAGATCCTATGATGAAAGGCTGGAAACTCTTGAACATGTCCGCGAAGCAGGAATTAATGTTTGCTCAGGTGATTTTATCAACCTTCATTATTAATATTATTGGAACCTCAGCTTTGACAAGAATTTGTAACTTAACCTTGGATTTTATTAATCTGTACGCAGTTGGTTCATTACATAATGTTGTAATACTATTTTGAATAGTTGCCTTACGACCTATGCATTCTTCAATCCTTTGTCAGATAAGAAAATTTCCTTTTACAAGAACAATTATTATTATGAGGGTATTAATCACTTTCTGCTCAACAGGAGGCATCATTGGGCTCGGAGAAGCTGAGGAAGACAGGATTGGTTTGTTGCATACATTAGCTACTCTACCCAGTCATCCCGAGAGTGTTCCAATAAACGCTCTAGTTTCTGTGAAAGGCACACCGTTGCAAGATCAAAAGGTAATCCCTTCTGTGTAATAAATTTTTTTATATTCTTGAGAAAAGATAAAATAGTTTGCTGCTAGCAGTTAACTTGGTTGCTACTCACTTGTCACCTACAGTACGTAGTGTGGAGGGGCTATTTGTATGATTTTGCAAACTTGATATTTCTGTGACTAATTCAAAGTGACATTGCTGATTGTAATTTAACATATCATATTTCTTATGGTTGTTCAGCCAGTAGAGGTTTGGGAGATGATTCGAATGATTGCCACTGCACGTATAGTCATGCCAAAAGCCATGGTCAGGCTGTCAGCTGGAAGAGTCCGATTCTCAATGCCTGAACAGACTCTATGTTTTCTTGCTGGTGCAAATTCCATCTTTACTGGCGAGAAGCTGCTAACCACACCTAACAACGATTTTGATGCTGATCAACTTATGTTCAAGATGCTTGGTTTGATTCCAAAACCTCCTAGTTTTGCAGAAGAGCAAGTTATCGAAGCTGAAAATTACAGGGAAGCTGCAACTGGGTCAGCTTAAATCACAATTCAGTTAATAATTCCCCATGTGCTAGAAGCTGTAAAACAGTAGTCACCAATCAGGTCCCCATGTCGAAACAGTAGTCATCAAAGGCAAAAACAGATCAGTGCCCGTTCCTTGGTTAGAGATTCGGTCAATGTTCAGACCTTTCATTGAGGATGTCTTTAGCTAAACTTCTATCAAAGCTGACAGTAACAACCAAATTAGTTGTGTTAAATCGATTAAGACGGTAAGAATGATTGGAAGAAGTTGTAATGTGTGCATTCCTATGTCAAACTATTTATGCCTGTACAAACAGAGATTAATTGTAAACAACTTTCTTTTTGTAGTTTTACAAAAAAAAACTGTTAATGTGATTCAAACTTTTGATTACAAAAGAAAAATTTTGCTAATTATTTAAAGGTTTGTATAAATGTCATTTTTGCCCAGCTTGGCCTGATTTTAGCTTAAGTTAACCAAGTTACGGGTTAAAAGTAGTCGGCTTATAATCTGACCATTACGTCAAAAACGACATTGTTTTGTCAAAAACGTCTTCAAAAATATCGTCGTTTTGTCAAAAACATCATTTTTAACCCTTTTTTAAAAAAATAAGATGGAACAGGTTGGCAAAACCTATCCTATCCTGGTCCGTCGAGTCCCGGGCTACCTAGCATTAACCGGCTCGGCCTAACCTATTGACATTCTTAAAGGTTCGTCCTCTAAGAAAGAGGAGAAAAATAAAAGTGAGAAAACAACTGTGAATATTTGAGCGAACGACTGGCTGGCCACATTAGTGAAGAAATGAGCAGTCATTGAATAAAGCTCAAAGGATTTGAAAAGGGGCAGAAAATGTATATAGCAAAATTTTACAGCACACATAAATTAAGATTACGTGTGTCCATACAAGAAAGAATTTAGATGTTTGTTATTTTGCAGGACTATAAAGTTACTTTCTTTGTATCTATCAACCCTGAAGTGAAGGGTGAAAGGGAAAAACAAAATCTAAAACTGCTCTCACGATGTATATATATTAAATCACAAGGCCCCTGTTCTCAAGTAGTAGTCACCAACGGTTAAAAAGACATGTTCCCCCAAGACAACATCTACAGCAGGCTGATTTTCAATGCAATCTACTGTTATCTGCACAGTTAGGCGAAGTGGATCCTTGAGAAATAGCATATTATAGTTCATTTGTCTTTCAACAATGGTCAGTGAATGCCACAGTTCAAAATCATAAACAAACCTTATCATTTCCACGCTGAAATTCTGATTTAAGATTTGAATGATCCCTTGATAACAAGTAAATCCCCAGGGCTGATGCAGACTTTTTATTCCCTGCATCCATGGATGAAACTTTGGGAAAAGAAGCTAATTGAGGAAGTGGTGAGTTTCTAGGAGGAGAAAAACTCATACCTCCATATAATGCAAGCATAGCATCTGATACAAACACCAGTGATGGCCTTGCCAAATATATGGTGAAAGACAAATTCGATATACCATGAAAACTCTCCTCACCAAGCACAACCTGCAATATGTTCATAAGGTTATGTGAGCTCATCCGAAAACATGAAAATAACTGTCAACAACCTTCAACGTTCATGAATTTACACTTGAACTAACTGCAGATTTAGAACTAACTCAGATAATGCAAGAATAAATGTGAATATTATAGCAAGATTTAATTTACATCAATATTTAAATATTAACTTTATAATTAAACTTAAAATTTGTTCAAGTAAAGCCACGCCTAAGCCGGAGTTATGTGGTTAAAAGAACTTCTGTGGTCTTAAAATCAAATGGGAATTCCTTCTGGTTTTATGCCACTTGAACATCTGATGCAGCCACTGGAAATCGGAACAGGTTTTAACTTCGAATAGGCAAAAACATATATTGGTAATCAATTCTTCAGCACCTCTAACTTAATTTTAGATTAGACCAATTGGTCTTCTTTCAGAATCTAAATTGGCATATACTTCAACATCGTTCTCTGGTAAAATTAGATGAAAATATAAGGAGAAATTGCAGTTAAAAGGTAATTTACTGTAACTTACAGCATGTTGAGGTATCTTATCCAAAGGTAGCAATGGAGAACCAATGGCGTCTCTAATATAATTTTCCTGCAATTACATATACATAAAACCCAGTCAATAAATGCTTGAATTTAAAGCACCTCAATGTCAGACTATGCAAGACACTGATGCACAATATTTCATGCGAGAAGGATGATAAGAGTTCCCCATATGTTGATGAACTAGGACAAATATGCCCCAAAAGCTAGATAAATCAGGACCAAATAGAAAAGAAAGATGAAATAAGAATGAGGATACATTTAAAGAGGTTGAATGAATACATGACCAATATTGAGCATCAGGAGGAAGTGACGAATTTTCTTTAAAAAAGTTTCCAAGTGAGAGATTTATCACAGATCAAGATTTATTAAACAAAAGAAAGAAGTAATTTAATCAGGTTTAGGATGATGACAATACCTGTGAATTCAAAACTTGTTGTGCGACTGACGAATCATCATCCAAAGATTTAAAGTACACCTCCACCATGTCTGTTGGTTCAAGGGCCACTTTTTTCCGCAATTTTTGAATTCTATTGACAATCTGCAATGGTCAAAGCTCAAAATTACATTCACTAAAATCTGTCCCCATCTATTCTCTATCAAATTGGCATTTTGCTAACATTCATAAGAGAAACAAAAGTCGGTCCATAGTCAAGGAATATATCTCAAGACATTCTGACGATATACAGAGCAGTCCTTTTTATATAGATAGACAGCAATTTTTTTTTTTTTGATATCATAACCTCCTAAAAATGTTAAATACATAAGGAGGTAATGTATCACATGAAAATTCACAAGAGAAAAAAACATTGACTGTCATATCCTTGCAAAAACATTTTTTTAGTTCAATCATTATGATTGGTATACATCCAAACTCTAAAATACTTGTAAAAAAAATGTAACATACCTCACGAGCAACCCCAGCTTCAAACAAGGATTCATCAGGACGCAAATCCAAAATTACCAAAACATCACCTGAAACATTAGACACCAGAAACTTTAGAAATGTGTGCTTATCCATACATTCACATACACAAACTTCTTAACTGAATACTCTATTTGATTCTTACCATCCCCAGCAGCATCAATCTCCTTGTTGGTTAATCCATCAGGACGTTTAAATTCCCGAATAACCTAGTTTAGAAAACAAGCACCCATTTATCCAAATGCATTAAATAGAACAAAACAATTTACGAAATAACCAAGCAACTAAAAATTAAACCTTGATATCAGCCAACTTCAAACTGTGAGCAGCAATAGTGACTTCTCCAGCTTTCTCAAAAGCTAAGATATCTTTCTGGGACATACTTTTAACTTCTTTAGCAACAACTCCCATAGATTTTCCTAGGCGCTTTCCTAGCACACTAGAAGAAAATAGATACCGAAAGACATAAATGCATAACATTAAGGCATCAGAGTCCTCAAGAAAACAAAATTTGCATACCTGAACTCAGGTTCTGCACGGAGGGAAGCATATTTCAAAGTGTCATTACATGGAACAAGGGATCTAACATTAAGTTCCTCTAGCACATACTGCAGTGTGGATGTATACGCGGTCATAAATCAGTTGAAACATCAAGAGCGGAAAAGAAACCGAAAAAGAAGATCTATTTATGAAGTAGAGCACACCATTATTAGAGCCATCTAGAAATTATTCTTGATGAAATACTGCTAAAAATACACTCAAGAACCTCACTTTTTCAGAAAGCAAAGGAAATTCAGAGTTCTTATGTTCCTTGATCCAATAATAAAAAATAAACAGAAAATATTTCAAGATTACACAAGAGAGCAATTTAAAGAATTTAAACGGTTAAAGTATAGCTTTCACACTAAGGCTGTTCATAGAAAGATGTCATTCCAATGTTGGACTGAAACAATTGCTGCCACACATAAAAGAGTATAGTTGCCAGTAAATGATCATCAAAAGACTCATTTGCCAAGAGAAAATAGACATCCCAATTTACAACACCAGAAATTATTAAAATGAGTAAAGTCTCAATAAAGTTCCATGACCAAGAAAGCTAAAATTTAGAAGGTGTCAGCCAAAAACAGTGACAAATGGAAAAGCATGCAGTAACAACTCATCAAACTTGGGGCAGAAAAAGTGATTACCAGTCACCAACCAACAATGATGAAGAAAAATCAAATTAAAAATAATTCTACTTTCTCATAATCAAGGTAGAAACAGCACTGAACTAAGGTCAAAATAAGATCACAAAACTTATGAGAAACATAATTAGGTCCAAAAAGAAGGAACATCTCAAGCACAGTATGAGGCTTGCCATGTTAATCACAAACCTCCTTTAGTTTTCCAGCAATGTCATCAAGAAAATCAGCATCAGGATGAACTACTACCATCTCTCTACAGTTAAAGAGTTAATTCTGTTAGTACGAGAAAAAAATAAGTACAAACATTGAAAATCAGCATGAGATCAGCATAGGTGCACCTTAGTGGGGATTTCAGAGGCTTGTTGTGACGCTCTCGGATATTGCGTGCAAGATCAATGATGGTCATCATCCTCGTAACACTTTGTTCAATCCTTTCATCCCTCTGCAAAAGCATTAGATTAATGCAGGATAGAATGTGGTGGTAATAAAGAACAAACTACTAGCTTCCAAAAGAAAATGGTGACTAGTGTCAAGAATACCTCTCCCTCTTCTTCAGGAAAACTGCAGAAGTGAATGCTTTCCTCTAATCCAGGGGAAACTCTCCTCATATTTTGATAAAGAGTCTCAGTGAAAAATGGTGTGAATGGTGACATAACCTTACAAGAAGTCAGAAGCACCTGAGAACAAACACAGATTGCCTTCAGAAAATCATGTGGAACCTAAAACATCTTACTTTTATGAGTATATGAACCAGCATATCAAAATGAGAAATGAGATGCTATAGGCAAATACTTCTAACAATCATTTGAAATTTAAAAGTATTGAGAGCAGGAAAAACAAAAGATTAAATAGACAGCAGTTTTATTCCTATAAAAGAAAGACGCAAATACAGGAATTACATCAAAAGTATGGCTGAAAATTTATGACAAGAATGAGGGTATATGAGACACATAAGTCAATAAGACAGATAACTAAACTAGTTTTGAGAATCTATAATATATATATGTACAGGATTCACAAACATTACCTTCTGAGAATTTAGCCCCTAAGTTTCATATGTACTGCTAATCCAAATGACTTGTTGAACATAAACTCTTACGAGTAAAACTAGATCATATATCTCTGAGAAGGAGGCCTACTCCCTGGCACATAAAAGAAGTTGCCCGTGCTTATTAATCGGTGAAAAAATATTTTCTAATTTGATTTCTTTTCCTCTGGTTCCACCACAATCTAGTTTATCTTAACACATAAAACACAAGTGGATGATACATCAACACATGAAACTGTGCACATAAATGCTAGTCCTGGCACAAAAACCAGAACACGATGTTCACATTTAATTAACATCATGAATACAGAGTTTCCAATCTATCAACATTAGGAGGAGATTACTATAGTCATACATTGTAAAGAGTAGAGAGAGCAGTCTGGCAGTCTTCTTCCCCAGTTCGACCTTTCAATCTCTTGCGGTTTAATCGAACATATATATTTGTAAGGTTGTCAAGAAACTTCAAGAGGTATGGAACTACCTGCAAAGAGAGAGATACCAAAAGCAAAGATACTGATAGGTATTGCTGGCATGAAAATGTACATATCTATAGCAAGTTAAAATAATAGTCCACAGAAGAAAAAGAAAATTACAAGATGACTCAACAGCGAAAGAACGTTATACAAAACTAACCGTGTAAAGTCTGTATGCATTCATTTCATTCCGGACAAAATGAACAAGACTCTGTGTGGCTGAATTGATCCACTGATCAAGCACGTTAGACGAACTTTGAAGTGTTGCTAATTCAATAGGAGTGAATGGTTTCAGTCCTTCAACTTCAAGTCTCTTTGCATTCTGTACAAGAAACCTATATGCATTGTACCATGGAAGGAAGACATCCTTCACCTGAATAAAACAGAAAAAATGGATTATGATATCCAATTGTTGAAACATTAATCAAACACTAGTGCTCATTGTTAAGATCACGAAAAGACAACGCCAAAGTGGTACATAAAACAGTTGACAGTCAATACTCACAACACCATAAACCCCTTCCTTTTTGAAACGCAAAGTTTCAGCTCGCACAACAGGAGAGTTTATAAGGTACAGTCGCAAAGCATCCTATACAACAAAAGAAAAAAGCATTAGAGTTTAATATGACAGGGAAGAAAATTATGGCAAGAACAAGAATATACAAAGACTAAAATCTACCTGCTTGCAGAAAAAGACCCAAAAAAGTACAAATTTGTTTATCCTCCAGGTAAAGAGAAAAATACATAAAAAAGCAAATAAGAATTTTATGGAGAACAAGAGGGAACTTACAGCTCCATAATCGTTAATAACTTCCATAGGAGAAGGATAGTTTTTCAGTTTTTTACTCATCTTTTTTCCATCCTCTGCTAATACTAGTCCATTGCAGATGAGATTCCTGAACGCAGGCTTCCCAAACAATGCGGTGGACAACACCATGAGAGTATAGAACCTGCGAAATGAAAATCAAGAACCTGAATTCCCAAGTTCTTCAGATAGCCAATAGTGTGTGGCAGGATGGGAGAATGGGAAGAAAGAACGAAATATCCTAATAAAGATATAACCTCTCTAAAGATAAAGGTTCCACAAAGTAGCACCTAACCTGAAGATAACGATAAGCATGGCAAACTTCCTTGAACAAGGATTTAGAAACACATTTAACAACTTCTCCAATACATCTTGCTTGAACAACATACTATGCATTGGGGATAAGTATCAACAGACAATAATAAAAGGGTGAAAGACTGACCATCCACGTGTTTGATCTAACCCTTCAGCCACAAAATGCCCAGGAAAGTTTTTCTCAAAAATTTTAACATTTTCAAATGGGTAATGGATATAAGCATATGGCATCGAGCCACTCTCAAACCAGCAATCAAATACCTGCAGGATAAACCAATACATCCAAATCAAAAGCAAAGCTTAAGATTCAAGCAGGAAGTTCCACGTGGAATATTGAACAATTCAAAATAAGCCCTTCTGATCCTTTCCTTGTAAGACTAGAGACGAGCCCAATCCTAATTTCATCAGAAAAATACTGTTTTTCACAAACATTATCAAGCTCCATAAGGAAACTCCAGATTATTGACTCGACAAAAACTCCCAAAGGCAAATCAAATTGGTATGATGACAAATGCCACTACTTATTTGCAGATAAACTGCAGGAAGAAATTGAATCATAAAGTAAAATGATTGCAACTTCTTGTTCTTCACTTTCTTATATCCTAATTCCTTTCACCCATCAAGTTTTGCTCATAAAACAAGCACAAGAAACTATCACGTGACCCACTTTCCAAGGATTTAAAGATTGTGTTGCTATCAAAGTCACTGCAACTTCATACCATTGCTAACCTATTATTTCCCTAATTCTCACATAAAACCAGTAGCTGAAAAGAATTGTACAACAACAAATTCAATCACTTGCATCATCTACACGGTGAAGCATGCCAAATTCAGCACCGCGGCTGGATGGGATTGTAATATGGTCAATGTTGTGACGATGTAGATCATGCACCTACAAATACACATTAGCAATACAAAGCATGAATTAGCTCAAAAGACCTTGCATCTTATATAATACAAAAAGAACAGAACCCATCTTCTTACTTCTAGATAAAAAAGGATCAAGATAAGACCAGTACATCCTTAGAACATGATGAAGGAACGAAAAAAAACTAATTTGTATACTACTGGTCTATAAATACAACCACAAGTTAACTACAAGATAAACAAAGATTGGAACTTATCCTTTCTTTCCGAGATCACCTTAACAATTAGATATGACACCTTGTGCTTAGAGATGGCAACAGGCCGAGGTAATCCTGCTTGCCTGGCCCAAAACGTCATTTTCGGGGAATTTCCCAAAACAACATCGTTTTGGGCAGCTCATTTCTTAAAATTAATCCAAAACGACATCGTTTTTGGATGGGGATCAGGTAGTTCATAAAGGGCTTCAGGCTGGACCCCAGGCCCAACCAGCCCAAAGTCCAGTCAACCAGGGCCTGGCCTGAAGTCAATCTGAGCTCGGGCCCACCTATCATCCCTAATTTTGTTATCATGAAGAATAAAGAAAAAGTGTGGCTGAAAAATGAAGTATCCTGAAGACAGTAGCAATCAATCCACTAAGGTATGCTCTAACGTAGTGCAGCAGCAATTATTCATGCACACATTTTAGCTAGAAAGAAAATGAAAAATAAGAGGTAATCATGCACATAAACTAACAAGGAAAATAACTTGAAATCATACTGGCATATCATGAACAAAATTTGAAACATATGATTAAAATGTCCCATAAGACATTAGAAAGAGTAACCAAGAACAAGAGAAACTGTTGGTAAATATCCAGCCGGATATTTCCTAGATATTATGACTCCTAAAAGTTAGCAAATCAGATCAGTTAGAATATTATGTACAGATATTAGTTTCCTAGAATAACCCTCTCTATTTCTATACGTACTTGTATCTATGTATTGATCAAATGAGAATAAAAATACAACTGTTCAGAATTTCTGCATAAACCATAAATGTAATAACCAAAATGAAGATGCCATGGAGAGAAAAGAAAGAATAAACCTTATGACCAGAGAGTGTTTCAAGTTTAGCAACAGAATCCATCACTACAATTTCTTCACCATCCTCACTGATCCATACAGGAAGAGGAGTGCCCCAAAATCTACTTCTACTAATCGCCCAGTCTCTAGCATTTTCCAGCCAATTGTGGAACCTTTTCTCCTACATCATAAAAACATAAAAGGAGGTGAAGAAAGAGCAAAAAAATATACGCACAAGACATAGTAATTACAGGTACAGTTGCAAGGGTAATATACTAAATTCAAAGTTAATGCAGCAACAACCTTTGTTGTTCACAATCACATTTACAGTGTTATTTACATATAAGAGAAATTCTAATCCGGAAGGTTGTACCGTAAAAAAGGGAGAAACATATTCTGCGCATGTAGATGCATATAGCAGTTGCCATACAATTTAAAATAACTAAATGCATGTCATTAGCTTCCAAGAAATTCCAGATTCTCACTTTTCATATCAAACGTAACATACATGGAAGTAACTTTAGCTATCAGAAACAAGAATCCTAGTGCCTTGACCTACCTTGGAGATATAGTCATTGCATCAATAACTAAAAGTCCAACCTTCAACATATGTCAAGTTGAGATTGCATAAAGCAACCGCAATTGTTTCCAAAAACTTATTTCATGGGGAAACGAATGTGAGTTAAGGAGGAACAAGAAAAAAAATCTAACCTTCACATAATCAGGTACCCAATATGTCTGAGTGTTGCTTTCTAACAACTTTTCTTTTAATTCTTCCACTCTGACAAACCTTTGTGATAAATTAAGCCATACAGCTCAATTAGCAAGAAGCAAGAGATAGGAATCCATTATGAAGGTGCAAAACAAACTTAAAAAGAAAAGATGTAGATAGTATATACATATATGCATATGTAATCAAAACTAGTAACAAATGCAATGAACTTTCATGCTGATAAACTCTTATCATGTCTAGCCAAAATAATTTTCTCAACTTGAAGGTTGATTGTTTAATGCTACAAGTTTCCTTTAGATTTGATATATATATGAAACTTAATAAATAACAACTAAAAGAAAATCATAGGATTTTAGAATGACCTGGCTTGTAAGCATGACACAAAGTAAGAGTATAAAGAGATTAAAGATATTGTAGGAAAATTCACTTACCAGCTCGGTACAGCTCTATAAATAAGAGGAGTATCAGATCTCCAACAGAATGGATAAGAGTGAGTAAAGCTTCCAGACTTAACAAGCCTGCCTTTTGCCTGAACATCACAAATTTCCATTGAGTGACAAAGTATGTAAGAGCATATGGCAGTGAAATCAAAAGATAAATTATAAAAATCCACAGTTCTAAATCCTAATATTTTTTGCATTGCCACATCAACCAAAGAGCTCATAAAACCATGTAAATTCTTGATTATTATTTAGCAATATTACTTGCAAGGGTGGGTAGTTAAGTAAAGAGCCATCCATGATATAATCAACACTACAGAACATCAAAATGAGAACAACTAACCTTCACTGCTTCAATAATATCCTTGTCTGCATCCTTGACATAGCGCCCACTAAAATCAGTAATCTTTTCAGTAAAGCAGCCATCATCATCAACAGCTACAATCAAATTCTCACCCTATGCTTCCAAAAATGAAAGTAATCCATTATAAGATAAAGCAAGAAATAAACTAGCCATTTGAACTGAATAGGAAAAAAAGAGAGGTATAGAAAGGAACCAAAGAGTTCATAAATCATGCTCAATTTGCGCTCAGAAATTGCCAACAGGAATTTGCATTAGATAACAAAAATTACACAGCAGTACAATCTTCTCACAAGAGAATATAAAAATGAAGAGAAATAACAGGAGTCATTCTACAAGGCTTTTGACCTGTATAGCTCAGTCATAGCTTTAATTAAGAACATCAATGATTAGCATATGGTCTTAAAACCTGAATGAATGAGCTGAATAGCTATTTGAAATGCATATTACCATGGCATTGTTAGCCGACATAACAAGTTGGTTTCAATCAAGAATTTATACCCAAAGTTGTCAAAACTTAGGAAAAGCATGTGCTCATAGCAGAACTATACCCCATTTGTAGAGAAAAATGGGTGTAAGTTATAAGTATAATCCTTTCATGCTTGAATCATGAGAAAACAGAAAAAATTACTTGTTTGTTGGCAACATAATTGAAACTAACAATTTGAAGCAAAAAAACAGTGCAACAGACCTTATTGATTATTTGATTCTCAATGCAAACACGATAATCATCTTCACCAAATGCAGGAGCACAGTGAACAATTCCAGTACCAGTTTCATCAGTCACATAACTATCCGCAACAACCCGAAATGCCGTCTGAGAGAATTCAATGAAATAATTGAAAAGTGGCTCATACCTGCAATGTGTACTCTTGCTTAGAATATTGATATCTTATCATCCAAAAAATACACATTTGATCAGTCTTTTTTTGTAAATTGCAAAGCTATTTTACTTCCACAACAAGGCCCTTTCCTAAACCTCAACCCATCCAAGTGAAGATTTGAACCCAAACCCACTTGATCTTGAGGAGGGAATGCCAACCACAAAGCTACTCCCTCAACCTCAATTTAAAATGAACAATATCCCACAATCTATTTATTTTTAAAATTTTATCAAAGAATGGTGCCTACGCGCAATATTCAAATAAAAAAAGAGTGTAAAAAAGAATAATAGTCTTACAGAGATGCTCAAATTTGTTTAAAGCACATAAAGAGGGAATTAAAAAGAAACAAGTCACAGAAGTGCTCACTTCTTTTGCACCAATTCACTGCCTTTGACTTTCTCTAACAATTGGTATGAATCCATCAAGTTTTCAGTCTTCCCGCCCTTAGACTTAGATGCCTTAGAATCACTGGCAGATCCATTTGCTACTGTTGATTTCGGTTTCTCAACAGGAATGGCTGACAGCCTAGATTCAGCAACCACAATGACTTTTCCAGTGTACTTGTTGCGCACCTGAATTTTAGTTTTCAAACATTTTATTTTTCGAACATAATAAATAAATGTTACCAAACATAAATTTGCAGAAAGGACATCCAGTAAACAGTTTTCACAAGTAATTCAACTGTAAAACCTGTACTGTTGTTTTTTGAATTTCCCAAGAAAAAGGATAAGAAATTCTTTTTGAAATTGTATATCTAAACAAGAAGTCATCACAGAAATCAATTCCAGTGCCACATTACTAATGTTTAAAGCCTCAAGAATGTTTAAGGATTGGCTGAAACATATGCAAATGCCTTTAGTATATGATCAGGAGTCTAAATCAATATATGAACAACACGATTGAGTTATTTAACAGGATGCATTGAGGAACAATGAACGAAATTACCTAGGGACTACAAATTAAATATAATCCAAGACAACAAAAATTGTAATGCAAGGCAACAATTTTAATTGGAAAATAATCATACCCACAAAGTGTGGTAAAGGTTAGCAACTTATTAATCGAAAGAAAAACCCTCTGAACAAGTTGAAGGCAACCAACCTTCACATAGTCAAAATTTGCATTGACACAGAGGCAAAGATTACTGGGAAGCGTCCATGGCGTTGTTGTCCAAGCTACAAAGGCTGCACCATGCGGATCATCAACAATTGGAAAGGCCACTATTATCTCAGGGTCAGGTACATCCTGTTATACCAGTGGCGTCAAGAATTACGTAGTATCAAAATATCAACACCGTCAAGCAGGAAAAAAAAAAAAACACACACACACACACGCAACTTAGAAAAAGATCATCCTGAAACCAAAAATTAATTACAAACCTTATAATTCTGACCAGCTTCAAAATTTGAAAGCACAGTCTTACAACCAGTACTGTATGGCATGACCTGCAACAAACACAATTACCAACACGTTAAATCCCAAGCTGTCTTCTCCTGTGTGTTCAAGGGTAATGGCACATTAGCAAGTTAATGGATGCTAAAGTAAGAAAAAACATCGTTCTTTTATAAGAGGTCAAATGTCAAACATAATCAGACAACTTCCAGATTGAGTTTTGAAGTGTGACATCAACCTTAAAACCCTTGTAAACAAGGCCCTTATCAAAGAGCTGAGAAAAAACCCACCAAACACTTTCCATAAACTTCAAGTCCATAGTCTTGTAATCGTTCTTAAAATCAATCCACCTCCCAGTCCTAGTAATCACCTTCTCCCATTCTTCCACATACCTAGTCACAATACTCCTACACTCCTCATTGTACTTATCAATACCCATTTTTAAGACCTCATCTCTCCTCTTAATCCCCAATTTCCTATCAATCTCGTTCTCCACCGGAAGGCCGTGACAATCCCAACCGAATCTTCGGGTCACGTGGTGGCCCGTGAGGGTTTGGAACCTGGTGACAATGTCCTTGATGGTGCCGGCGAGAATGTGGCCGTAGTGAGGAAGGCCGGTGGCGAAGGGAGGGCCGTCGTAGAAAATGTACTCGGGTAAGGATTCAGTTCGGGTCAATTGGGTCTCGAACGCTCTGATTTCGGCCCAGAAAGCCAGGACCTTCTCCTCCTGCTTTGGAAATGAGAAGTCCTTGCCTTCGCAGACCTCCTCCATGACACCGAGGACGGAGAGCTGAGAATTGCCGGAGTGAATGGCGGTTGCGTCGAGTGAAGAGAAAGAGCTGGGGTTTATAGAACTATGTGACGATGCTTTGGGCTTAAGATCTAAGCTAGTTTCACTGTTTAGCAACTTTTCAAACGACGCCGTCATGATGGACACCGAATCAATAATAAATATATTAATTTTAGCATCTAAAATATTTATAATAGCAAGCTAATTTGGATAGGGATCGCATAAGTAAAAAAAGTTGCGAATTTTATGAAATTACTTAGATCTATCATACATGTAAGATGCTTACATAAGAGCCTACGTACATGTATTATTCCATAACTTAAAACAAGTCGCCATCTTTTCGATGATTCCAAGATATATTGTGGAGCATTTCATGTAGTTCTTGGCCGGTCAGACATGGAAAATCATTAAAATGCAATTTGTTATATATAAGTAACCTTAATCATGCACTTGAAACCAACTGGGTTTCTCTTGTTTTTGTTGTTCTTGCTGTCTTCTTCTTCTTCTTCTTATTTCCATGGCTGAAGAAACTCCCAAGTCCATCTATGACTTCAATGTCAAGGTATGTGCGAAGCCAGTTATGAACTTGCTTCTTCATTCCATTTTCTTTGGAATTCTGAAGTTTGTTGCTTTAGTCTGCTAGTTGGCTTTTTTTTTGTGATGTTCCATTGTTTGTTTGTATGGCTCATTGAAGCTTTATCAAATATACCTTTTTCCTAGACTTAACCTTTGAGCAGGATTGCTGTTTGACATCAGCAATACAGAATTCAACTACATAACTCTCTTTTTTTTCATTGTAATCTTCTTTGATTTACACAAAAACTTGTAAGCTACTTAAGAAATGTGCTATTCATAGGAGAAAAGCAAAATATTGCGTGAAGGCCACTTCAGTACCTATAAGTTCTGTTTTTTAGTCATTTTCTGTTTTTCTTTCCAGTTCCAGATTTTACAATCAAGTTATCACCTTCTTGGTACCATGGGGTATTTGCTCTTGATTTCTGAGTACTCTATTTATATCTGCTTAGAACCAGCAATTGATCTTGACAGGATATCCGTGGAAATTACGTTAATCTAGGTACATACCGTGGCAAGGTTCTTCTAATTGTGAATGTTGCGTCCCAATGGTAAATGTTTCATGACCCTAGATATGTCCCACTTTCTTGAGCAATCTGTCATTGTGATTCATGAATTTCTTTTGTATTATTTGATAATCTGCATTGATAGCTCTTGGTAAACTGGTTTGGTTCTTGCAAGTACCATTCACGGCTAAAATATGGCCAGTACCTAACCTTCTTTATTCTCCCATTGAAGGGCAACTAAGGTAAAGATCTTATTTCCTTAAACATATCAACTCACTTATTTCCCTAGTAAACCCTGTTGCAGTTGAATTTTGATGCAAAATCCAGTTGAAAGACAAGATTTTCTGATCTGGTAGTTGGATTTTCATATTAGATGCTCTTGCTTAAAAGCCCTTTACCTGAAGTGTGCCTCCTGTCCTTTCCTTCGTTTGTTATAGACAAGTTTACAAATCATTTTTAGTGTTTATCTTCTTTGACTTAACTTGCATTTCGTGTATATTGCTAACAAACAACTTTTCCTTGCATTATCATATTATTCAATCTGTGATACATCTGCATTCTTTTAATGAAAACTGGACCTGGTCAGATGGAATACATCCCAACACGTCATTTCTACTGATGTTGAGTTCTCTGTCCTTTTCCAGCGCCTTAACGCCATCAAACTACCAGGAGTTAAATATTCTGTATGATAAGTACAAAAATCAAGGTTGGTCGCTCGCTCACAGTCTCGGGGATGTTCATGTTTACTTTTGAAATTTACGGGACTTATCTTTAACTTTTCAAGTAAACATCTACCCTTGAGGAAATGCTCTGGCAGTTGTAGTGAAAAAATTGGCACCAATTTTTGAAAGATGAAAAGGGTAGTTGTCTAATCTTCTAGACTTGAACTTAATCACATTCTTCAGAGCAAGTTTCGAATTTCACTATCCATGAGATAGTTTTCTAGTTCCAGCAATTAAAAGCAATTCTTTCCAATATTCCATTGAGAAGAGACTTCAAAGATGGAAATAAAAATCAAAGGACAAATAAAGGACTGTTTAATTGCTTCTTTATCCATCTTACTGCATTACTTTTTGGGGCTTGAAATTACTAACTCCTGGATTCTGTTATTCTGGTAGGATTGGAGATATTGGCATTTCCTTGCAACCAATTTGCTGGAAGAGAGCCAGGAACCAATGAGGAGATTCAGGAAATTGCATGCATAAGGTTCAAAGCTGAATTTCCGATATTTGAGAAGGTAAAATCACATATCTTGTATATCAAGTCAAATCTATTTCCCTCCAGATTGAAATTATAACATTCTTGCCAGAGTTCTCTGATCTAAGGTCTAAAGCAAGCTTGTATGATGATGTCTGTGACAAATTATTCATGCACAAGTGACAGAAATAACTGTATTTGCATGGTCCACATGTCTAGGGAAGCAAGGTGGTTCCATTAACACATGAGAAACCTTGTTCTTTCTTTTCTCCACATAATTTTCTGTCCTTGTTGTCTGTGAAAGGGATTCTGTGTATTATGTTATTCTGGTTGTGTAGGTTGAAGTGAATGGGAAGAATGCAGTTCCTCTTTACCAATACCTAAAATCACAAGAAGGGGTATGCTTTGGAGATGCCATCAAGTGGAATTTCACAAAGATTTTGGTGAATAGAGAAGGAAAGGTGATGCAAACATATTCTTCTACTACATCTCCCCTTAAATTTGAGGTTAGCAAAATCCTCTTCTTTGGGATTGTTTCATTTAAGGAATTTTCTTTTCCTTTTGACTTGTTATTCTATTAACTTTCCACAGACGAGCGTACAAAACCTGTTGTCAAGTGATTAGAGACCAAAGGATGAGATCATTCTTATTTATGGTGGAGGAACATAGTAATGTAGCATTACAAGAACATTCAACTCCTTGCAAACATTTTAATGCTGGATTGGCTTCTATGTTGGTGAATTTCAATTACTAGTCAAAATGGAAATTTTTATTTATTTTAACTTCTTAATAAAAGAGCAGCTTTTGTATTTGGATTATTGCTTACAAAAGCAAGAATGTTACTCCTTATCACGCCCGGTCTTGAGTAAGGGTAAAAAGAGCACCTGTCTAAGATCCACTCTTGATTTGCCCCTATTTTGTGGCCCCCATAAAAAAACAAAACAAAGCAAAATAAGGACCCTTTTTCTACTTTACCTGGAGCATATAAAATATTAGGAACGCGCTGCTCTATGACCATATTAAGAGGAGTAAGGTTAGTAGGTTTCAAATAGTTCTGTGAAATAAGAATCCTTCAACAAACAAAGGAGGAGGTTCGCTTATATGACTCATGTTAAAAGTATATAGACTAATATAATCGCAACATTAATTCCATATTTACAACCATTAATTGAATTGCCTAATATAGGTTTAATAACCATAATGGGATGGTTAATAATTTACTAGTTGTATTTGAGACACATGATAGTACCTTAATAACTATAGGTTGGCCCGTTAAACCATAGTTCATCACAATTATGAAATGACATAATTAGCCTCATTTTACCCCTTAGGGTAGAACGTGTTATAAATATAACATATGGTGAGAATGTGCGTTGTTGCCATGGATGTGTGTGTTGATAATGGAACCATAAGCTCTCTCTTACACATGCTTGTTGAGTATTGATAGGTTGTGGTCTCTTGAATGGAGAAAATGAATCAAGATGTTATGCCCAACATTGCAGGTATGTACATTCATTGTCTAGTTATTGCTCTAAATAGCTTTCGGGTTTTGGAGTATTTTTGGCTGAAATGGGTATTGGAAATTCATAGAGCATGAAAAATAGAAGAAAACCCCTAAAGTCTCGTCAAAAATGGGCGGCTGGAGGCTGAGTTCAGACGGGTCGAACCGGCTCGCTAGACTCAAGGTCAAGGACGACTCATACAGTGTCGTCTCATACCCTGATAATAATAATAATTTTTTGTACAATGGAGTGTGGGGCACATGAAAGGTTATTTTTGGACCATTTTTTATCATTTTTCTCCATTTTTTTATTCTGTCTTTTCATATGTTTATGCACAAGATTAATCAATGTTTTTTATTTTATAATTCTGATTGTTTTTAATCTTATTGTGACATAAATATGATTGTCTGTTGACAATAGTGAATGTTTATTTTCACCTGTCGTAAAATTAAGCATGTGAAACTATTTGTAATGAGGAACTTTTAAATATTAATATATGTTTAAATTTTGTGTCTTCCCTCTAAAATAACATTAAAATCCATATGGGCAATTAATTGTCCTGTTGATAATTACTACTTAGTAAGATGTTTAATGTGTTGAATAAATTTTATTGAAATATTATGAACCATACAATTTTTCTAGCCCTTCAATAGTACATTGATGATTTGGTTGTAATATTTAATAAATTATTCTTACCTCTGAATGAGTTCTATATTTGTTTAAGGAACTCTAGCATGAATGATATAATTAATTTTGAGGAAAAAAACACAAATTGCATAATTCTATTTTAACATGCATATCATGGTTATTGCTCTTGGTTCTCATTCAACTTTAAGCAATATGAGAGTCTCTGTCATCTTGACGCTAAATGTAATGAACCACAAGCAGTGGGTTGAATCTCTCATGATGAATTTGACTATCATACGAATGGACTTGGCCTTAAGAATTGATGCACCACCTAAACCCGTTGATGACGCTACTGAGAAGGATAAGAAATCCTATGAGGAATGGGAATACTCTAACCGATGTTGCTTGATGATTATGAGGTATCACATGGATGAATCCATTCGTGATAGTATTCCTGACGCTGATAGTGCAAAGGATTTTATTGCTGCCATTAAGAAGAAGCACAAGAAGTTCTCAAACAATGAGAAGAATGATTACTTGAACATACTTCATCACACCATTTACGATGGTAAAGTGACATTAGGGCTCACATCGAAAAGCTCATGGGTTGTTACAATAAGCTTAAGGCTATAGTTATGGATCTTGGTGAGGATTACATTGTAACTGTTGGACCCCGATCCTTTTCTTACTAGTAAGCATGTGATTAGTCTATTTTGAGGTTTAATTTGATTAAATTATTGTGGTTAGGTTTTAATTATAATGTCTTTGGGGGGGTAGAAATTTTTTTTTATAGGATTGATGGATTAAAAGGAGAAATTGAGATTAAATTAGAAAGTATATGGTGTTAGTTAAAATTGAAAGAACATGATCTTGTGGGGTTATTTTAGGAAGATCACTTAAGTTATTA
>JAOTAY010000005.1:8582312-8601777 GCA_025629805.1 Erythroxylum baracoense
ACTAGTAAGAATAATAATAAAGAAAAACTAAAGCTAATAAGAGACTCAATAAATGCTTAATAATAGTAAAATAATAAATGCTTAATAATGGTTGGCGAAATGAGTGTGATAGGCATAAATATTGGAATCTTATCCATACTTTCAATCATCAAGCTTCCGTTCCTCGGCTCCGGGGCCGTTACTTTAAATTACGCTTTTGTGACATGTAACTAATGATCCCACGGCTCTCTATGGGGGCAGGCTGATTCTCTTCCTCATCTGGCCGACAAATAAGAGACTTACATCATGAGATGGACAAGCGGCAGAATTATGCTGATGTGAACGTAACGTTGGATGAGTGTGCAGTTATTCAACGTAACATGAATGAGTGTTTGAAATGCGAAGAGATTACGTGGGCACCAAGGGTGAGACCAGAGCTGATGAGACTAAGATCTTTGATCAAAAAGCATTATCTGCCCGTATGTTAGATTTTGTTTTGCCAATTTGTTCAAGTTAGATGGTGAACTAGAGATGGATAAGATTTTAGAAGCGCTAGATGGATAAGATCTTAGAAGCGGTAAAGAACCAAGTTTCAATCCAAATGAATGAGATATTCCTCACACATAATTTCTCCTGGATTTCGAAGATAAAATCCCAACTGTTGAGTTTGATCCCTTTTTTTTTTTGTCCGAAGGAGAGTATATCTACGATAAGACTCTTTGCATTTAAAAGGTAGAATCGCCCATTTCAGGCCCCTTATACTTCGGTCCGACAGAATGGTAGAGGGGTAAATTACTGTTTAATCTCACTCAGTTCTTTAAAAAGGGGGCCTCGTATTCGGTGCGTACAAGGAGCCACCACATTGGATAAAACTCCCACACTGTCGCTACCGGAACTCGAACCTGAGACCTTATACTCAACAACCTCCCTGAAGACCAGTTGAGCTACCCATACGGGCCAAATCTATGATAAGACTCTTGTTTATATAAAGAGGATGCTACTTTCTTTGTTACGTGCACTAATACGAAGTCAAAAATTTGTATAACAAATTTTCACTCTAGTTAAATTTCTTTTTTGAGGTGAGAGTTGAAGAGTTTGTTTTGAGTATTTCATTGTAGATGTATTGGAGTATTGAGTGAGAGGAAAAATTGTGTGATTGTAAGAATTTTTTACATAGTGAATTGTTTTCTTGGTGCTCATAATTTTTTTTCTGATTTGAGAGTTTTCACATAAATTCTCTTGTGATGTTATTATTTCTCTACTATGATGTTTTTGTCAATAAAATATTTTTAAACGTGAATTGAGAGTTCTGAATTCACGACACAAACGGTACGCTTGATTTATTTTTTCGATACACTGAATGTATAGCATATACGAAAACATATAAATAACACAAATAAATGCAATTAACGGAACTCCTTTCGTGCAAGGCAAGTGGGGAGTGGCGAGTGGGGGCTGACATATGTTAGATTGGGCTTTTAACGCATTTATCTTATTCTTTGAAGTTGGACCAATTGCATAATGTATAGGGCCGTCCAATTGTTGCTCTAGATTGGTTTAATTTGGATCTTGAAGCAATAATGAAAAAAAAATATATGTTTTAATTTTGACATTTTATTTATTTATTTCGTATTCTAATCAATGATTAAAAAATTTAACTATTTTAATAGATTTAATCATAAAAATATTTAATTATTTAATTTTTTCCGTTCAATTTATTTTAACAACTCTTGTTATCAAAAACCGATCGATTTCTCAATTATTCTGTCAATTTTTATAAATTAATAAATCGTTATAAATTAAAATAAATAAATAAATTAATATTTATTTAATATTTTTAAATAAAATTCCCCACCCCTTATAGTTTATATTGATCTATAAAAGATCTTGAATAAATATATATATATATTTTAAAACGAAAGAATTCAGAACTACTATCCTTTGGATACATATTAGGTAAACCTCCAGATTGACGCAATAGCCTGCAAATCACGTCAATCAGGTACTCCTCACTAGGCAAGCTCTGTACAATAGCCTCAATCGAGAGAGTGTAAGTAAGGAGATTCAAACACATGTCCTTTTGGCCTCATGCTCTCCACCTCACCCGTATCTGATTTTTTTGAATCAGACAAAGTCGAATTATCGGTTCGAATGAAATTTTGTAAAGCCTGCTAACTGATAACAAAACTAAAAATTCGTTACAAGTCGTGTTTCCAAACCTAAAAACAGATGCTAATTGGCGTTAGATTAGCTTGAAAAAAATTCCCTTTCTATATATATATATATATATATCCCCATAGCCCCGGGCCCGAGCTCAGAGCCCAGAGCCCAGAGCCCAAACCTCATGTCTCAATAAACTTCAGCTCGGTATATATATATATATATATATATAGGTATTGATATGAATAGACAAATTTATTTGATCTAATAAGTTAAGTTTAGAAATTAAAGAGTTTAAAATTTAAAAATTAGACAAATCTAGTTAAATCTAATTTTATAATTATTTTAATTTATAATTATCATCTAATATTTATTTTAGATTAATTAATATTTTAAAATATTATTTAAATTATAATTTTTTAGTTATTCATGTAGATTATTTTATAAATATGATTAATATTTTTTATATGTAAATTATATGTTAAATTATTTAATTTTATTTAATTGATAATTTAATAAATTAATTTATATTTTATGTAACCATTAAAAACTGATTTAAATTTAATTTTTATAATTAAGAAAAAGATTTATTTTTAGATAAGTTTCATCCAACCCAATTCGTATGTGCTCTAATTTTCTTCGTTTCCAAAATAGTACGGTTAAAATGGCGTGTGCTTTGACTTCAAAGTTCTATGAATCTGATTGCGTGCCCAAATGTGCAACATCAAAATCAAACTTGCTCTTTGACATTTCTGCATACGACAAACAGGGAAAGCTATGAGAGAAAGACGAAATTGTGTGAAAGTGTTACCACTTTCATCTTTACTCCAGAGCTGAGTTGTCCTCCTCCTGTGATCTAATCCGCAGTATTTGGAAACTTAAAGCTTATGACCAGCACTATCAGCAGTCAGTTGCATGCACCAATCTGCCAAAAGAAGCTACCATGTGCAATTAATCCGAAACACATGCCTTTAGATGTGAATTCTTTCTATTTTCTTTTAAGATACCTCGTACGGTACGATTACTCATGATATGATGGGTATACAGCAAAATTACTTTCCCACCTCACCTGCGCACCCTTTCGTTATCAATGGCCGGCTGGTGGTTCCACCAAGTCTCCAACCCATCATAAATTATATGGTCCAGAAAATGAAAGCCTTTTTATGCTTTTTTTAAGGTTTGCTCACGACAGTTTTTGAGTGAGCTCGAACTTTTGGTGGCGCCTTTAAGGTATTAATCTCCACTTATATTTTGTGAGATCTAAAGGGCGACTCAGCACTACCACCAAATATTTAACACTGCGTTCACAAGCTGAGAGTCGAAATCCAGCCTTACTTAAAGCGAATACCAGCCCTTACTACTATACTTCGGTGCTCGGTGGTAAAAGTCCTTATTTTTCAATCCAATGAAGATAAAAGTTCAGAGATTTTTGTCAAATGTACTTAGTTTTGCACGTGCAGTCCAGTCAAGGGAGATTAAAAGCCTGAGAACAACCCATGAAGAAATAGCCATTTGTCATCATCGATATTCTTCCAGCGACTGACTATCTTTAAATGTATTTAGTTTTGCATCTCCAGTCCAGACAAGTGCCTGAGGACAATCCATGAAGAAATAGCCATTTGTCATCATCGATATTCTGCCAGCAACTGACGATCTTGATGCAACAACTCAGCGGCGTAGAGTACTCCTTTTTTTTTTTTTAAAGGGCGTATAGTACTATTCTAAAGATGAAAAGAGGGGGAGTTTTCACTTCGAGAACACGCGGGTGCAACTGAAGTGGACAACCTCAAAGCAGGTTAAGGTAGTAGGTAAGCATACCGTATAAAAGTATTCACACAACTTTCCCACACCAGTAGGTAAGCTGTAGCTTACCATGGTTGACTTTGAAATCGACTTTTCTCGCGAATGGATGGTTCAAAGCTTTCAACATTCAACTCCAGGTGGTCCCGGTCCTCTTAATGATCGACCCCATCTGTCTAATTTTATGCGTTATGGCCCTTTATTTCGGGATATACTTTTGTTGGGCCTTTGTCTGTTTGCATTCTTTACCTTCTGGATGTGGCATGTCGTTTCTAGGATTATAACATCTTTGTCAGCAGTTACTCTTCTTTCCCTCTTTCTTATTTTCAGCTCAGAAGCTTCAATATCTGCAGGTTTTGCAGCTCTTCTTTTTGTATTATTGCGAAGTGCAAAGTAAGAAGAAATCAAAACTTGGTGAAAAGATTAGTCTTTTGCCATCTCCTCTTTCTGGGGAAGGGCGTTTTTCAGCGTTGGAGATTTGGGGAATGGAAACTGGGAAGCTCTTGGAGGTGAGGGCTGTGGAGGCTTTAGGGAAAGGGTTCGATCTCAGTGGTGATTTCAGGTTGAAGTTTGCAAAGGAAATTGAAAGTGAAGGAGGTGGAAGGTTGGTAGTGTTAGATGAGAGTCGCAAAGGAAACATTGTTATTCCTGGTGGTATTACCATTCCTAATATTTCCGAGGATATTCGATGTGATAAAGGAGACCGTATCCGCTTCAAATCTGACGTTCTTGAGTTCAATCAGGTAAGCTATATACTTGCATGTGTGTGGCATCCTTGCTCTTTGTTGGTTTGCATCTCAGCTTTTGATTAAAAATTGGTGCTTTTCGGGAAATTTAGGATTGAGAGTTGAGCTGTAGTTTTTGCTTGATAGAGATTAGAATCCATTAAATGCTAGGTAGAATTCTGCTTTTTAGAGGAGATGGTAATTTAGGAACTGAAAGCGTTATTGGTAATTGAAGATTATGGGATGGAGGAAGTGTTACTGAATATTCTAGATGTTAGATATTATGTATGAATCTTTGACAAAGGCTGACCTGAAGAAACTAATCAGGTTTCAGTTTAGTCAATACCTCTTGAGTTGATTGAAAAAATCTCGTTGCTTCATCTACATCTTTTCTTAATTCCTTTGAGTAAGCATGCTTGGAGCTTTTCCTTAATTCCATTTTGTTTGAACTGCAGATGTCAGAGCTACTGAATCAAAAATCTTCAATACAAGGAAAAGTCCCCTCTGGGTATCTTAATTCAATATTTGATTTGAGTGGGGATTGGCTTCGTGATGTTGCCGAGACCAAATATCTTGCCTTTGATGGTTACTTCATCTCCTTGTACTATTTACACCTAACAGCATCTCCGCTAATATTGCAAGACAAAGTTAAGAAGTCTGTTCCACCTTATTGGGATCCAGCTTCACTGGCTAGGTACCTTTACCACATTTGCAATTTGAATAGCCATCTTTGACAAGAAACTTGGGTCTTTCTTGAAAAATTTAATTTGGTACATTGTGTTTAGAAGCACTTGTGGTGACACTAATCTCGCCCGATCATACAATCCTCTATTGCTGCACATATATTTCTTGGGTCTGAGGTGATAAAATGTGAATAGAAATCTATATATCTTGCCGTCAAAATCATAGCTATTTCCAAAACCAGAGAGAAGACCCGATGGAGCTTAGGGAGACAAAAATTTCATTCTTACTTACCTTAGATGCATCCTATTGTTCATTTTTTGCGATATGAATTAGTTACAATCCAACAAAGAGTTTCTAGAATTTATTCCCTCTTCACTACATTTTACCCCCTCAGTCAACCTCACTAATTTTTAAGCTGTACATATGTGGGTTTCATTTTTTCCTCTCTTAATTGTTCTCTAGTCATTAATGCCCATTCAGTAGTTTACTTGATCCTATTCATTTAAGTGATTAATATTTTGGATTGTTGCGCTACATGGATTCTGACTAGTTTTATTAGGCAGGTTCATCCGCACATATGGCACACATATAATTGTAGGTTTGGCTGTTGGTGGTCAAGATCTAATTTGTGTTAGACAGAAACCATCTTCACCAATTCCCCCAGCTGAGCTCAGAAGGCATTTAGAGGATCTTGGAGATTTCTTATTTTCAGACAGACGAAGTCCTTCCTTACTTCAGAGGAATGCAAGAAATGACAAACAGAAAGTATTTGCATCTATCATTATTCTCTGAATTTTCTATTTAGTTAACAGTGGTTGATGAATAAGATAATTTACTTCATAGGTTCCAGAAGTTTTCAGTCGCATTCTGCAGTCCAACACCCTCCAATTGACCAGCATTACAGAAACATCAAGCAAGGATGTGAGTCAAGTATTTTTGGGATATTATATTGGCTTTCAACTAACAACTGTAAGCCTTCATTGGCATAATATTTCCTTCACATTCTTGAAAAGGGGCTCACAATTGTTTGTTCTAAGCGAGGAGGGGATGTTTTCTCACATAATCATTCCAGTTGGCTGCAAACAGTGCCTGCGAAACCAGAAGCAATTCTCTTTAAGTTTGTGCCTATTACTTCTCTTCTTACTGGTGTTCCAGGCAGTGGTTATCTTAGCCATGCAATCAACTTGTATTTGCGATGTAAGTGCTCCTATACCTAACTCTTGAAAATTTTTCAGGTTTGCAGTCAAGCTCTGGAGATTTGGCTATCAAATTGCTGTCATCTTATTGAGACCATCTTATAGCTTCTTTGATAAGACATTGAATTTCAGATGTTATGTTTTGTATATGAATCAAGATTTGCATTAGCATGGGGAGCATTGGCATCATTACTGAGTTATTACTTGTCATGTTGTTTGGCTTGTGTTGGAGGTGGTAATCACAGGGTGCTGAAATGTGACTGATACTGGTTCCTGGAGAGTGCTTCTGAGAGTCACAGTCGAAGGCTGGGAGTTGGGGGTGGTTGATCTCAGGTGGAAGCTGATGATTTCATGGGGGGTGTGGGAGATGGTTAATGGTAACTTTAGATAGTAATGGTGATTTTACATGGGAATATCTCATTACCCACTTTGGAAAAGCTTAACTTAATTCCTACTTACCAATAACCATCAAAAGTTGGGATAGTATCATTCATTCTTTCTTACCAAACCATGTACCTTTTTGAGGGGGGACAATGCTGTTGAGCAGTTTACCTATAAAAAATAAAAGTTGGTTGAGTAGCAGAGGTTCCACACTACTTGAGCCAGCCTGCGTATAAAAGTACCAAGTTGTTAACTTGAACTGCAATTTCATAAAATTTGATACAGATTATCTAGGACTCTTGACATTAGGTTTTATGTGTTTAGTTGCACAAAATCGAATGCTCTCTGGGACATGACTTATTATTTTATTTCGTATTTTATGTGCATTTTTAATACCTGCATGAAGAACATATGTGCTTGTGTTCTGAGGTCTGTCTTTATGCAAACAAGGAAATTGCATCTCTCTGATTTATTGTCTCTGTCCAGATAAGCCTGCTCCAGAGGATCTGCAATATTTCTTGGAGTTTCAAGTTCCAAAGCAATGGTCGCCCATGTTTTGCGAGCTACCTCTACGACATCAAAGAAAAAACTCCTGCCCTTCACTTCGATTTAGCTTTTTAGGTCCTAAAATTCATGTTAGCTCCGCCCAGGTATTGCAATACTTGCATTGCATTTAAATATATTTCAACTACTACTGTACATAGATCACATTCGTAGGCAGTAATATGCCTTATCAATAATCTGAGTACAAAAAGGATAAAAAATGAAAGGCACGCCTTTTTTCTGTAGTTCTTGTGATTACTCAGGTTTCATGTTCATCTAGAATTGTTACCTCTCCTTATTAAGGATGCATAGCTTCTGCAATCTTTGCATGTAGTTTATGTCGAGCTGGGTTTTCTGTGTGAATTATATTAGATTTCTTCCTTTTTAGGTTTCAAGTGATCAAAAGCCTGTGGTCGGCCTACGATTATTCTTAGAAGGGAAGAAATGCAATCGGCTGGCACTGCATTTACAGCATCTTTCAAGCCCTCCAAACATCATGACCATTCCATCTGCAAACACCACCATATGCAGGCCCTGCCAATGGCGAGGCTCTGACGACTACAAATCTAGCGAGCAATTCTTGGAAGCAGTTCGATGGAAGAGATATTCAAAAGTTTGCACATCTGTTGTTAAGCATGATCCTAATTGGATGCAGGATACAACCGGTGTTTTTATTGTGACTGGTGCACAGCTCCTGAGTAAAGGGAAGTGGCCAAATGTAGCGCTTCACCTCCGTTTACTATTCAAGAACCTGCCTAACTGCAGTATCCGGAAGACAGAGTGGGCTGCTGCACCAGAAGGAACCCACAAATCAAGTTTTCTCACAAACCTGAGCACAACTTTCACATTTACTCGGCATACTGTTGGGGTGCCAGAAAAGCAGGCTCCAGCAACTCTCAACTCTGGTGTGTACCCGGATGGTCCTCCCGTTCCGGTTCGCTCTGGAAAGCTGCTTAAATATGTGGAGACGGCTGAGGTGGTGCGCGGTCCACATGATGCTCCAGGACATTGGCTTGTCACAGCTGCCAAGCTAGTCACAGATGGTGGTAAAATTGGTTTGCATGTAAAGTTTGCACTGTTGGATTACCCCTAAATTATCATGTTTATAAAGTGGAATAGGTTTGGTTTTTGTCTGTTCTGTACTTTGCTCATTTGTAAATTCTTTTCTGACTCTTTTTAAGTGTCATAGGGGAGAGCTCGAAGAAAGTTGACATTATCGTTTTTTGTGTTTCAAGTAATGAGTCCCCAGTATAAAGTAATTAATTATGCTTCTATTTTTAGTTAGTGATTGCAATTTAGGAAGTTTTTTGAGTAACTCAAGGAATCTGGCTCTTCTTTAAGTAGGTACTGCAGATGATTGCATTGCTAAAGATATCAGAAAAGGGACTCAATTTTGTTACAATTTGGAAGATTAATTTGCCAATTTACCAAACTAATACAAGACATCATAGCTGGAATTCTAAAAAAATGAGAAATCATGGTAGCCTTTGAAATCATACGAGTATGCAACAAAGCAAGTCCAACTTATTTTTATTAGCATTTAGTCTCTGAAATGGCATTCTTCATCGATGCTCGATTATTAGTTGCCTTCCGGACACTTGAAACGTTAACAGAACTGAGTCCTTGCAGAAGCAATTGAAGCCACTTAAAATGCTGGCATAGATAGAAATCAGTAACTACACAATAAACGCTTAGCTTCCAATACTAAGGGCAATGATCTCCCTGCAACCAACTTCTCAGGATACATGATGGTTACAGAGAGATGGCTAACAACTGCAGATAATGCTAGCGCTTGCACTAAATATGGAGAGTCCAGTTTCAGCATTATGTGGCAAATCTTCAAGTGCAGTTTCAGATAAACTTCTAATGAGGTTGAGGACGTGTCTGAACAATGTAGATATCGTTTCCAACCATACATCCTTCTACATCCTGTGGGCCGCCAAATTTTCTTTCTAGGAAAAAGCCAACTGCAGAAAGTCGTTCACCCAGCTGTCTGCGGAATATAGGGTCAACAGTTAATCGTTTCTTGCTGTAGTCTACAGTGTGACGGATGACTTCTCCATCAGCAGGTCCTGCAGCAGACACTAGCATTTCTTCGCTAAAATTTGCAAAAGCCAATGTCCGCACATTCCCATTGAACTTCCCAGTCGAAAGACGCCATGGAGTGCCTCGTGTGCCAGAAGCTAATGTTTCACCAAGCCCTGGAGCAATCTCCGCCTCAACAGTATTGTGGTCATGGTCAGTTGGACTGAGTGTGTGGAGCACAAATGAGAGATCTGGAGAAAGCATTTCTTGCACCAAAACAGCCATTGCAGCATCCTTCTGAGAGACACCAGCAGCTCGACGGCTTAAAACTGCTCTCCTTGTGTAAAGAGATGCCCATACTTGGCTCACAGCAGTTCCAAATATAGTTGGGTTTGATGGGCTAACGTTAGGAATTGATTCATAGAGTCCAGCGGCAGATAACCCAGCCAAGTCCTCAACATTGGCACTTGAACGTACAATCAAATGAGCATCACTTGGAAAAATTCGTCCTATGGCATCAATCACATCTTTCTCGGGTTGCAAAGAACATATTAACTTCTGGAGTTGGGAACACAGATTGTCCAGTTCACCACTTTCCAGTTGAGCTGTTTCTAGCCGCTCCAGAAAGGACCAGAATGTTTCCATTGATTTGCTAAGATCCAAAGCCAATTGCATAGAACCAAATGGTATAACTACTCCCTTAGGCACTTTAAATGATGCAGGCACCCCTTGGTCACTGTAAACTGACATTTTAGAAGCAAAATATGAAGGCTGTCAAGACCAAACACATGAAATAATCGAGCACCAAATCATATCTGTTAGTAATTTCTTCAAACTGTGACTGAGTTTAATTGCATCACAACACCCTTTATGCTGCTAAAATATTCTCTAAATTGCTACTACATTCAAAGTCCTGTGACCATTTAATATTTCCACATATTTGTTATACCGGAGCAAAGTATTGAAACACGGAAGTATAAATCATGTAACAACACAAATATTTACAACATCCATCATACCTTGGATTAGGGAGAATATGAAAAAGATGTACTCTAACTGAGTGCTGTAGTAGTAGACTATATTGAAAGAAACTCTCAGTTCAAGACTAAAAGTTTCTGACTTAAAGCATCTATTTGTTCATCACTCAGCCCACAACAGCTATATTTTGCGCTTGATTACCTCGTTATGCAGCAGCTAGACAAGTAATTAATAGCTGGTGGGATTGCATATCCCTCATATATCACTCAAAAGGTTGAAACCCTTTGAACCATATTAAGGAGAATGTATTTATCCACCATTCCTCCTCTCTCTCTCTTTCTCTGTAAACAATACTCCATAAATCAGATTTCCCTCTGTAGATCAACTTCTCTCTGTCCAAAGAAATGATAACTCACAATTTCTCACCTAAATTATGCTCCAGTTTATCGCACTTGACAACTATGTTTAGTATGAAGAATCACATACAACACTCTGAGATGTGCCTTCACTCAAAGTCAATTAGGGAGAAAGAGTGGACAAATCATCAAAAACCCACCATACAAACGAAGGCATCATGATTTCAACTTGAGACTTCCTCGTCATAAAGGCTCTAATATTATGTCACAAACCCTTTCTACCCAAAATTTTTAACCTGCTAAATGGGGCCCAAGTATTGACCAAATATTAACTCAAGCATATAGATGAATTATTTGAAATTAAAACATGTGTTTTAAATACTTTTTGATTAAAATGAAAGATAAATTGTGTTGAATATGCTGAATTTTTAGTAATTTATCAAATATATCACAACTTTTATTTTGTAATACTACATATTACGACTTATAAAAAATACATAAATATATACTCCACTACAACAATGTTAGTGACAAAACTCATTAGTGCTTAAATAGACTTTTTTTCATCAGGTTCAACATTTTTTTGAAGCATCTTATAAACTATGGTGACTTTTTGACCTTTTTTTATATTTTTTATGATTTTTCAAAATTTGACCTTTAAAAGGTCATAAAAAATAATATACTCATTTTTCAAACTTTTACTGAAATTTTATTGGATTATTCTAAACACTTGGACAAAAATTCATGTCAAAATTTCAATTGTTAAAGTTTTTAGAAGGGTAACAATTTATCATAGTTAAGCTTTGTCGCCAACTAGGATACACAAATATGCATTTTTTGATAGGTCGTGATATCTAGTATTAAAAAATAAAAGTTGTTATATATTTAATATTCTGCGCATAGTTCAAGATATTTGAAGTAATGTACCCTATAATGAATTGTAATCGTACTATAAAAAGATGTATCACATGTGAGCAATGATACTTTGCAAGTAAGTTCAGTCTCAAGTGTGAGTTTTCAAGAAAAAAAAAAAGCATGGAAAGAAACAAGTTGATCAATGATGATTTAACTCTATGGTCAACCAATGAGAATTTTAACATGAGGACTATTCTCAAAAGAGAGAAAAAGCCCTCTTGCCAACATTGCAAGCCACTGTATTGACCTTCATTTATCACAAAGTTGCACATTGCAATATCATGTAGCATTACCTTTATTTGAAACAAGAGCCAAAGAAGCTAGCCGACCACAAGCAGCAGCCTTTGCACCTGACGTCAATGCATCTGCATCGACAAGCATTACAACACCTCCAGTTGAGCCGCCCTTGTTCAAATTGAGGGCTTTGTCAATTTTAACGGATTATGTTGCATTTGAATGAAACATGACTGTAACAATAGCTTTTTTCCATAATGAAGTGATAAGTAAATGAATTTAAACCTCAAATGTGTAGGGAGCCTTAATTGCAGACGATGATGGATCATGATGACCAGAGGCTTCAACTGCAGATGAGGCAGTCCCAGGAAGATCCTTAACATCTAAATAGTTAGGGGTATCATCTGATGCAGAAAGAGACAGATTTACACCACTTGTTGAAGCTTCTAACCTGAGGGTATCAAACAAACAAGGGGACAACGAAAGCAGATCAAGATGTGAGATTGACAGATAGACTTCCAATCATCCAAATGAACATCAGAAATACTCCAATGAACAAACAGAATTGTGTTCTGAGATATCTAGAGGCCAAACAACCTCACGTATTTTCCTGCAAGCCTTTGTATATCAGCTACCACATCATCATCTTCGCATGCCACGAAGACAACCCTCTCCTACAAAAACACGTTCAATGCTAGTCTTAGTTAACACGTGCTGATAATACAAGTAGGCTTTCTTAGCACGGGACTTACCTGCCGGGCCCTGACACCAAGATGGGATAAGTGAGGTAGTTCTTGCAGTAACACAACTCCAACTATGTTTCTACCAGCAGCTGTTACCTGCATTAAATATTAACCATGTGAATCCGTTGCCTCAATATGCAAAAGCTATAATGGAAATACAAAAAGAACAAGACATGAAAACCTCCTCATCTCCATCAGCTTTGTTGACCAAAAGAATAACAGGTCCTTTTGCAGCAGATGGCAATGATCCAGGCACGATGCTCTTTACCTACAGAAAGGAAGAATTTTGTATCAGACTGATTATTCTTATATGTAAGAAATACTTATAAATACATAAGTGCATATGTTTGAAAATACTTTACTATTGTTTCTTGTTATAGAAAGGAAAACACAGGGATTGGGACTACAGAAAGGATAATTGCTGGTGCAACAAATCAATTACACATCATGTTGAGAGTTTACTGATGCAAAAGGATCAGTTAATAGTCTTGTGGCTCTATGTGAACTAAGGCAATTGCTAAACTGGTTGTGATACATATGTATGACTCCCCTTGTATGCAGCTCATCAATTTAAGGAAGACCAAAAATGAGGAACGACTTGACCACTAGTGTTGCTATTAATCATTCAAGGTCCATCACTTAAAATGTGTTGAAGGTACCGGAACCAATGTGCCAGAAGCAGCTCCAGAAACCAGAACATCCCAACCTTGAGAACCAAGTAAACTTCGAACAGCTTTCAGAAGCAGAGTACACATTTTTGAAACCTGGAAAATGACCCTATACATGGCATTCCCATATCAGATACAGTTAAAAATCAATCTCTAGCAGTAAACAACTTATCATTGCGGAAGTTAAAGTTCAAACACACCCGGCACGAATCTCAGCTTCAGCATACGTTCTTACACTGTTCTCAGGAATTCCAAAAGCTTTACCTAACAACTGCCAAGGTCCAGGAGAAAATGTTAATAATGACATTTTCTACACAACTTTACAAAAATGCCAGTAAACCACTACTAGATATGAAGAAATACATATTACAGAAGATAATAATGTCAAAATAAGCAACCAACCATCAGGGATAAATAGAATAAGAGCACCAATGCTTTGTCAACCAAGAAAGCCAAATCTAAACTATAAGGCACAGCACAAATGAAAGCGGTTTTGGTTTTCACAACCTTTTATACCTGCACTTTTTGTGGAAACATTTGAAGAAGTGCTTCAGAATATTCCTCAGTTAGCCTTCTTGCACGATCGAGAGTAGCTTTGAACCTCAATGCCCAAATTATCTTTCCATCTTCGCTACCTGAACAAACAACAGGAGGCCAACATGTGTGGTATATGGATAATGTACTCGATATGTGTGTTCAATGTTTCAAGACTGTAGGAGGCAAAGGACAAGAAGGGTACCTTCCCTTTCAAAGAGACCTTTCTCTTGCCAGGCAAGAAGCTCATTTCCAATCACCACACATTCTTCAGGCTTCCAACCAGATAGACCTAGCTGACGCACACCAATTGTCAGGGTACCAAGTGGATCATTCCAAGAGCTTACATTTTTTGATTCCACATTGTCTGACAGCCACTTCGCCCCTCCTGCAGCTTCAAGTGCATTGATAAATCTATACAAAAAAATTCAGCTCATGAATAAATACTGATGGTAAGAGATCTTGAAAATATATAATTTTAACACTATAGAAGATATGGATATGCAAAAAAGAATTAGATTTTGATCCAAATGCGAAGCAGATCAAGAAAGCATAATATTGACATATTGAGCATAGGGGACTGTCATCTAGATTAGACCATATAATCTTATGTTTATCTTTCTTCAGTTTGAAAGAGTGTAGTTTAATCAGGAGTTGATCCAATATTCTACAAATTTAGAAGGTAATGGAACCTACAACAATTTCATGGCGGCTGGAATAATGACATTCAATTTTGTGCTTCATGCAGGTTATGCATCCTTTTAGTCTCTAGCATAGGTCTTTCTTTGAGTATAACATGATTCACAAGGTTTCCTCACTGGTCTCAAATATGTCGATGGTGGTCTCAAATTCAGCAAGCCTCGGATAGCCATAGTAAAAGTCATTTATGTCTCATTACACAGTGAAAAACATATAATCAAGTTCTTAGAACCAGATTACAATCTGGACACTTAAACAAGTGTATCTATTAAGATAAGACAAACTTGTTTATACCTGCTTAAAAGAACAAAAGAATAGTCTTCAAGGCCAATTTCACAAAGTCGCCACTGTAAATAACACCCAAACCCAAAGAAGCAGAAAAATGGAATCAGAGGTAGCAGATATCAAGCTCTAACTTTTTCCCTAGTTTGATTGAATTGCAAATATCTAAAGTGAAATAATCTAACCTTTTGTCGCATGGCTATTGCAGAATCAGGAGCATCATTTCTCAAACCACTTTCAAGACCTTTTACAATTACATCTCTTAATGCATTCAAAGATCTCATGGTTTTCATCAACTCAAAAGTATTATTCGAGTCTCCAATGCTGTCCATATTCTGAAATTTACATATCCCTCCGATCAATTGATAAAGAAAACAGAATAAATAAATTTGAGCACAATGGCCGATTTCAAGTAAAACTAGCCAGACAAATGTAACCAGAGAATGGAAGAAAGAAAAAAAGGAAAACTCTGGAAGGCATCTACCAACTGGAGAAAGAATATAAAAGGAGAGAAGTGAAGAAAAAAGAATTGCCCAATCACATCATAATTTGAAGCATCAAAATATAACTTTTGCAACCTATCAAATAGTTTTGAAGGAATTGCAGCTTTGAGAAGTATAGAAACCAATAAATGAGATACATAGCGCTGCGGCTGGAGAGTCCACATTAAAGTCAATGCAGAAGCAAAGTTAAAGAAACAACAAAAATTCTCTTGGATATGTAGCACAAAGTGTAATTAGAGATTACATATTTTCGCATATTACTGTTGATTTTTATCCTCAATGTTAAATCAATTTATCATTATACTGTGTATCATATGACAGAATTATGGAAGCCAACCAGAAAGAGAAAATAGAATCAAGGAAAACATAGTTACCTTTTTGCAGTCCAAGAAAAGTGTCAGAGCCGAAATACCTCCTTCATCCAAGGATTCCCTAATCGACTCAAGCTGTTCAGCAAGACTGCACAGAGAGAAGCTCTGAGAGTCTGAGTAAATGTATATTCGCGATATAATAAAGTAAAGAGATGTTCAATTTCACAAACATGAAAGCTGCATAAAACTTCAGAACTTTTAAGTTAAAAACAGGGTTTAAGCTAGGGTCCACCACCAATTAAAATTTTGGTAACATTTTAGTGTTAATCAAACCTTCCAGCATTGAAGAAATCTTTGAGTTCACGGTGGAATATTTTGAACTGTTCAACAAAAGCTTCACTATATTCTCCAGGGGTCTTAGTAATTCTAGCAAGCATTGCTTCTGTAGCAACTAAATCTTCTGGTCCAGCATTGCGATGAAGCTTGTTTTGTATAGTATGCTTGATTTCTTGCTGGTATTGCAAAACAAGAAAAAAGAATTAGCAGGATGTGCCTGATTGCAGTAAAGACCACTTGCCAGTTGCTTTATGGTGTCTAACCTTAAGGTCATGAGGGATATCATTACGGTGAGCAATATCTCTAATTCTTGTTAGTGGAACAGATGCTGTAAATTCTGCCTTGAAAGATGGCAAACATGGATGAATCTTTCGGATAACAAGTATTTCCTGGTCATCAGATGTAAGAGATAGAGCTTAAAAGAAGAAGAAAATTGGCATTGACTTAATTTAAATCAACCACAGGTGGAACTCAGCTCGACAGCAGAAGTGGCAAAAATGTTGCACAAGACATCGATTCAATTTTTACTTGTGACAAGGAAATTATGAAATTATCTCAAATTCCTGGCATAAGCCAGTTTTACAAGCACCTATTGACCAGAATTCTCAAAGCTAGGGATGCAAATAATAAAAGCTCAGTAGAAGCTAGTGGGATTCAAAAGATACATACAGTTATGGGTGACAAATGGCTTCAAGAGACATAAATAAACCCAGTATCAACTTCAGTATTTGCGATAAAAATATTCTGTATCGAGGAAACATTTTCTTTCTTGATCATTATTACTTAGAGACACAAGGTTTTAACCATGCTACTGATACATGATAAGCAGAACCTTAATGCAATCATTTTCACAAAGAAACTGCCTTACTTAACAGTTAACACAAATAAAATCACAAGCAATTATCATTCTAACAACAATATCTCCAGAAATAGAACATGACATCCCAACAATAAGGCAAACAGACAACGTCAATGACTTTTTACTGTCGTCGACTTTGTAAGAAATAAGAAAATACAGAATACATAACTCTTGTTAGGCAAGCAAATATAGCAACCATCAAGCACCCCAACCATCGCATATAAATGATATAGCACCTGGGGTGAAGTATCTCTCATGCAAGAAAGTCGCTCCAGTTCCCGGAATATTAGTCTAGAAATTTCAGCATGCCGATTTGGTCGGTGATGACCGCCATCTTCAAAGCAAGGAATTTGCCCTGTGTTAATCCACTGAAAAAGGAAAAGATCTAAGAAGCCGCAAAAGAAAAGCTAGCTAGATAACAAGAAGACAAAAGTTGTAAAGAAAACCTTCAGATAAATTGCACAATATATAAGAGCTTCCAACCGATTGCCAGTTTGGATACTTCCCACTAGGAGCTCACGTACAACTTCAAGCTTAAAACAGAAGGGATAGCAGCGTTAACAGAAAGTCATCAAGAAACATAAACACGTGTCTCTAATTAACTATTTACCAAAAGGAGATGAAATATATATCCTAGAAACTGAGACCAGAGATACAGAAACCATACCTTTCTCCACCAGTTTCTGGCACTTCGATCACCTGCCACTAACATTAAAGCCAATCCCTCAAGGCCTGAAGTATCCCACCTTCTTTCAGTTTCTCTGGCACGATGATCATTTGACCGCATGAAAGACACATCCTTCCCTTGCCATAGCCCAACAAAAGGACTTGATTCCACATCCAAACCCGTACCAACACTAGCGGAACCATTGTCGCCCTTATCCTCTCCTAACTCCACATTGTCTCCTGAAACCAAAGGCAATAAATCAACAGCTTCCCCAGTCGCATTCCATCGACATACCATTTCAAAACTTCCACTATTTGGCAGTTCCAAAATTCGGTTATCACCACGTTCCCATATCATACTCTTGTCTTTACTTACAATAACAAACTTAAATTCAACAGATTCACCCCCTTTCAAATCCAGATCACACACCCATCCAGCTTCTGTCCAATTCATAGGCGTCTTCTTTTTCCATGAACCCAATTCTTTTGTCGATCCGAGAATGACTACATGCTCACCAAATTCAACTTGGTGATCAAGCCGAACGTTAACCTGCACGTTTCGACGACCCCCCTTCGTTTTAGTTTTCTTCATCTTCTCTTCCTCTCTACAACAAAATGTCATACCATCGAACATCAAGCACAGTTTTAACTCTCTTTTTGGTTTCCTCTAGGAATACCACACAAAACCAAACAAAAGCAATAAAAAGAACGCAAAAGGGTACCTGGTTTCCGTAGAGGAAACAGCAGAAACAACTCTTGTGAAACTCTTTGAGGATGGCTCTTGAAAACACCGATTGTAAGAAGGGAAAAGGATCCTGGGATGCGAGAATCGAGACTCAAAATGGTGACAGTGAGATGAAGAGTGGGATTTGAGTTGGTTAACGTGTGCAGGAATCCTGGTGCAGTGCAAGGCACGAAGAGAATCCATCGTCTTTTTAAAACCGTGACAATATCAGCTTGGCTGTTACAGAGGAAGAACAGAACAGAACAGAACAGAGGTTGCTTAATTTAAAGAGAAAGGAGAGAGTCCGAGGGACGGAGAGCTTAGAAGTGGAACAGAAGAGCGACATGATGAGTGAAGCTTGGAGATATCTTCTCAACGTTGTGACACGTGCTGTCTGAAATCTCACAAAACAATAATATCTCCTTTTTTTTCCCTTCTAAATTTACCGACGAAAATTTATATTAAAAAAATAAATATTTTAAAAAAACTCATTATTAAATTTATATCTTTAGTTATAATAATAGAACAATTAAGAAAATAGTTAATTATAAAGAAATCTTTAACTTTACTAAATTGTATAATATTAACTCAACTCAGCCATAATTTTGACATCAGATTCTCTGTACCGTTTAACCTGTTCTAATTCATCTCAAAATAATGTCGTGTAAGTTTATAAATTATTAATTTAATGTATAGGTTATATTTGTAAAAAATTAAAAGTTTAATATTTAAGTATCCCTTTTTAAGTTTTAAGTTAATATTGTAAAATTTAGGTTTAGTTTGGAAAGTGACGGTTGATAACATGTTAAAATTAACATGCTAAATGACTCAATAAGTATTTATGTATTTGAAATTACTGTTTTAGTAACTGTTGAAATGTAAATATAAATATTTGGCAAGTGCGGTTGCGGTTGTTAAAAAGAGATAAAATAACTAAAAAATTCATTGATTTAATAAACTATTAATTGTTGTATAAATAATTAAAAATATGTATTATTAGTCATATAAAATTTAAATTATAAATAATAAAATATTAAATTAAAATAAGAAAATATAAATAAAACAAATTTAGTAAATAAAATATTTCATAAAAAATATTATTAGTCATATAAATTTAAAATTATAAATAATAAAATATTAAATTAAAATAAGAAAATATAAATA
>JAOTAY010000005.1:8609208-8627779 GCA_025629805.1 Erythroxylum baracoense
ATACTACATACCGACGGAAAGTTAATATTTTCCGTCGGTAATTTCCGTCGCAAAACGACGTTTTTCTTGTAGTGTTATGTTTGATTTCATCGTATGTCTTTTCATGCATAAAGACTTGGGAGCTGTGAATCAAGGAGCTCGTACTGAGGACTGTTGAAATTAAGAGAGTGTATACCTTCTTTTGACGTGAGTTGGGGAAACCATATTTCTCAAATAGAATTAGAACATCCTAAGACATGCTGAATGAATTGTCTGTGAATTTTGAACCTAGGCAATGTAAGGTAAAATTGAACTTCAAATGGATGCTAATATGCCTATATATTTAAGAAACAATATTGTTTTGAATAACCTTTTGCACTTGGAGTGTAAAAGATGACATTTATTGCATTAAATAATGTTTTAAAATTTACATATGTATGATCGAGCCATATTTGCCGCGTATATGTGTCCTTTTTGGCTTAAAGCCATCACAAGGTTTCATATCATTAGTTGGACCAATGCCTTACTTGATTTTATACTTAAATTTTGAATATGATTTGTTTTGTGACTGGTGAGGTAACGATTGGCAAATCGTGTGCTGGGCACAACTGATTTAACGACCCTTGTACCCTTGATACTGGTACATAAAAATCAAGTCCCCATATCGACACCTTTCTGCGGGACTTGCGGGTGATTCCATATTTAGGGTCTGGACACCGATGAGGTCATCACCTAGGGTTATGACGCTTTTATCCACTGTAGTTCGGACTCACCACGGATGAAGTCGAGCCAACATTGAGGATCAGCGGGTGTGCGCACTAGTTTGGCCAACTAGTGGTGTCACATATGATTGTTTTGGCTTACCCTGATAGTTGTTTTATACATGTGATATTTGAAGAGATTTGATTTATACATGTGATATTTTTATGCTTTTGTATATTGGAACTGGAACCTATGTTCACCGGATGAGTGAATTAATAGGCTAGGCCTATATGGCTCCTAACCAATATATGTTGAGTCATAATTTAGGCCTATGTGTTGTATGTTCACCTTATAGGTTATATATACCGTCTTGGTGTGTATCGAGTTCTATTCGTGACATATGTTTTTTCCTGCTCACTGAATACATAGTGTACTCACCCCCTCTGCTTCCCAACCATGCAGGTTAATTTGGTAAGTTTGAAGTTCTGAGTAGATGGTCACTGCTAAAGATCATGTATGAGATTCTTACTTAAGTGTAAGTATTGAACTTTTAACTTGTTTTAAGTATTTTCTTTAACTACTTTCTTGTCATTTATATAAATTATTGATGTTGTTTTTTTTCATCTTGGTAGAGTCATAAAGATGCTGCTCAATTTCGAAAGAAGAGCTTTCCTTTTTATAATGAATTGACTGTGATCTATAGAGAAGATAGTGCAAATGGAAATGATGCACAAACTGCTGCGGATATTCTTGAAGAAATGGAAACGCAAGAAGGTGTAGGTAGGATAAATGAAGGTGATGAAAATCAATATGAGCATTGTTTGCATGACATAGATAAGTTCTTTACCCAACCTCAAACATCAAATCTTGAAAGACAAACCAAAACTATTTCAGTAAGGAGGAGAAAAAAGAGAAATGTACGAGAGAAGTAAGCCGTGTAGATTCACTTATTATTGCTGTCAGGATGTTGGGTGATACCATGAATTAGATTGGAGATAAAATGTGTAAGAGTATTGGGACTGAAACGTATATTCAATAAAGAGTTAAAAAGTTAGATAGTGCATTAAGTGAGATAGAGGGAATCACAGATGATGAAAGGGATACTACTTTAGGCAAAATTCCTGATCTTCGTACACAAATGCTTGTTTTTTTCACTCTTGTGCCTTCTCGAAGACTTGGGTGGGTGAAGAGGTTTCTTGCCACACATTGAAGATTATGTTGAAGTTTAAATATTTTGTTTACTTGTTTGAAATATGGTTGAACTTATTTTTTGTTCAACTAAATAACTTTTTAGTAATTTAAAGCCCTATGTTATATTTATTTTCAATATCTTTTCATTGTTATTTTATAATGCAATTGCGACTATATAATGAATGCTGACATGAGTCGGTCGAGGAAAAATCAACCATTGCAAAATATTGAAAAGTCATATGATAAGAAGAAAATTAATAATAATAATAATAAGAAGAAGAAGAAGAAGAAAATTAATAATAATAAAGAATTTAATTACTAATAATAAATTAAATCACAAATAATAATAATAATAATAATAATAATAATAATATGATTTTTTATTAGTTATTCTTTTTTCATTCCTAATTTATATTTTCAAAACAAAAATTAATATAAAATTTTTTTAACAATAAACCAAATAAAATAATACTCATTTTATTCTATTTTTTATTTTTTCTATTCCTAAAAATAACCATTATATTTCTTATTTACTTTATGGGTTCAACCAAACATGACATTAGTAGTAGTCTGTCACCAGGTAAATTGAATTCCGCGACCCCTCAGCAACCAACTCGAAATGTCATTGGGGTCTTCCACATTCCAAGATCCTGCAAGGATTGGAGTTCCCAAGGTCCACGCCACTAGTTCATTTTCCAAGCTCAGAATCCACTACCGTTAAATCATCACACGGAAAGTGGGGCTCTCTACAATTGCCAAACCTTAAATCCAACCTTTAGTCTTACTCGACATCTATGTCTTCTCGTCTTCGTGGTCTGGTGCTTGATTCAAAATTTTGGAAGGAAAAAATGGCCAACCACACTCAGTCTATGACAACAATGTTCAATAACTCACGCCCGATTACTCCAGATACTTGGAAATTACAATTTCTAGTGTAGTAATCCCCGGAAATTAGCTTCCAGAAAACGATAAGAGGTCGGCCTGGAAAAGGCGAACTGGGTTTGGACAAAAGTTTTGATCAGTGATGTAAGCAAAAAAAAAAAAGGTATGGTTCCAATTAACGTTCAAATGGGCAGTGGGGCTAAGTATTATGGAGTCAAAGTAGCAGGAGAAACAAACATTTTGTAGCATTCAAAGCAAGATGAGGAACCCAAATTCAAGGAAGGGATGGAGAAATGTAATGCTTGGCTATCTCTCCGAGGGCGACAATTCACATGACTTGGCGTGTAAATGGTCTCCAATGTGCCAGAATGCGAACTTTCCTGACATGGGTCACATTAACCAATTTTCACTTTCAAAATGAACAGATGTAACATGCAGAAGAAGACTGTCACTTAAACGCATAAGAGAAGTCATCAGTAACATGCAGAAAAAGCCAAACCAAGAAAGATATACATATAAAGAGAAACTACATTATTATTATATATTATAAAAATGAATCAACTGTTCCGAAGTTTAAGCCTTTACTTAGGTATAGATTTACACGTCGAATGCAGGAAAAGGAAATCATTGAATATTTCAGGGTTTTTTTTCCTGTTTGACTGACATGGCATGGGAATACAGCCTATGATTAATATTATAATACATCATAGGAACTCGAGATTTTGAAAGCTAATAAAAAATGGTTTAAGGTTATTTCCTACGAAGGTGTAAACTAGCTAGTGCGGTACAACTTTACAGCCCACGTAGTTAAACAGCTTCATTGTTAGGTTATGTTTTATCAGATGATTAGGTTTAGAGTCCATCCTGATCTTTTACACTTTAATTCACTCTCATACTGTTTTCCACAAAAACACGTATTTTCAAAATTATGAAACTTCCTAGCATTAGATTCTTTTCCAGACCAAGTGAAATTTCATAGTGATTTCAACTCTGATGGAGATATGTTTCTGCCTAACCATGTCTCTGTAGTGGGTCTCCACGATTAGATGGATCCAAATGATACTGTCATCGATTATAAAATGAATCAAAACTAGAACAATAATGATAAGGATCAAATCATAGGTACATATATCTTTTTTCATGCGTTCTCACATCTCCTCCACGTGTAACAGTTGCCAAGGCTTTTGTCTACATTAATCCCTTTGTATACAAAAGCAGAAAAGAAAGAGAGAAACTAACGTGGCTGCTGCATGAAAAGAGACAAGCATTAGAACAAACAAAAGCATAGTTGTTGATGATGTTTTAGGGTAAAAGATCATACCCACCTTTTATTGACCCACTCAACTCACTCCTAGTGTAGTCCATGTATGGACAAATTGCCCAAACCTCTGACAAATCATGGGGGACCTCTAGTGGTGGTCCTATATTGAGCCGCGGGGGCAAGTGGCCTCTGCCCATTTCTAGCTAAGTCATACACACACACATACATTGTGAAGAAGTTTCTCTCAAGACTTTTATTTCTCTGGTGGGTCTATGCTCGATCTTTTGCATCATTTAATTACTTGATAATGTCACATTGCCAAAGGTTCACGGCAAATTCCCATTTCTCCACATCATGTCTAGTCTCTTTCATAGCCAAGTGGACAGTTGCATGATGACTACATTGATCACTGTTAAGCAAAAGTTAGCATAAGACGACCCTAATCAAGAAAGTTTCATCTTTTCAGGATAAAACGTGACAGGGTCTACTTTGTTTGGTAAGCGATGGGGTTGCATCTGCTTGTAAGGGGCTGTGTTTGCGAGAAACTTCGAGGAAAGATTAAATGGTATGTTAATTTGTTTTCACACTAATGATGGGACAAGAACTCTCATTCTCTATGGGAAAATGAAGAAAGATTTGGGACAGTTTCGTTGGAAAACTTTGGCACTGCCCAATGTCCATACTACGCAAAAGTCTCGTCAGGAGTTGGCAACACTCAAGACATTTATCAAAGGTGGTCGTAACTAATAACAAATTCTGTCCCAAGAAAAGAATTTCGCCATCATTTGCTTAGAATTTGTGGAATCAAAATATGAATTAAACACCTTTACAGTATATGGACAAATTTTGTGTGCCTTTGAAATTATATAAATTCTGATTTTGACATAAACTTGCATGAGAGACCAATCAATCGTAATTTATTATTGATTTATATTCAACACGAAGTTAGCACTTAATTCCATCTAATTTTCTCCTCATTTTTTCGTATATGAAAATATCTGATATAATTGCAAAACCAATCACATAGCGACAACACTATCGTTCTTTTGACTATTATGAGAGGTATAAATTATAATCTTGTCTTAATTAGTTGATTAAACCAAATTTCAACTATTTCATGTGCATCAGGGCCGGTTTGAATAGGGCGAACAATGACCATTGAACATTGACAAAGGAGAGAGTCATAGGGTAAGATTCCATGATGCCAAAGATCGATATCATCTTGAAGTAATTTGAAGATGGAATTGAATATGGGTTAAGCACGTGCACTTTCTATGTTTATGATCAACAAACACATGCTTATATATTCACACATACTCTCCCATCATAGTTCCTAAACCACTTCTTTTTCTTTTTGCTTTTATATATTTTTTGCCAGACTAATTAGTTACCGTGCCTCCTAGGTCAATACAACAGTGAACCCACTAGCTTATTTCGCCAATGATGTCCCTTCAAGCCCCCACTAATTGAGCAATCATCATGTTGTCTATATATTTTAAACAAAAGGGCAAATCATGACCATCTTGAAAAGGAGCCCAATACTTATGCCACTAGATATGCAAAAAAGAAACGTTAGTCATGAGGTGTGGGGTTTTGCTCTTTCACTCTATTATGGGAAGTAAGACTCAGAAGTACGTCTATATCCACTTTGGCCAGGAGCGTAAAGAACCAACAAGAAGTAGTTACGAAGTTGCCAGCAGAGGACTTGGTACTCCTGGGGACCCAATACGATAAATGGAGTTGGGATTTTTGCATCACCCCACCAATAACGTAGCCATCTTTAATAAAGACCCCCTAGTCACCATCCATTTCCTGCCCAATTGGAGGGAAAAGAGAGATGAAATGTAAATCCAAGAGATATGTAAAACTTAAATATATCTTCTTGGTATATATATATAGAAAATAATTGAGATGCCATGGAAGGTGGGTTGGTGTATTTGTTTTATGCGCCATATATAATTCACATAGAAAAAAGATTTTATTAGAAAATTGAACTGTAATAGAATTAATTTCTCTTGTTCAGTCCTTAAACTCAATTGTGTAGTGGACAAAATTTTAGTTAATTATTTGTGCAAATGTTTACAGACAATAGAGTTTAGGAGGATAAATTATTGTTCTAAACTGGTGTTGTTGGAGGGTAATGAGTTGGTTCTTTCTCAAACAAATCACATGATTTGCACAGTATATTAGAACAAAGCAAAGGAAGGGGGGAATGACAAAGGTTGTGGGATTGGAGTGGTCATGGTAGGTGGGCGGCACATGGGTCCACTGCCATAAGATGCCTGTTCTAATTGGCGTGTGTTTCCCCTTGGCGTCATGGGAAGGTGCAAAGCGGTAGTATAGTAAATAGGTAATCAAGTTTTTGAACTTGGAAGCCAAAAGGAAATTGTACAAAAGAAAGAGGCTCGAGACTTTGAGAGGACATAGGGAACTGTGGTAGTGGTACGTGGATTTTGTGGGTTGTGGGGCTTCAGAATCCGTCTGACACCAACAAATTTCCGTGATTTAGGATCCATTGCAACCGTCTAAATTGGGAGAAAGCCCCCATCGGAGGTGTTCTTTCTGCATTGGCTACGCTCTGTGGATTGAAGTCTTCAATAGGATAAGGATGGGATGTTTTATAGTCTTCTTGTCTGGTTATACCAAAAAAAAGAAGAGAAGAAAAACAAGATCTCTTTCTTCATTCATACAATAAAAAATTTGTCAGGGACATGAACCCAACAGACTTTTAAGCTTTAATCTCTCCTCTTGCTGAATCATTCAACTTGATGATGACAAAAGAAGAAACCGCTAAAGGATAATGATATAGCAGGCTTGGTATTTTTGTTTAATTATATATATATATTACTTGACTTATGAATTGTTTCTCCATTTTTGTGTTGTTATAATATTATATAAGAGGAAGGGAATACAAGAAAAAGAAATCTCTTTAAGATATAATAATTCTCATTTATTTTATCGTTAGTTTGTTACCATCCGCAGGTAGGATTGGAACTTCCTATCCGATGTTTGGATTCAATAGTAAACAAGAAACTCTTAATTGTCTTTCACTTAGAGGTGAATTATCATTAGAGTAAGCTTTTGTTTTTCAAATTTCACTATACAATGAAGAAGAGATTCAGACATTAGTGTGAATGCAACTTCCCTTCAATTTACATTTCCATAATGAGGGCAAATCTAACATCCCAAGGCAACTCGTCAACGTCAACCATAGAAAAAGGCAATATAAATAATCGCTTAAAATTAATTAGAGTGAGAGAGAGAAAAAAAGTCTATTTAAGACATCACATACATTAACCATGCTTGCACTAGACTATTAGTTAATAATTCATGGACTCTACTAACCGTGATAGTGGAAAGTTTCAACACCTCCCAATTGCTCATGACTTACTCTTTGTCAATGCATTGATGATTTTGGTTGGTACGAAAACAAGATTGCGATGCCTGTTGTAAATCATATAATTGAGTATATACGATTTTTTTAAAGAATATTATCGTTGATAATTGATATGAGGATCTTAGAATTTTCTACCATGGAAATTAAAAACTCTCTATATCCTACATATTCATTTAAACTAAGATATAGAACTTCAATATATATTAGGTGTATTTACACGAGTTTGTTTATATATAAGCAATAGCTACCAAAGCCATCTTTATATGACCATAAGATTTAAGCCATACGAGGCGGTAATTCTTTGAGATGCAACAAACTTATGTAAATAACTTTGTTTATTAGATAAAATTTAATTTGTTATACATAAATGGATAACCCTAAACATGTATCCACCATAGTATAATTACTCATATTCTATAAACATATTAGAATCATTCAAAGCCATAACATACTTGAGAGATCTGTAAAGCTAGCTTATCCAGTTAATCATGGTAAAACTTTCATGTGATATGTATAGAACTTGGAATGAGAAAAGTCCATCTTGGACTCAATAATGAAAGACACATAAATGATAATCTGTTCTGGCACCACAACAAGCAGTATCTGAAAACCTTTATCACATGGCCATATTGCGGAAAAGAGCTTATCTTCAAGTGGGTACAAAATAATGTCGCACAGGACACATCATGTTGGAGGCTAATTTGGAATGTCAATGAGCTAATAAGTGCTTGATTTGTTGGATTCGGTTCGAGCCAGTTAGGGTTTGGGTTGTTTTAGAATGGATGTGGAATATTACAGATATAAAGGGTTATTAGTCCTGGTGTTTATCTACAATTAAGGATTTGAATTTTAATATGCTAGCTAGCGTATCCCAATCAATTTACATATCAAAGTTATTCTCACTCTTTATCCATAATTAGAGATTAAAATGTCAATATATATGCTAGCTATCGGATCTAAAATTCTCAAGCAATTATATTTCACAGCTATTTTTTTTACTATTTATATGTAATTAAAGATTGGAACTATTAAAACATAGTTAAGTATTAGAATCTAACATGCTATTGGATTTCAATAAATCCATTAGTTATTTTTATTTTTTTATCAAAGAAGTACTCTACTTTTGGATCATATAATTTTAATTTCACAATAAATTCAGTTTAACTCACTTTTTAATTCTATATCAAAAAGCCTTTCAATTTCTTTGAAGAGAGAGTAACATTCAGAAACTTACGTATCATTTTGATTATAGTTTGATAGAAAGTGAATATGTTGGCATCGAAGAGTTGGAGGTCAGCTTTCAAGCTGTCAGATTACAAGAAATGTCTAGTATCAGTATGTGGTTTATTATCAGCTAAGAGGATAGGCAATCTATCGCCTTCGCTTGAACCCCACGTCCACGTATCTATGGAGATGGAGATGAATGAAATTGGTCTTCGATTTCTTATCTTGTGAAGGTTGTTTCGGTTCTGGCCACATGCAAAGGTCTGAGAATACTTCACGTATGGAATGGGTTAGATTTGACAGGGACAAAGCAATTGCCAAGTTTGAGTTTTGACCATCCGGTCCGGTCACTAATTTGGAAAAAAAGAAAAAAGATCATTAACTGTCATTGCAAAAGATTAAACCTGTCAACTAAAATATTTCTGGAACCCCGTCAACTAAAATCTTTCTGGTTCTGTTCAGATTTTGACGATTTAAACCCAATGTCGACGAGATTGACAAGGGATGTCGCAGTTGCTTGAAAATTTGACATGAAGCAAGCGCATATCTATATATATAACTATTTCCTTACCATTTGATACGGAATTCAACAACTTTGACATACATATTATCCCGTTAAATATCTTTTTTTTTTTAAGAATCATTTATTTGTGTTAGAATAATATTTTAGCAGAAACATTCCTTTATAGATGGTTTAAAATGAAAAAACAGCGTAAGAATTCGTGGCAATTATAGAATAGGCACTATTGAATTGTTGGAAAACGTTTCCTTGGTGTTAAGGAGAGAAGGATTTTGCTGTTCTGACTTCTGCAAGCGTATTAATTGCTTACTGGTTTTTGTTGAAAGACTAACAAATGATCTTATTAAATGGACTTTAAAAAAAATACTTCTTAATCCTATTCCGTATCAACTATCACCCAAATAACTGCATAATTGTCTAACAATAATAAATGATCTTACCACCAGTATAAGAAGATGTGGTTTTCAATTTATAGGCACCTATTCTTCAGGCTTTTCAAGTGACTAAACTGACAAAAATCTCCTCCTCCTATTCCTTACCTTTTTATTTTTCCTTTATCTGCCAAATATTTTTGTTGTTATTATTCAATTCAATACCAAACAAACGCCTCTGATATCTCTGACCCGATAGTTTAGTCACAAAATTTGCATGTGTACGTCGCTGCTCACCGTGTCTCACACAACACATGTCTATCTTTAATGCAGAATCAACAATAATGGCTCTTTTTATGAGGGACACCTTATAGGGAAAATCAAAATCTACATGAATGAATACACTCAGGACTAGCATCCTATGTAGAGAGAGAGAGGCTACTTTTTCAGTTACTTGATAGGAAATTGATTCCATCCTATTCCAGAAAATTGATTCCAACCCATTACTCCTCTTTATTAACAGCACGTCTCCTCCTTATATATACACATACATACCCACATCTCTCACAACTGTCTCGGTCCTCCACCGTCAGTCTATGTTCAAGCCGCAGAGTAAGGCAAGTTTTGTTCTCAAGCATTCTTGAAGATGAGCCGGGCAATCTGATAAAAGGGTCTCCTTCTGTTTTGGGTTTGATTGAGTTTTGATTTTCTGGTGGTGAGCGCCTTCTTCTTGTTTCTTGTAAGATTTATGGCGGTACAAGCGCAGTTTCCTTCTTTGGGTTCTCAGGATTGGATGGAGAATTGCTGTGGAGGATTAAGCACTTTCTATTTTGATGTTCAGCAACAGAAACAGCAATTGCAACAACATCTGATTCAACAACAACAACAACAACAATGCAACATGCAACAGTGGCAAAACCACCAGTTTTCAAAAGATCAAAATCTTCTCTTTGCTACCAATCTTCATGCTCCTTTTACTTTCCGAAGCAACCCAACCAATCCCACCAACAACACCTGCAGCAATTCCCTCCCATCAGTTTCTTTTTCTCAGACCGTGGCCGCCCTCGATCAAAAGCAAATACAGGAGATTGATCAGTATATCAGATTACAGGTTCGTGTCTTGCATTCAGTTATATATGATCAAGATAGTTTTTTTTTTCTTTCGATTTTCCGGGTCCAATTTTGATTATACCATTAATTTTAAATTTTTTGCTTGTGTCTGCAGGATCAGAGATTGAGATTGTTGTTGCATAAACAAAGAAAGCAGCAAGTTGCATTGTTGTGCAAGAATGTTGAATCGAAGTTGATGCCTTATATTAAACTAAGAGATGAGCAGATAGCACAAGCCACTAAAAGAAAAATGGAGCTTGAAGATCGTTTAAAAAGATTAGAGATGGATAATCTGGCATGGAAAAGAGCAGCACAAGAAAACGAAGCCATGGTTGTGTCTCTGAACAACACAATTGAACAGCTAAGGGAAAAAGCAGCTTCTTGTTGCTTCAACATTGGGGTAGAGGATGCAGAGTCTTCTTGTGATGTGGACCGAGTAGAAGAAACAGAGCAAAGAAACAGGGGATTGGTTCATGATGATTACATTGAAGGGGTAGAGGGGAAAGCAGAAAAGATGGGTATGGGTATGACTATGATGATGTGCAAAATCTGCAACTCTAGGAATTCGTGTATTTTGTTCCTTCCTTGTAAGCACCTTTGTTCGTGCAAAGCTTGTGAGCCCTTTATCGATTCTTGTCCAGTGTGTCAAACGCCAAAGAAGGCTGGCATTGAGGCTTTAATGGTTTGAAGACAGAGGCAAAGCTTTCCGGGAAAAGTGAAAAGGGTAAAAACATCTAGTGCGTGCAACAAACAGAGATTAGTGATGTACTGACTAAAAGACTTTTTGGTATTTGTTTACTTTAGTTTTGTTGGCCTTGAAGGTCTCAAAACAATCAAACAATGAACAGAATTACAGAACAAGTGAAAGAGCATCTTTTGCTTTCATGGATTTCTTGCCTTTTAGTTTTACCCTTCTTTCAGGTTTATTTCCGTCTGTCTGTTTGGATTTGATATGATTATTCACAGACTAGACTCATGGCAATTGATTTGGCTTTGAACATGTGACACACTGACACTAGAGAGGTTGAAAGCAATTGTCAGCCTAAATAACCTGTCCATGTCCGCATCTCCCACAAAGGAAAGATTAGGAAAATAAAATAAAAATAAAGTTGATTATATTGAGAAAGTCTAGAGCGAGTACATGTAAAGCTTGGACATCTAAATCTGAAAGGGAAATGAAAAGAGAGCGGATTCCATTTCCATCCAGGCAAGCCAAGTTTTTAGAACAGAACAAAAGGCCCCGTTTGGTTACACTCCAATCAGCTATTTTTTTAGCTGATTAGTTATTTTTAGCTGGTTGACTCTTCAAACAGTTGATAAAATTGTTTGGATAAGAGTTTTTTCTTTAGCTGATTGAAGATGAACCGCTAAATACGAAGAAGCTGCTACTGAGCAGCGTTGATTACCTCAAACATATATGCCAAATTTGCCCACCCCAGACCTCTCTCACTTTCAAAAATTTTTTTAACGATTTTTGCCGAATCCTTCCATGACTCTCCACTCTCTGTCGTCTTCTCACACCTATTGATCTCCTCTCCACCGCGCCTCCGCTTGCTGTTCTCCCTCTCCACCGCGCCTCCCCTAGTTCTCTCGATTTTTGCGAAGATGAAGCTTGTTGTTCGAGTCGTAGAGGTAAAGAACTTGCCGCCAATGGACAGTAATGGATCCCTACGTGAAATTGCAGTTGGGAAGGCAGAAATTCAAGACTAAAGTAGTGAAGAAATGCTTGAATCCTACTTGGAGAGAGGAATTTAGTTTCAAGGTGGATGATCTACATGAGGAACTAGTAATATCTGTGTTGGATGAAGATAAATGCTTCAATGATAACTTTCTTGGTCTGATTAAAATGCCAGTCTCCGTTTCTTGGCACCTTTTGGTACTCCCTCCAACCCATAAGCAAGAAATCAAATAACAAGGATTTTGGTGCGTGTGAATTTTCCCTGTTCTGTTTTGAAGTGTTTGATTATGGTTTATATGATCTTTTTGCTTTCTACAATGGCGTTGTTTAAGAACATCATGGTTGTATGTTCAAGGATTTTATTGATCTTTTAGGTGTATGTTTGTCCCCCAAGAAATTTATCGATTCAATTCCTAATGGTGATAATGCATCACAAATGGGGAAGAATGCAGAGAAAATTACAGAATCTCCTAGGCAGTCATTTAATGGCCTGAGATTATCCACGCCATCTTCCCCATCCAAATTATCAAGGTCATCCTCTCCATCCAAAATATCTAGGTCTTCCTCTCCACCAAAGGTAGACGAAACTCTTTCTGCCAAAGAAGAGAAGTCTTCCACACAAAAGAGTCTTGTTGAATGCTGTATACAAATTATTGTCAATGATTGTTTTATTCTTTGGTACTTATTATATGACTTGAGAAATATAATGGTTCTGAAATTTGGTATCTATTTCCATGTTTCTTATATTTAGGCAGTGATCATGGAATCAAAGCACAAGGAGATGGGTGGTTGCTTACTGCTGCCTTGACTGAGGGGAGCAATTTGGTTGTTGTTGATTCTGGTGGCTTATGTGATCCATATGTGGCCTTCACCTGTAATGGGAAAACTAGAACAAGCTCCATTAAGTTCCAACAATTTGACCCAATGTGGAACAGTGAAGTATTTTTCCTATAAACTATTTTAATTTATAACTAGAAACTTATCATGTATCTTGAAACTTTGGTGATCACACAAACATTATCAAATGCTTTTAAAGTAAGTTTTTTGGAAATTGTCATGATAAGTAATTTCAATAGGACATGTTGGCATTTGCAGAAATATTTGAATTTGATGCCATGGATGAGCCTCCTTCAATGTTGGATGTGGAAGTTTATGACTTTGATAGGCCTTGTAGTGAAGCTACATCTCTAAGGCATGCTGAAATTAATTTCCTAAAATCTAAGATATTAGATCTAGCTGATGTTTGGGTTCCTCTTCAAGGAGAGCTATCACAAGGGTGCCAATCAATATTGAAAATTTTAGATGATCCTTGAGTCTTTTGATAGTCATTTCATTCCTTTCCTTGTCTTCATTTGATAGAAAAATATGACATTTAGCCACACATGTTTCTTCATTTATTATTGACTTGCAGAATTGTGTCTTCAAGGTCGCCTATTTCTGTCAGCACGAATAATTGGGTTCCATTCTAATTTATTTGGACACAAGACTACGTCCTTCTTTCTTTGGGAGGACATAAAAGACATTCAAGTTTACCCTCCTACTCTGTCATTAATGGACAGTCCTGTTATTGTTTTCACACTCCGACAGGGTAGAGGTATGGATGCAAGGCATGGGGCAAAATCACAAGATGATGAGGGGAGGCTGAAGTTCCATTTCCATTTGCATAAAACAATAGTTTTCATAAGGGAATTATACACAGTATCGCATAAAATCAATAACATGATTTCATATATATATATATATATATATTAAAAGCCTATTTGTATATAATGTTGTATCGCATAAAACAAATGGACAGCTACCATATAATTTGAAAGAGTGTAACTTGTGGACAATTAAAATTTCTTGTTGATATAGACGGGTCGTGTTTGTGTTGTTGGTTTCTGATAATTTCAATTATATTTTATTTTGTCTTGTATGGTTCGATTTATTTCGTATTATAGTTGATATTAATGTTCAATCTCTAATTTATATATGTAAAATACTTATATTTTAATCTTTAATTTAATTTAATATTTGAGTTTAATTGATCATGCAATCAAAGTTAATTATTTAATACTTACAAATTTATTTTTTTCTTTTCATAATATTATTTAATTATTTAATAATTATTTGGTTAAATAAAAGATATTACAATAAAATTTTATATAATTTTTGAATAATATTCACAAGTTAATTATGCTACTCAATTTAAATTAAGAGATCAAATAATTTTAAATTATTATTATGATTACTATTGTTATTGTTATTATTATTATATATTCTATGTTTTTTATTATAGTTACAAACTTAATTTTTGTAGAATTAAATATCTAAAATCTAAAATCTTTTAAGAATAGTCATTGAAATACTAAAATATATAATATTCATATTCTTATAATTTTTTTAAAGTTATATCCTCATAAGTCATTTTACACATAAACAGTTAATACTAAACAACTAATTTTACCAAATATCTCTACCAAACAGTTAATGCAATCCGCTGGTCAAATCAGCCGATAGAATCAGCTATTAGCTACTAGCTGATAAAATCAGCTAACAGCTAATACAATCAGCTGATTGTCAAACAAGACCTAAGACTATTTAAAGTTGGATCAAGTTTGGCTTCAAATTAATTGTTGTAGACCCAATTGGAATTCAAGCTTAGTAAAAAAAAGTTTAGATCGAATTTGAATCGCGTCTCAACTGGTTATCATCCATAAATACTATTTTTTAGTACATATGATGGATCAACATGCCCTTATTTCATTACGAATATTTGTGTGTATATGAATAGAGATAGTAGATATAATCTGATTCGATTCAATCCAAAATTCAGTCCAAAATATATAATAATAATGTAAAGGGGTTCAAATAAAAAACGCAAAAGGCGAGTTTGATTATGTGTTTGATGTGAGGATAAATGGTATCGGGTAGTTGCATCATCTGTTTTAGGGTATGCTTGTTTAGTGGGTATGAGAAGAAATGAATGAGTATGAAATCAAAAACAATGCTTAGTAAAGAGTTATGATTGGATAGGTAATATTATCATTCCTTATTTTGGGGCCTCCATTCCTCCCAATAACCAGAGGAATGGGAATCATTCCTTCATATATTTGACGCGCTTTTTGTCGACTTAGACCAATCTTGCTTTTTCTCACTCTTTCCACAACATTTTTAACAAACCAACCACTATCAATAGTAATGGTAATCATTCCTTTATTTTAACCAACCATCATAATTATAATGATTATATTCATTCTCATTCCTTACTATATTCATTCCTATTCTCATTTTCATTCCCCTCTTTAAACCAAACGCCCCCTAAATGTCAATTAGTACCAACCTTTTGGGACCGAGATGGATAGACCAATTTAACATAAAATATACAATTATTCAATTTTTAATTTAGTTTTATTTATAATTATTATTAAAAAATTAGCCAATTAAGTAATAAAATAGCTGATTTTTGCTGAACTGTAACTAAGATTTAAGGTAGCTTAAGCTTTAGCTTGTCTCTCACCTCTATCACATATGTGGCCTCCTTAGCCTCGACCCACCTCCTCCTTAGCCTTCGACCACCACCATGCCTCCTACTTTGGCCACTCCCTTCAGTTCAAATCCATTGCGAGAACCCAAGTCCCTTTAGCTTGATCCTGTGTCAAATAGATTCTAGAGATTATGCCCACTAAATGGAGTTATGGAATGTTAAAACTCCAGGCAATGCCTCGTCACTTATGAATTCCTTGCTGAAGGATTATTGTAGAGACTCTTGTAAATATATAGTAAACGATGGCAAAATCACCTCCTTTTGGCACGATCATTGGACCCCCTTTGGTCCTATAGCTGTAGTTATTGAAGCAACTCCCCTATGAGGAACTTTATCCTCCAATATTCAGTTGCTGAAGTCATTCCTATTATGAATCTTTTCTAACTTATAACCATCATTTGCGTTATTTGTTTCCTTTCAAATGTTGCCCTCATAATTCTAAAGAAGACTCAATTCAGTGGATGTCACTCCTAACATTTTCTTTAATGCATCAGGAACACTAATTACACTATCGTTTGGCACAAACTCACATGGTATAAACATAACTCTCCTTATGCCTTAATCACTTTATGGCTTATTATCAGAAATAAACTTCCTACAGTGGATAGAATTGTTGGGGAAAATTACCACAACAACAATAATAGGAAGAGAAATAAAGTGCAAGAAATTAAATCAACGCATAAGCAATTTACGAGGAAAACTCCTCTCAACTAGAAAAAAACCACAGTCTAGATTTTCACGGACTAAAATCAATCCACTATAATAATCAAGAGTACAATCGACAACAAATAACAATATTTTCAATGACAAGTACAATTATCCCTGAGTTTTAGTACAAATGGAAAACTCTAATCAATTTTGTACTCTCTACAAACCCAAGAGATACCAACACCGAATACCTGTCGATGATGATCCGCTTCTTCTTGATTATCTGATCAAATAGTTGTCATCCACACACCAAAATAATGGAGTAAACCTCTCCTTTTTCTCCTCCTCTGTTTTGGCTTTTACAGCAACACACATCATAAGCAAAAAAGGTAAAGCCTTTTTTATCTCATCATAAATTAGCTTCTCCAATAAGCCAACAAAACAACCACCTTACAAACTAAGCAAGAGGCACCGGCCCGGCCAAAAAAAACTCTTCACTTAGTAAGCACCACTTGTAAGTAAAACAAAGCCCACCTTTCCAATATTTCACCGAGAACAATTTGGGTGTTTTACCCTTTTTTCGCTTTTCTTAGTTTCATTTTATTTCAAACAACAATTAAAATAAAACTTATATAACTAGTATTTAGGATTTGGGAAGATACACAACAAGAATAATATATTATCTGCTTTGCCAAACATGCATTCTATGCAAGTTATCCACTAAAAATGTGGATCATATTTTCTTTCAATGTCAGTACAGCCAATGTCTATAGACTATAATCAATCAGATATGTAACCTAGCCAATCCACCAGATTCTTGGTTAGATATTATTGAATGTTGTAGTAATGTTCAGCTGAAATATGAAGGGGGATTTATGGGTGTTCAGGCTACCTAATTGCTGACTTATGGGAAGAAAGAAACAACATGATATTTTTTTATTCCCTCATCACCAAAGAAACTTCTTTATAGGTCTTTTATAGCGAAATCATACAACACATTTTTGCTGACAAAGACAAATGTTGGTTTAGTTCTCAATGTCAACTCACTTAGAGAATCAACTACCTTCTTGATTCCTAGATATAGCCATTAGTGATTTCTAATCACAATGATGTAATAGTAGTTTGGTCTTTGATTATATATTTTATAGAATTTTTTAAATTATTGCCTTATAATATTAATACATTCTTGCTTTCTTCAAAATAAAAAATAAGAAGGTAGTGATCTACATAACAACTTGGAGAGGATTAGTAGAAATTTTGAGGCATGCAACCTGTTTTATACTAATGGAGAGATGTATCAATGGAATGTGGGTTTAAAGAGGGGTTAAGGGAGATGATGAGAGGGAAAGAGAGAGATCTAGTGATGCCATTGAGAGTAATCTTTTCATAATAGTAGTGAGAGATATTACTTTGAATAAAATAGTGAAAGTAATCAAATATATTATTAGAGTCCTAATCTTATTTTATTACCATTACATATAAACTATTACTTTCTTTTCTTACATTTATATTTTTCTTTTGAGTAGAAATTACCTCTGTTTAGTATGTTTGACACTAAGTTTTAATGAACTAAATTTCTTAGATATATGATAGGTTTGAGAAACGTTTTCAAAGTTATAAAGGAAGGTTATAAGTCCATTATGCAATATTAATATTAATCCATATTGAGAATTTGGTGACAAAGTTTAAGTGATATGTCAATATGATATAGAAATTACATTATAATGACATTTTAAATTAACTAATATCTTATAAACAATGGCAACATATAAGATGGATGATAGCACAATGCAAATGGTTGTATGAATTGAAGTAGAACTAAAAGATATAATACCTTGATAAAATTGGTTCACTTAGTTTAGCTAACTAAAATCATAAATATAAACTATAGTTGAAGGCCTTGGTTTAGACATGATAATGGTTGCCATTAGAAGAAAAATGATTGCATGACTTTTCTTGTGTATAATGATTTTAGAAACAAAGAAAAAATTTATTTTTGACGTAATGAAATAAATAATTTATAAAAACAAATCAAAAGAATTTATAAAATGTATTATAGTTTTAATAAAATAATAGCTA
>JAOTAY010000005.1:8640101-8672710 GCA_025629805.1 Erythroxylum baracoense
TCTAGAACTAGAACTACTAAAACAGAAATATAATTATTTCAGAAATTCCAACAATTCTGGAATTTACTAAAATACCCATGAATATGCTATTTTGCATTCTACATCAGTTGAGTTCTTCATTGTGTGTGTTAAAAGAACCACTACTGGGTCGTAATCATGGCCTGGGCCATTTAACGCACTGAGTATGAGTTCATGATCTGGTATAAAGTGTCCTGCTACCATAAGAGAGTCTCCAATTGTTTTTTTTTTCTGAATATAGTTTGAGATTGTTTGAGAGCCTTTTTGAATTGTTGACAGTTGTTGCTTTAACTGCAGGACCCGAACCATTGATGTTTGTGCATACAGATTTTCTAATGTCTTCCAACATTCAAGAGAGGTTGAAGACTGATTTACCTAACCAACCACTTCATCACTTATTGTTGAAAGTAGTCAAAAGAGGAGCAATTGATCTGATCTGCGCCATAGACGATAATCAGGATTCACAGTATTTTGAGGGACTTCTGCTGAAGATGACGCAGGTTTTATGATGACCTGTGGAGGTGGAGATGCTCCAGAGGAAATGTAGTCTTCTAACTCAATGGCTCGAATTGTAGCTAGCACCTGTACTCTCCAATTTATGAAGTTGGTTCGATCTAACTTAATTGGCTAGTTGAAATTTAGGGTTTTTGCTAAGGCTGGAAAATCTAGCAAAGGTGTGGGGAGTTGTGATTGTGTAGAATAGGTTTGAATGGAAGGAGATGATGATTCTTGAGCCATTTTGACGTTGGTCAATAATGAGCTCTAATACCATGTACGAAAACAGAAAATGAATATAATATGTAAGGATTTTTCGTTATCATTTAAATGTAATGAGAACAATATATATATATATATATATACAAGATTGAATGCCTTTCTAGACTATTCTACTTACAGCTAGAATAACAAAAATTGTTATGTACACTGATAATCTGTTGAGAGAGAGTCACTTCTATATGGTCAGGTGCAGATTAAGCTTTAGTAGTCCTGGTTATCAGGCCCATTGTAATTAGTTTGGCCCAAGGACATTTGTTGCTGATCTAAGTCCTTTACAGAAGTCTCTAATTTATGAGAGTTAGAACAAGGTTCTGGAGTTAGATAATAGTCAGGAATGAAGGGAAAACAATAATACGACGTTAAGGGGAAAAAAATCAGAAGTATAAAACTATAGATCCAGAAGAGTACCATCAAATGTTGTTCGAGTTCTACAATGGAGAAAAGCTAGCACTCAACTTTATTTTTAGAGAAGCATTAGTCAGCCACCACAGGCGACGGCAACCGTCGGGTAGAAGGCCTGATCAATAGCGTTGTGAACCATTGAGATAAAGCAAATAATTCAGTGAGGACTAAACTAAGAGTCAGATTCCAAGGCTTTGTTTGGAAAAGCGTTGCGAACTCAAATATTACGTGAGAATTGAAGTTGGAATTTCATAACCAAAAACAATTTTCTATGATAAAATGATCATATGATTTATTGTATTGATATACGCAACGTAGTTTTGGAAACAATCTCTCTACTAGTTACGAATAAGGCTGTATACTATTGGACTTTTCCAAACCCCACGTCAAGCGAGATTTATGTTAAATGTTGTTATTATTTGATACATGCGACATAGTCTAGTTCTCAATTCAACTATGTAAACCAGTGTTCAATCATTCATCCACATCTTATGAATGAAGAACACTACAACAAAGTTTATTTCATCCCAAATTGGGATCTCAATTTGAAACTATAATGCCACTTTTCAATATCACTGATTCACTTGATAGTCCAGAAATTTTTAGTATCTTCTCCATTGCGAGTTTACTGAAAATAGGGAGTGAACACTGTCAAAACTTCCTGGTAGACAGGCTTCTTGAAATCCACAGCCTGGGAATGAAAGAAGAATAAGCAATTGATTAATGATAACACCAGAATGCCAAATGTTTTGTTTGATTGATGCCAAATGAACAATCTGCAGTAACATCTACTCACAAGGTCAATTATTTGCTCCGGATTCATCCATGACCATTCTCCAAACTCAGGTTTCTCGGTGCCATCACCCAGAAGATTAATCTCTTCCTCCTTCCCTGTAAATTTAAGTAGAAACCTGTATTTGGCAATGTAGTTAATGTCTTACCATAACATCGGAGAAGTCAAAACGGTAAAGAAATGAAAAGCACTGGCATCACATTTGAGAGCAACTTAAATGGGATTAATTACAAACCTAAAGGCTTTTAGCCAGAGTTGGAATCAGTACAGACATGAATTGATATGCATCACTCGGCTAAATGGCTGAAGAATTGGTGTGTATGAAGTAATTATTGAATCATAGTAGACCAAACCGCTCAGATACTCACCACTTTTGTGCCTGACCTTTCCAGTCAGATCCCCACTGTTGATTCAGCTTTTCTCTAACATGCGGTGGAAAGTCGTAGGTCAACCAATATGGCACCTGTACATATAATCCATCCAGTTTATACTTGGAAGTTGCTCAGAATTTAAAAGGAAAATTGAGGGATACATTGACCAAACCAGAAGATCTCATTCAACTTTGGCACCAAAAATATCCACAACTTATTATAGATGAGTCAACCATTAGAAGATTGCCTGATACTCAAAAGGCCACCAAAAACAAAAAGTATCACGCATATAACTAAAAGCCTCACGAATAGCATAATCTGCAGCAAAATTTTAGGCTTCACCAACCAATGAATATATACCTCACAACATCATGAGACAAATCATTGGATCAAACTACTAGACAGACCGAAAAGTCAGATCTCAAAATTTGGAATGAGAAATTTTTAATGCAGTAGCATAATTGCAGCAAAATTTTAGGCTTCACCACCCAATGAATAAGTACCTCACAACATCATGAAACAAATCACTGGATCGAAGTACTAGACAGACCAAAAAGTCAGATCTCAAAATTTGCAATGAGAACCTTTTTTGCATTAAACTTGTGTCCCCATTTCAAAATCAACCCAGCGCTCCCCATCAAAGCACAATGATAGATTTCAATAAAAACAGATGAATGTGTATGTTGAAAGATTCTATTCCTTATAGCAATGCATGTGGCTACCTGCTGCAGAAGCATGGTCTAAAAAAAAGCCAAACTGTACATAGAACTTAGCTTAAACACTAAAGTACTAAATTTTTAGGATGTGCTGGCCAGTTTAGTATGAATAATGAACTAGATTGTCTTCAATGAAATAATATGTTTACATAATACAATTGGAATAGGAGCTCCATCTTATATTGCTTGCAGTTACTCCTGAAATGAATTGCTGCATTGTTGTCCAAAGAGATCATATACTTTTTATGGCTTCAACAACTAATAATATGATAAAAGGTTCAAGCTCTTCAATCAGAAATTTAGGAGACTTGTAAAGGTCAGATCATTTTTTTCTGTTAATTTTTGCATGTGGTATGGCCTCTTCACTTTATTTCCTTCTTATGGTCAGAAGATTAGATGTTAAATGCTCACCGCAAATTAACAGGCATTAAGTAGATGTCAAATTGCAACATTGAACCAGACCAAAGCGCAACGTTGAGTATGCACATGCTTCATTGTCAACTCAATAGACAAAAATCTTGTAGAAGAGAAAAAAGCATTTAAAGCCAAACCTCTGCTAGAACTTCTGCGGAACTTACTCCTGTCTCTTCTTTCAGTTCCCTTAAGGCTGCAACTTTTGGATCTTCACTGTCATCAATGCCACCCTGTTTCAAATGATTACTTAATTATCAGCATCTCACCCAGAGAAGCCACATCTTCCTGAAAGAAAAAAGTCTCAAATACAGAGGCTAGCCTGTTCTACCGGAATAAAACTTCAAATTATAAAACCCGCTGCTCTATTAATATGAGCTAGCTGAAGACGAGTGCTATGATTTCTTTCTACCTTTCACCTGACCAATCCGAAGGTGAAATATGAATGTTAAAAGTAGTCCAATTATAATTTCAACAACCTCAATATGCAATCAATATGTAGGCATTAACTTTCTGATTTCTATTCTCAAATACCTTGATAGCCAGTTCTTTTCTTGGTTGTTTCATTTAAGACGACTTTGTCGACAAAAACACAAAGCCCTAAGTATCCAAATCAAACAAACCATTTATAAATTTGAACTAAGAGAAACAAACAAACTACCCATCTTCTCCTTCGTCAAAAGTAGAGGTTTTTGTCAAATTTAGATAACAAGATCAAACTGATAGTTTGCCACATCTTCTTGCGCAAACCAGCCATTGACTATGGCCTGACCGTTCAAAACTATCAACAACCATAAGTTGATTCCAAAACCAGAATTCGATGTTTCCAAACACCAAATGATTTTCAGACAAAGAGAGAAACCACTCAACATCACCAACGTAAGTACCCAGAAACAGAATTTAACAGAAGGAATAAAAAATTAGATACCTGTGGCATCTGCCAAGCATTGGGTATATCTAACCTAGAGGCAGCAAATATCTGCAAAGATCAAACATAAAGAAGCTCAAAATCATGTTAACAGTTTACTTATCAAAGCACATTATGTTAAGCTCACCTTCTTGGATGAATTTATGAGGCAGATGCCAACGTTTCTTCTATACCCTTCAGGGGAAGACTCCATGGAAGATGATACTAAAGGCAGACACAAGCACCTGGAGATTATTACACTTTGAGAGAAGAGTGGCAGCTTGGTAAATTTGGAGAACTTGAGAGGGTATCTTGGGAAGGATAAAGTGGACTTGGTTCTGGTACGGCGAAGAGGGGAGTTAAACAGTGCGGATCGGCACAAGGCCATTTCTCGGAACGTCACATTCCCCGGCTACTTAGGGCTTGTATTGGCACTTCTTCTAAATTACTAAACTATCCCTATTTATCGTGATAATTACCACATAAGTACATGTAAGGAGCAAGTCCTCAGTGGATAATTATACATTCCTTCTTTTCTATTTTATAAATAGGTTGCTTTCGAGAATCAAATATATAATTTTTTACTTACAAAGGAATAATTTTAATTAATGTTATAAATTTCGTACCAAATTTGATACTGGATTAGATTTTAGTATAATACTGTCCCAATATCGGTTAATAACAGGTATTATTTGGGGCAAAATTTTAAATTTATAAAATAGTCTATAATTTTTTACAAAATTGCAAAATAATCATTCATTGTTGTTTTAAAATTTCTTTTTTTTTTAAAGTTCTTGGTATTTTAAATATTTTCTGTACCGGTCGACATTTGAACTCAGTATTAAAACATCCTATTTTGTACTATTTTTTGACCGATAAATATACCGGTTGATACGGTACGAGATTTATTACACTGATCTTACCAGTTACTTCAAAGCTCGACCTCTACTGCACATAGTACAATCTTAATCAAACTGTTTTTCTTTTAAAAGAATTAATAATTGGTATATAAGTCATTTTGTTCTTATTATTTAATGCCTCTTAAATTGAATTTTTTTATTTTTAATTTTTTAATTTTAAAAAAATGTTTTGATAGAATATCCAAATTTTAAATATTTTAATATAGATTGTTAATTTTGTTGATTTGTTTTATAAAATGTTTTGAGTATGTTTAAGGAGAAATATTGAGTTTTTATGCTATAAATATCTATGATCAAAACTCAAGAAGTTTTTGCCAATCAAATTGCTAGTTTTTTCAATGATTATGTGATTAACTTGAATGATGCCAAATTAAATATTTACTACTTAAAAAAAAAGATATGTTTATACTTTGAGTAATTTGTTGAAATTATGGTTTAAAATGAATAAAAAATAACAATAATAATAGCAACAGCAATAATACGATAAAAATCTTACTCAACAATAACAATCCGATAAAAATTCTACCAACACGTTAAATCTAAACACAACTTTATCTTTAACTATCGGAAAAATTATTAAGAATAGTTTAAAATGAATAAGCAGCAATTAAATTAATTATTCATCACTCAATATATTTTCTGTCAATAAATCTGGAAGCAAAAAATGTGAACTTCCCAATTGAAAATAAGAAAAAAAAACAAAGAAGACTTGTTTATACACATTACAATCTCATTTCTGTGGTATCAGTCAAAGATTGGAAGGATTAAGAACAGAGATTGGTTGAGGATGAGGATGAGCTTGAGCTTGAGCAGCCATTGAAAGCTCAAATTGCCTTAAAGAAATTGCAGGAAATGAAATGAGTTCAGGAGGTTTGAAGCCCTCCCAGCCCTTTACAGGATTGGTAGTAGTTGTGCCATCCGCTCCTATGTGTGTAACATGCTTCACATCAGTTGGGTATCCTATCTCCATTTCTCTTTCTGTTTCCTCCTTCTCTTCCTCTTTGTAAACTATAGCTCCAAAAAAAAAAAGGGAAAAGAAAATAATTACTCTTGCCTACATGTGAAGACATGTTGAGTATTTCTTGGAACGATGCGAAATAGTTGTCATGATGTATTGATAAGAACAAAGAAAAGAAGAGGAAAGGTCTATTCATCACATGATTGTTTTGGTGTGATAAGGAAAAGGAAGCCTTATCTTCTAAGGAAATAAGATACAGAAATAATAAGCAAGGTTAAAAGTCCATACTGTAAGCAAAGGTTAAAAGTCCAATATCATGGAATTCATATGACATTGGATTTGCTTTTGACATGATGAAGAGAAACAAGCCGTATCTTGAAAGGGAAACGAGACAATTTCACAGAAAAGAAAGAAGAAATACATGGTAAGTCCGAATGGTTGCAGTAATTAACAAAGAAGAGAGAAACAAAAGGATCTGTTTTCTCTTGCAGTATGCAAATCATTTTTCCAATCCATAACTTTTAGTGAGAAAGATTCGTCAAGTAGTCTTATCTTCAGTTTCCTGAAAGGTAGACAAATTGAAGTTCTTTATCCTAATCAAGAACACAGGTTCAATATACGTTTACACGATTTCTGTGCACCTGTTAAATATCGTATCCATGGTGTTTGTAAACACTGAACAAACTACTCACCAAATAGTACTTGGGAGACACTTCTAATGCTCCTCACTATTTTGTGTATTCCACGAGATATGTTAGGCTTTGGAAGAGCCATGAAACTCACGGTCTTCCTTATCTTATCCTTCCCATGCTTCTGCTCTCTTTCTTGTTTCCCTTTACAATACAACAACAAATGAAAGGGGGGGAAAAAAAGGAACTAAAATCAAACAAGGAGAAAAACCCATCAACCCTGTCCAGGAATGGTAAGGAATTGATTAGAGACATACTTGTTGCGGATGGTTTTGTGTTGGCAACTTCTACACTGGACTGAGAGTTACAGCCAATGGAAAACGGAAGAACTGCTGATCTTTCTCTGCGTGGTCTCATGTCGTTTCTTCACAGACCATAAAAAGTTAACGAAACAAACTGAAAAGGAGGGTATGCAGTATACCAGAAACAGATGTGAACGGGTGCAAGATATTTATAAACACGAGTCCCAAGCAACAAAGATAAACATATATGGAATGGAAGTGGTCTGGTACACTGGTTGTTACTGTCTTGTTTTTGAAGCGAAAATGATAATTACATGCGGAAACAATGAGATCTACCCAACACTTGGCTGTTTCATGTTGGATAAGAAGAGAGGGAGAGAGGTGTTGGGAAGGGATTATGGAGTGGGTTGGCGTAGTTAGTAGGTTAAACTGAGACACCTTCGACCTAATTCATGCTGATTGCAGAAGATTCCATTAGTAGTAGTAGGGTTAGTGTGAGCCCACTAACCCCATTTTCCATCTGTTACATAAGATAATACATATGGAATTTGTGTTGATTGATATAATCTTGCTTTGGTTGGTTGGGTTCGTGTCAGTGGCATCCCTTGTAGGCTAAGCCACCACTCTCCAATTTCCTCTTTTGGTTACTTTTGACTCTCATTTGTTTTCTTTTACACCTCATTAAGCTATGATAATTTTGTAATTATGTTCACATATGCTTTTCAATGTATTAGACAGCTTACTTTATATGGATTTTTAAATGGAAAATGAATGGGATATCAGCATTACAAGAAGTGGTGGGCAATGAATAAAGGTGGGAAGCGGCAAACCAATTCTTTATTTGGCTGAGAAAGGAGGAGAAGATCCCGAACTGATCACATTAATCAATCGTGCATGCAAAAACACTCCTTATTGAAAGGGATTACCAAGATTCCGTTAGCACCAATACTACATACATACATTCGTTGTCCCCACACCTGACTTTTATCAATCAAGTATCTATTGGTTTTTAAAGGAGATTGATGAGATAAATCCATTATAGATATATTCTCAATTATTAGTTGATTTTATCAAGGATTAGTTGACAACAGATTAATATAACTGATTTGACCAACGAATAATATGAACTGTTTTTTAAAGATGTTTGATAAAATTAAATGTTTAATATTAGTTATTTATGCGTAAAATGACTTATGAAGATATGATTTTTTTTTAAAATATGGTTTCCAAAACCATGCATAATTGACATCAAATCATAACTGTTTTTCAAAACCATGTATAATTAACGAAATATATTTTGATTCATCCTAAATATACTAAAACACCATTTTTTAAAGACGAATCAATAATTCATTCATCTATAGTTCTCATGTTAGATAGGAAGTCATGCATGGTTTTTTGCATATGCTCTTTGTCTATTATTTGGTATCAACTTATGTGGATTGAATTCATTATGTTAATATTTTCTGCAAAAATTAACTTTAATGTATACTAATAACTTGGAACTAATAGTTTCTTAATTTTACATGAACACATTAGTTTATTGTTTAAAAATAATATGGGAATTCATTTCATAGTGTAATGGTGTTGAGATACGCAAAAAAATATCTACACAGGGAATGTAACATCAACTTGTTTGCTTAAATGTTGCTAATCGACAACGATTGATTGAATTTTCAAGATTAGTAAATGAAGTTAATGAACATCATTTGATTTTTCTTAGTATACTTTTAAAACAAGCAATTGAAATCCTTTTAAAAATTTTTTTCCTTCCATTAGTATTCCTAGTGATTGACTTGTTTTGAGGATGAGATACTAGATTCCAAACTTTGTTTTTGTCAAATTGATTCAATTTGTTTTTCATGGTTGAAACCTAGTTTTCGTCAGTAAGGGCCTCTTCAACGATCTTTGGTTCTATTTGTGAGATGAGAGCAACAAAGTTGTTCTTGAACGATGATCTTGTTCTTAGATTTTCAGAGGGATCTCCCAAAATATGTTGATGTGTATTAAGACCTCTCCATTCTCTCGGTGTTTTTCGTTGCATAGGCTCCTGCTAAGATGAAGGAGCTTGCTCTATTCTAGCTTCAGAGGGCCTTCTTGATTTTGTAATCCTAAAGGTATTATAGGTGTAGTTTGATTCTCCGATGTATTTTTAGATACCAATGGGCACTCTTCATCATTTGAGTTAGTTGCTGTTGTTTAAGGTAGTGCTTCATCAAATACCACATATATCGATTCTTCTATTTTCTTTGTTCTTTTATTATATACTCTGAATCCTTTACTAATAGTACTGTAACCCAAAATGATAGCTTCGTCTGATCTCGCATCGAACTTTCCAAGGTTGTCTTTTCTACTGTTTAGAACGAAACATTTGTAGTCAAATGCTAGAAAGTAAGCAACATTTGATTTTTTTCTTTCCACAACTCATAAAGGGTTTTTTTTAAATAGGTCTTATAAGATATCTGTCGAGTATATAACAAGCGGTTGACATGACTTCTACCCAGTAACCATGAGGTAGGCCACTTTTGCATAGCATTGTTCTAGCCATATCAATGAGAGTCTTGTTCTTTCTCTCCACAACTCCATTTTGCTGAGGAGTCCTTGGGCATGAGAAGTTGTGAGTTATACCATTTTCGCCACAAAAGTCTTCAAATTTTTTGTTATCAAATTCTTCTCCATGATCGCTTCGAATTGATGTGATGTAGTACCCTTTTTCGGTCTAAAATTTCCTTCAAAACTTCTCACAGACTTCAAAAGTATCATCTTTATTTGACAGATAATATACCCATGTAAATCTGAAAAAATTATCTACCATAATAAAACCGTAATGTTTACCACCAGAACTTTGAGTCCTAGTAGGACCAAATAAATCCATGTGCATGAGTTCAAGTGGCTAGTTAGTAGTCACAATATTTTTAGGAGAGAAGCTGCTTCTGATTTGTTTTCCTTTTAAATAAGCTTCACAAACCTTATTGCGCTCAAGTTTCAAATTCAGCAGTCCTTTTACTAACTCATTTTTAAACTATTTTGATAAAATGCTCATGTTAGCATGTTCAAGTCTTTTGTGTTAGATAAGTGAATCATTTTCTATTGAGACAAAACACTTGTCACTTTGAGAAGATATATCTTCCAATTGAGCATAATATATGTTCTAATTTTTAGGACCAACGAAAACAATATTATTATTTAGAATGTCAATTATTTTACAATGTGATGTATAGAAAGTAACTTTGTAACCTTTTATCACATAATTGACTTACACTAAGCAAATTATGTTTCAATCCATCAACAAAAAGAACATTATAAATAGAAGCAGAGTTAGAATCACCAATTTTACCAATTCCGGTGACTTTTGTCTTGTTTTTATCAGCAAATACAACATTACCTCCGTCTTTCCTTTCAATATAGTTGAAATGTGATATTTCATATATCATGTGTCTCAAACAACTGTTATCAACTATCAATTGATTCTCCTTTGTCTCCATTTTGAAGCATTTCTGCAGAGTGTATTATCTCATTTTAGGTACCCAAATCTTTCTAAGTCCTTTCACATTAGTAGTTTGGCCTTTCAATCTCCAAACATACATTTGAGATGGTTTTTTTCATTTTTTAAAAGTAACAAGAGTAACTAATATGATCATGTCTACCACAATAATCGCACAAAATATATGAATGATAGTTGTTATGATTTTTGGCACTTACCAGGTTCCTGTTGTTTTGACTATAGCTACTGCTGGATTTAACAAAGAAGTTTTTATATGGCCTGATATTGTTTTTTTTCATTATATCCTATTTCAACCTTATCAAAAATACATTTACCACTCCCAAGTAATGCATTAAGATTGTTTCTTCCATTAACAAAATTAGCAAGATGTTTTTCAAGAGAAATAATTTTCTTAGCACATTTTTATTTTTCAAGTTTTAAAGCAATAACCTCTCTTCTAATTATTTTATCTTAGCAGAGTTATTTTAAAGTATTGAGTTTTCTAACTGAATTATTTTTTGATCCAAACATCCTTTTTCAGAAACTATTTGGTTATTATCATTTTCAAGAGAAGTGACTTTAGACAACAAATCTTTGTTTTTCGATTCTAAAAATTAAGATTTTTCATTAAAGATTCATCATTATTTTTTGACTTCTCAACCTTTTTGAAATACTGCACTATTAATTTTTTGTACTGATCATATAAATCAATGCATCTCTCAATTCATCAATTTCAATATCAGAGTCAGAATAATATACCTCATCATCTCTTGATTCGGTCATAAAGCAAACGTTGCTGACTTCCTCAGGCTCTTCTTCTTCAAAGTTATCAAAATCTTCATCTGATCGAGCTGCAGTCATAGTATACTTTTTGGGTTTTCAGTTTTCTGTCTTATCTCATCCTTTTGAAGAAGAAGATATTTTGGTCTTATGTGTCTAGGTTTCTTGTAGTAATAATATGTGATTTGATTATTGTGTGTATTGCCATTGTCACTGTTGCCTTTTGATAGGAGCATGTTGTTTCCAATTTTCTTGTTTCCTTCTCTTTTCTTCATGAGCTTCTTTTTGTAAAAATGGGCATATTTTTTTACCATGAAGTTTGTTTCGTCATCTCCATCTATTTGCAACTTAGTATCACTTTCATTATCATTTGATGGATTTGATTCGTCAACTACTTTTAGTGTCATTCCTCTTTTGTAGAAGGATCATTCATCTTGCCTAAGCTCAACTTCATGAATCATTAAGTTTCCTCTTAACCAATCAAGTAAGATTGTCTCGAGAAATTTTGTGATTTCCAGAGTTGTCACTTTAGGTCTCCATTCTTTTGGTAATGATCTTAGAATTTTTGTTACTTGCTCATCATTTGGATATATTTTGCCCAAGTTTTTCAAAGCAATGATGACGTCATTATTGAAACGTCCGAAGATTTCGTTAATTATTTCTCCCTATTTTTTGCAAATAGTCTCATATTTATGCACTAAAAGACTTATTCTATGTTTCTTCACCTTATTCGTTCCTTCAAAAGTAACTTAAAGCTTGTCCCACATTTTTTTGTTGTAGAACGGTAAGATATCTTTTCATACTCTTCTGGAGATAGTGCACAGATCAGATGATGTCTTTCTTTGGCATTCAACTGTACATTTCTTCTATCGGTATCAGTCCACACTTCTACATTGTTAGTAGCAGGAGGTGTAGTTCCAGCTTTGATAGCTTGCCAGATTTCGATATCCACCAATTGAAGATAGATGGTTGTTCCCTCTCTTGTAATAGGAGTAGTTATTTTTATTGAAGTAAGGAGGCTTTGAGACAAATTGTCTTTTAAGGCTTCTTAAGTTGTTTGTCATGATCTATCACGTCTTGTAAAACATAGTAAATGTGAAACCTTGCACTGATACTAAATGATAAAGCAAACACGTCAAGAGGGGGGTAAATTGTGCGTAAAAAAATTTCACATATTTCTTTCAATTCGTATAATAAACAAATCCTAGTTAACGAATAAAAACATTAGGAGCCTATCAGACGATAAAGTCTTTTAAACGATAAGAGTCTGTTAGGTAATAGGAGCGAGATAGGACCTTGCTTAAACAAAAGGAACCTAATGAATGATAAATAATGTTAAAACAATTTTAAAACAGAAGGCGCTTGTTAAAACTGAAAGGAACCTCTTGCAAGTTGAAAATAGAAGAAGCCTCTTATAAAAGTGAAGGAGCCTCTTACTAAAAAGAACACACTCACAATATAATGCAGAAATTTAAAAGAGAGAGAGAAGAAGGACGCTGTCAATTTATACTGGTTCGTCTTACAACCTAAGCCTTCTTCCAGTTCTCAAGTATCCAACTTGAGTATTTCACTATAAGAATCCGAGTATTAAATTTGACGAGCCTCTCCAAGCTCACAAGTACATATTTTTCAAGGTTCTCCAACCTTTCACACTCAAAGTGTATAACAAGCTTCTAAAAACTCACAGAAAAATAAAATGTAAAATTAAAAATAAGTTCTCAAATAACAATTTCTCTCTTGATAGAGTGATTTTACTTTCTAAGGTACAATTAAAATGATATCACTCTCAAGAAGATAGATGTTGCTCAAATGTTTCGAAAGTTTGTATATGCTCATTGCTTCACAAGTGATGTTGCTCTTCTTTAAATATTCAATTTCTTTAACTAGTCATTGCTTCAACTTAATTTTGAGTTGACTTTGGATTTTTAATATCATCTCTACTGTGACACAAATTTCTAGAGCTAATTGTTTGAAAAGGTAAGATCATCCTAGATGTTAATAAGAAAAGTTTACTATGAGGTTCCTGCAAGAAAGGAAGTAATTTTCCTATGATTTTATTTCCTTTTAAAAATACCATTGTCTATATAAGGAAATAAATCAAATTTGAATTTTGAAATATTATACAGTTATCATCACAATTTTTAAATATAAACCTTGAGCTAACATTTTCCTTATTTGATTTTTTAAATCCCTATATTTCACATATTATTTATACAGCTGATAACTTTACTATACATGTTCAAAGTGTAGACATTGTTCAAACACCTAATTTCTATGTCATATACTTCTTTTTTGTAACATCCCATTACCATAAATTACATATCGGAACATCCAGTGAATATTCTAGTATATGATCTATAATAATAGTGTATTAACTATCTCACCTTCACTTTATAATATAGCAACATATCTAACTTAGTCATGGCATCAACTACTACAAATAAAAGTCACAAAATTTTAAAACCAAATACCAAACTGTAATCCTCATTTCGTTTCATAAAACCCAACGGATTTACATTGTAGCTTTTAAACATTCATACATGTACATCATCATATCCTAATACAAAATATGCTACATAAAAAAGGAAATTTCACAAAAAGTCTATCTAAAGTCTTCAGTCTCAGCTAACAGACCTTTGAGCCATTTCTTCTTCACAAAAATACAAGAATTATGCTTCTTGTAATCTCTCAATCGCTAATATCCTCTCTCAGTCCTAAAATGTCAACGTGCAATTTTGGGTAAGTTTTGCGAACTCAATTAAGTAACCATCATGGATGGTTCACTCAATTCATGTAACACTTTATCACATGTAACAAATATTTCACATCTTTGTATTTAGCAAGAAATATCACATATCCCATTCTCATTCAAATAACAGGTATTCATACATTTTTAATCAGTCAAACACATGTATTAAAATGTATATGCGATGCACGTGAGACTCCCTTTCACTTATTATTATTGATGTTGTGACCGAGTGCCTTTTTACTAGCTCATATCCCTTAGTGAATACCGAGCTGTACCAAATAATGTCCCATATTCCTGAGTGGATACCAAGTACTTTCACAATTGAGCCTGAGGCTCTTATCACAATCTGAGCTTTGAGCTCTTTACACTGGCAACTCTGGTCACAATTACCTTTAACTTTCATGCATTCATGTAATGGAATGCTTCACATTCATATAAATACAGTCAGTCACTTGATTTTAGTTTCACATTCACATTCACATTTAACATCAGACCTTAATCCGACATTCTACAATAATGTGGAGTATCACTTATTCATTCAAATTCACATATAAGGAGCACTTCAATATCATAATCATCAGATCAGAATCATCGGACCTTCATATCTGGAATTCAACAATCAAATCACATTCATAGATAATTCAAATCAGAAATTAAGTAAACAAATAATTAAGTGAGACCGTCTAGGTTACTCATAATTTCTCCCTAAAGCCTATTACCTTGATGTTTCGACAATATCAGGATGTGGTTGCACTACTTACTCTCCTATATACATTAACACAATTTCACATTACTATACTGCTTATGTAGTTGAGTACCATGAAAAATTATCGGGTATCTTTCTATGACAAATTCTCGGGTATCTTTCTATAACAAATTGATGTACTCCAATAGTGCCAAAATTCACATTCATTCATTATGCACACACTCATTCACTATTCCAGCTTTTGTTGAAAGTATCTCATTTGGTTCAACTTTGCATAAGCAATAAGATCACGAAAATGATGTATTTCTATGATACTTTCTTCTAGAAAATTGTTCCTCTATGTCTTAAGCTTCTAATGATACCAAGATCATACAATTTGGTTTATTATTCTATTAGTTATTCTCAAAATACCACAAACTATGTACAATTGGAATTTTGGCTAGAGCATGATCATATAGTCAAGTTGTACAACTCATATCTCTCAATTCCAATATCCAAAAATGACAAGCTTTATACCAATTTAAATCTAAGAGAATAAAATGCAACTTTGGTGAAGAAACTTAGTCTAATTCGGCCTACATTAATACAATTTATTCAATAACTACAGGACATGATTTCTGTCCCTGGTAGTGCTACAGCCTAAGCCAAGAATCAATTTCATGCCAATTTTGAAAGTCTTAAAGACCGAATTAAAATTCTACTTCTTCAAGAAAGCTATAGACATAAGTCTCAAGTTTAATCTGAATTAAGAATCAACTTATTTGGAAATCTACAGATGAAGATATAATCAAAATACCAAACACATGTTCAATGAAAATTCTCCAGTTCATAACATTCCAGAACATTTCCTCACTTTCATCCAATCAATCTTTTTCAAGTCAATTTAGATGATTCTAAATTTTTATGGACAGAAATAAAAATGTCTTAAGAGTCTATTGGTTCAAGTTTCAAGTCATTTGGAGGTTGGATGAAAAAGTTATAACCAAAAGAATCAAAGTTGTTCAGTAAAAATATTTCAGACTTCAAAGACTAAAACCATGCATGTAAACCACCACCTTCTTCTTCCTCTCTCTTTACTGCAACTTTTGTTTTCATGAACAGTAACAACTCACAAACCACAATAGAACCTATATCATGCTTTTCCACTCCCATTTACATGCAGCTCACTATCAAAACCTCTCAAAATTCAAGATCACACAAACATCAAAAACAAAAATTATATTCACGTATTTTATCAAAGTTTCTGCACTTGTTCCATTTCTAGCATTATTCACTTACTTGATTGCAGTAAAATTTCAGAAGTTATGAGGGGATGAGAATGATAACCGAAGACCCTAAATAGCTGAAGTGATGATGTTGCAAGGTATGTCGTTGATGGACTAATCAAACGCTAAACACAAAAGTGAACATGCAAGGTATTTCGGTGATGGATGGACAATAACCCATTAAGTGTTTAAATGATGAAGAGCAAGAAAGAAGATGATGGTTTTGGTAGAAACAAAACCAAGGTGCTGCAAAAACTTTCTTGACTAAAACATAGCCTAGATCTTTCATTAGTTTCTCCTTTGAGTCTTGCCACATGTCCTTTTTGCATGTGTTATACTTGTCATTTATTTGGTTAAGCCATGTGTCACTTCCTAATTGCTCCAATTGTCACATAGTCATTTGTCCAATTGTCACACATTTACTAGTTCATTTGTCACACTTCTATTTGTCATTGTTTTAAAAAATACTCTCAATTTTCAAAAGACTTGAAATATTACCAAAATTACTAAATCAATTTTAATACACTCCAATGTACTTTTTAAGGCAATAAAATCCACAATTCCCATTTATCTTAAATTTCTTTATTTTTTTTCCTAATCCAAAATACCCCAAATTTTTGAAAAGATCCTAAAATTCACCAAAAATTCTGAAATATTACTAATAATCTCCAAATAAAAATTTGACGCAAATAGGTCACAATTCATATTTTAATCAATCAATCACACCCGGAAAATGTCAGTGAATGCATATACAATTATTATAATGTGTCCCAAAATAAATATTCTCATGTGTGTGAATATACTATGATGCATGAGCATGAAATGTACTTCTAATTTCTCACTGTACTCTTAATTCACTATTTTGGGGTCTAACCCCGAACATAGGATGTCACACATTGGATGGAAGTGATTACTAGCATATTATGTGAAATGATACATGTCATGACATTAATATGCATGATCAAATAAAGGAGTTGTGACCGGAGCTACCAAAGTGAAAAAGAGCTTAAAGCTCATAAATGTGAGCACAAAGTCACAGGCTCAACGATTAATAAGCCCGGTACCCACAATGGGTACGAGACAACATCTGAAATCAACTCGATATTCGCAATAGATACAGGACAGTTAAATAGGCACTCGGTCACAAAAAAATTAAAAAGAAAGTGGAGAAACATAATTCAGTAAATTTCTTATAACAATTCACATAACACATACATGCCATATATATGTGTGTGTGTGTGTGTGTCTGTGTGTGCGTGTGCGTGTGTGTGCGTGTGTGTGTGTGTGTTATGTGAACTGTTGTGAGAAATTTACTAAATTATGTTGAAATAGTAATATAAAATGTTTGTGTTTCTAATGTGTTTGTTAAAATGTGAGACACATATATTGTGATTTGGTAGACAATTAAATAATGTGATAATTAGGATTTGAGTTTAAATAATATGATATGTTTGAGAACTTGGATTATATGTGTTCGTGATATTGTGTCCTAACTTGGGTGAACATGTCGATGATGGTTCACTCACTGAGTTTGCAAACTCATCAAAATTGCATCGTTGATTTTCAAGTATCGGGACAACCTAATCTCTAAGACAATCTAGTAGCAACCTAGCATTGTCCATTTTGAAACAAAAAATGGTTCGAAGGTCTGGTCAGCTAATACTGAAGTGTCTAGATAGAATATTTTGATCCAGTACCTAGTTTTATGTTGTACACATTATATAGAGTTGCGAACTTTGACATGTTATGTATTGTATAAATAGGAGTTATGAGTGTAATAACAAAATGGATTTTTATGTTTATGAATCAAATGCAAGGAATGTAATGACAATGTATGTTTATGTTCATGAATGAAATGAGGGAACTTAGTTTTTATTAAATGTTTATGTTCTATATGATGTCACAATAAGTGATGTGACTGATTTAACATGTCGCTTTCGTAGGGTACATGCTCACATGTTCTCTGGAATGTCGGGTATATGCTCTATGGAAGTGGGATTTTGCATTAAACCTCCAAATGTTTAAGAGTTTAGGAACTTTTTTAGACAATAAACATTTAGCTCAAATTTCCTTTTCTTTAAATAATTAAATTTTCAAAAAGCTTTCAATCTTTTAAAATTAAATTCAATCATTTTACTTTCATTTAAGTAGCTTAGTTATTAAATAAAAAACCTAGCTAATGAAATTAGAAGTTGAGTTCATCAAATCCTTTTCTAAAAATAACCTTTTTTTCTTAGATTCCTTTTATCCTTTTATATAATAACATTTATATTTTCCTTTCATTTCATTAAGAATTTTATTTTATTTCTTTCATCATCACTTTTTGCTTAAATTTTCTTTTCATACAAATTGAATTAACCCTTTTTAAACTAAAATTCAAGATTGTTCACACTCAAAAGTCTTATAACATATAAGCTTTCTTAAGCATTTTATTTGAAACTTTAAGTAAAACTACAAACTCCTAAGTACTAATCCATATGTTGTAAATTTTATTTCAAACCCTAGATGTTATTCCAAGTATTTTATTTTAAACCGTAGGTATAATCATAAAATCTCAAACATTCAATAACATGTTTATTTTCTTTCTTTAATATGCCTTTTAAACTTATACCAATGTTTTTAAAGCTCCCAAAATTTTCAAAATATTTTTAGACCTAAGTAATCACTTAGGTGGATGAAATAGGGTGCATAACACCTTTCTTATTACACAATTAGGCCCAAACTATATTATCTAGTTAGGACTACTAGTTTCTTTCCTTAAATTATTCTTTTACCTTTGTATAATAAGGTAGGATGGTAAATCCACTAATTTTTAATCTAGTATTTGATCCCTTTTTTATTTAAGACATTTAAAAAACTTAATAACATCAGGTATAGAAAAAGAGAGTGGTTAATAAGATATAATTAAATCTTTTCTTGTGGAAGGTAAAGAACCAATAACACCTCGTTGGTTCCACATCACTAGCCTAGCCAGAATAGTTAAAGACTTTTAGCCCAACGTAGTGTAATTAAAGACAATAATTGGTGTTGTTTATAGGGAAGGGGGAAAGGATGGTGTTGTAGGGATGGATTACCTCTTAAATGTATTGATATAGGGACGTTAAGGCATTGTAGGGATCAGTTACTTCATAAATGCAATTAGTTGACAACTTGTTAGTGGCATCCTTAATGACAAGTTGTTAATGATAAAATAGGGGGTATCAATTTTTCTTACAAGTCTATCTTTTAGCAATAGGTCTTAAGAAACAAAAAGGTCTCAAAATCTTGGCCCTTCATCTTGTTTTGATTTGGTTTATTATTGCTCCTCTATAAACCCCTCTTTAGATTCATATTTCATGTAAGACTCAAATACGACAAAATTGTAACCTAAAAGTATGCAGTTATGAGACAAATTTCACCACTACATTAAGTATAATTTTATCGTATTCAAGAAAAAAAATCAAGTAACAAGTGTACTAGGTCCTTAAAGATTAAAAACCCATTATACAACTTCTTTTAGTCAGTCTAGCAAATTTATTAGTCAGGGAGTGCAAAGAGTAGCCATTGGATATCAAACCACCATTAAGGTCTATATATCAATACAAGGTTGCGAAGTATGAAGTTAGACTAAAGCTTGTCAATTTATATGAGTTGTGTTGAAGTTCAACATTTCTCACTATGTTTGAATTAGAAGGTTGATAAAATAAAAGAAAGCTTATTTTCTTAGGCATAGAGGGTTTTGCGTTTACTTTTACAACTTTAAAATGGAATGATGATTACTTTCCACGATTGGTCCACAACATCATTGATGACATGGGCATGTTATGTAGTCACTTGTAAATAAATTGCTTAGTTGAGATAATTAATATCAACAATAGGTTAGGCCTGATTCAAGTTGCATATAGCTTGAGTTTGATCTAAATGGCCTAAGTTCAATCTAAGACCTAATCCGGCTTGAATTATATAACTAAAACTTGAGCCTGATCAAGCTTTAAGAAGTGCAAAACTTGATTGAATATGAATAATTTGGCTTTATTAGGCTTGAAATTCGACGTGGTTAGACTAGGCCTAAAAAGTGTGAGAAAGACATATGCAAGGGAAAACTACGTATTAATATCTAGATATTTTGTCAAAGACTCACCTTCAAAGGACGCCTTTATAGTCTCCTTAAGCTATTTTTCTTACAATTAAAGAAGCATCATCAAATCAAAAATAGAAACATCTTAACTTTTTCTCTTATTTTCCTATAATAAAGTTGCATTATTGGTTATTGGCTTCTATATTGACAAAGCAAAGTCCTCTCTTCATCCTCGTTCTCTCTCACTTTTCTATTTTAATTGAATTCCATCACTTTCACCTCTATGATCCTAAGCACTACTTCTTGTTGTATACAGAAACTCTTTATTGATCAAGAATTAATATAGGTGTGCTGAGTGTATACAAATATCTTAAAAGAACAAAGCTTTTAGGAAATTAAGTTTAGTAAAACTATTTGTGGACTCTTAGCCAAATGCTAACATTGAGAGATTTTATATGCCAAGAAAGGAAAGTCATAAAAATACATGATTTTGGTTTAATAATTGGAATGACGAAGAGCCCATCCAATATCTAAGTTAGATACCTTAAAGCTCCTAATCCCATTAAAGGATAAAGTGAGGTAATAATTTCTGAAGATGAATGATAATATCGATAAAGAGAGTTTTTCTTTATCATGAAATTTTTTTCTAGTTACAAACTGAGCTCTGAAGGTGAAGTCATATTAATCTTGAGGAGGCACAATTCTAAAATATTCATTAGCAAATCCTGATTGTATTTATCCAAACCACCTATTATTTAGCTACTTAAGAAAAACCTGCTTTGGTTCAGTAATAATTCCTCCTAGGACTTCCTTCTACCTTATGACTAACTATAAACAAAGACTTCAAAAAAATGGCCAAAGTTAAAAGACGCCCTCCTCCCATCCCCATATGTAAGCTCTACAATCAATACTCTAAAGATATAAACATCTTTATTTAATTGTTGCTTCTATTACACATTATGGTCCTATGCTTTGAGCCTTTGTAAGATTCAATTCACAAAAAATAACTAGACAAAGTTTGTATAATGGTTTTAGAAGATTGATAAACCTATAAAGGAGATTTTAAATTTTCAAACTAATATTCAATTAAGGTACTTAAGATACTTAAAGGCAAAGGAATTGCATAATGTTTCAGAATGAAAGCTAAAGTTTGGAAGTGTTTTATATGAACACGTTTAAATGGATTAAAGAGCAATGTATTGTGTTTTGTATCGTATCAGCTCGTATATACCTTATCAATCAAAAAAATGGTACTGAAATAATTAGTATCGTATTGGGTACAAATACTAGGCGATACTTAAAATACCTGTTGGGTACTTGTTAGGTATCGGTTAAGTATATAAATTTAAAAAGATTGAGGACTAATATATAGAAAAAAATTTAACCTTAAACACTCACCCCAACATTTACTTCAAATCTTCGTTACTTTCCTTAACCACTGAATTCATCACCTCTATCTATACTCTAGTAACACCCTCTCTCAATGTCATCGGTGGCATTGACGCATCCATCATTTATAAGGCCACACCGGTATAGCCGTCGCCCCTCAAAATGCCTGCCTTTTTAAATCACAGTCTGGTGAAGAGAACAAAATGTATATTAATTTTAATGTGCTTGGTACGAGCATGAGTGATTGGATCAGAAGCAAGGAATATAGCACTAATAATATCACACCAGAGAGTAGGTGTAACATTGGAGAAACCAATTTCTCCTAGAATAGAAGTGATCCAATAGAGTTCTGCTGCATTTAGAGCAATGCTTTGATATTTAACTTTAGTACTAGATCTAGCAACAATAGCTTGTTTCTTAGCACTCCAAAAAATGAAATTGGGCCCAAGATAGATGCAATATCCATACGTAAAGCGATGATCGTTATAAAAACTTGCCCAATCAGTATCATAGTAGGCATATAATTGAAGTAAGGAGGATTTAAGAAAGTGAATGTCGTGAGATGATGTGGATCAAAGATAACAAATAATTTGTTTAACTGCAATCCAATGCACATCAATGGGGCAATGTAAAAACTAGGAAACCTTATTCATAGCAAATTGAATTTGAATGTTAGGGCAGGTAAGGCAAAGATATTGAAGAGCACCAACAGTGCATCGGTACTCAGAGGGTTCAGAAAGGGGTATGCCATGATTTTTGGATAGAGAGAGAGATGGAGTAATCAAAGTGTGAACAGGTTTGTAATGATCAAGACCTGTATGAAGAAAAAGATCATTAGTGTATTTGGTTTGGGTAAGAAGAATATCGGTAGATGTGGAAGTAACTTCAAGATCAAGAAAATGTTGTGGTGGGCCTAAGTCTTTAATGCGGAAATGAAGATTTTGGATAAGGGTGGAAATGAAGTATGGAGATGAACCAGTAACCAAAATATCATCCACATAAACTAAGACGAATGTGATTTAAGAGGAAGTGGTATTAATGAAGAGAGAAGAGGTCAAATTTGGAGGAAGTCAAGTGTAAGTTAAGAAATTTCTTACTCAGACGATGTAACCAAGGTCTAGGAGCTTGTTTGAGACTATACAAGGCTTTGACAAGATGACAGACATACTGAGGATAGTGAGGATCTTGAAAACCAAGAGGTTAGGACATGAAGACTTATTCATGAAGATGACCATAAAGAAAGACATTATTAACATCAAGTTGGCAGACTAACCAATTTTTAGAAAAAGCAATGGTGAGGATGAGATGAATAGTAGTGGCTTTAGCAACAAGACTGAAGGTGTCAATATAGTTAATACCAGAAGCTTGGTGAAAACTAGTGGCAATCAAACAAGCTTTATAACATTTAATAGTGTCATCAGGATTGCATTTGGTGTGAAACACCCATTTACAACCGACAATGTTTAGCATTGCGATGGAGAAGGAACAAGAGTCCAAATATCATTGCGATGGAGAGCAATGAACTCATCAAGCATAGCCTGATTCCAGGGAGGAAATTTATTTGCTTGGGTAAAGGACATCGGCTTAGGAGACGATTTCGTAAGCATATAGTAGGTGATGTAATCAGAAAATAATCAAGGAGTATGGATCAGATCACAGGTCCATGTGACCATTATATAAGAAGATTGTGTTTAATGAGATGGTGGAGGGGTACAAAGTTTAGTGGTAAAGAAGACGGAGGGAGTGGAGTGAAAGGTAAAGGAAGTGAGCAAAGTGTGGTGGGTAAGGATGTAGACGATGTGAATAGAGAGTGAGCATAAAGAAAATCATGTTCAAGGGAAAAAAATGGCGAAAAATATACAGTTTGGATGTTTAAGGATCAAAGCAACGATAGTCTTTATACCGAAAATAGTAGCCAAAGAAGACATATATAGTAGATTTATGTATGAATTTATCAAGGTGAGTGGAATCAAAAAAAGGAAAGTAAGTACATTCACAAACTCGTAAATTAGAGAGATTTGGTAAGATAGTGTAGTAATTCATGAGGAGAATTGTTATTGACGATAGGAGTTGGTAAAAAGTTGATAAGGTAAATAGCAGTAGAGAAAGTTTCAAACCAGAAAACTTTAGGAAAATAAGCATAAAGAAGGTGGTGGAGACCTATTTCACTCGTATAACAAATTTTGCGTCCAACAAAACCAATTTGTTGAAGAATGTAAGGACACCAAATCCGATAAGTGATGCCATTGATTGTAAAGCATCAGTCAAAGGCACCTTTAATAAGTTCAAGAATTCCATCGCATGGAAACTGTTTAAAGAATAATTTTTCAATTGTAATTTTAAAAGTTTAAAAAATATGCCGAGCAACTACATTCTTCCAAACTCTGATTATTTTATCATGTTTTCAGAGCTCACTCCCTACTTTCTTTTCATTTTTAAAATCCTTATTACACTCATCCAATTTCAGTCATACAAAAACATAACCCACAAACAAATACTTTGCATTACCAAATTCACATAATCAATAACTAATCATAACTTCGATTTCAACTATAGCAAAATGTATTACTAGAATACAACACCTAAACATTACCATCTAGTCTGTTAGTCATATTAACTACACACCTTGACAGAAACATCCACAACCATTTGTCCAAAACTTCCCACATGAATACAAGAACCTGGCCCTCATTCCATCACCGCTTCACCAATACCAGCTATAGCAGAACCTACCACTCCAATTTTACCCTACAATTAATTAACCAAATTTCCTCACCATACCCCTAGACGCGACAAATTACCTTATTTGACTAAATCAAGTCCAAGTTGTTCTCTTCTCATTAATAACATGATAAAATAAACAGAGTTTGGAAGAATGTAGTTGTTTTTCATTGCGCTTTGTGAAAGGCCTGTGAGACTTTATTTACAAGTTAAAACAGAATTAGAAAGAGATTTACGGATTATACTACAGCTAATAATTTGATCTATTTTGATATAAGCTTATCTACATTGAATAGTAATCTTATCTCCAAAGATTGAACATACACGTAAATCAAACATTATCACTAGACAATATTCTGAATTAACATTGGGTAACAATCAACATTTAAGAACTTTAAGTTGGTTTTATAAAGAAGAAAATTACAACTACTAGATTTAAAGAGGGACCATTACTTATGGTTGTACAATCACTTTGATATGCAATGAAGTCATCCATAATCATACATATTTATTCGCACCGCAATAGCTAGAGAAGAGGTTGCAATCATAGAGCTCATAAGGATATGTTGTTATACAATCAGAGCTTGCTGGTGATGTTGATATTACGCACTTTGGATGGCTTTGGAGTGGTGGTATCCTTTGGTAGGAGAATGGAGAGAACGCCGTTTTCGACTTGAGCCTTAATCTGATCAACCTTCACGTTTTCTGGCAATTCAATTTGCCGAGAGAAGTGCTTGCTTCCTGGAACTCCCCTCTCAAGCAAATGATAGAAGATTTCGTTTACAGCGGATGGGGACTCCTGATCTTTGCCAAGCTCTCCCTTTATATGCAATAAATTGCCATCTTCCACTTGAATCTTTATGTCCTCTTTGCTAAATCCTTTCCCATACAAGGAAACGCTGTAAGAAGATTTTTTATATAAAAAAACAAAAAGGAAATAGATGAAATAATTAAGGAGGAGGAGTAGACAAGTGAATGGAACCTGGAACGTTGAGTTTGATGATATGGGAGGAGGGAGTTTCAAACCAGTCGAGAAGAGGAGTTGCTGCTGACGACGACGATTCACTAAAAATGAGAGGCCTCCCGAAAAGCCGATTAATTGGATGCCCAAACCAAAGATGTTTATCTCCCATTGCGATTGCTTATTACCCACAACTCCAGAGAGAATGAAAGTGAGTCCGTTGGCTTAGAAGTCTGAAGAATTTGCGCTCTTATTTGTAGGTCTGTGACACTCCAGAAGCTTCTCTTTTTCTTTAGTACATCTCTTTCAATGAATGTTCCCGATTGGATATGGACGCTTTTCATTCTAGAACCGTGTACAGGGCGTGCAGCAGCTACAACTTTAATAAAATTTTAAAAGATAAACAATTCTACTTCAACCTATTTTTTTAATTTTTTATTTAAGTAATTAATTTTTTAAATTTTTTTACAATTTATTATAAAATATAAATTTTATTAGTAATTTGTTAATTTAGCTAATTAAATCTTTGTTAATTGAGACATAAAACAATTACATATTATGAATAAGTAACATTTGATTAACCAAACTAGCAAATTATTAACAGAATTAACAGTTTGAACTGAATTATTAATATTTTAAAATATAAACACCAAAATTTTAAAAATATTAAAAGGTTAGTATTGCTTGTCCCAAATTTAAACAAGCAGAGGTGAGATGGTTTCAATTATTCTTTTGCAAATATTTTTATTATTTCACATTATTTTACAAGAATCTTATATATATATATAGAAAGAGAGAGAATTGTATTCACTAAAATAATTTGATAGTTAACAAATTTTGATAGAAACTCTAACTTTAAGAATATATATGAAGTGAATAACTTAATTATTAAGATAATAATCGATAAAGGACAAATAAATTTATAAATTTTGAAGATGGTCAACTATTAATAAATTTTAATTACTTTGAAATATGTAAAATTTTAATTATCTACAATTTTAAACAAGTTTAAAAATTGCGTCCCACTAAATATGATACAATAAATGTAGCATCTTACTCCCGCAAGACCCGAATTCGACATCGATAGGTGATGTCTGAGCTCGTGCCCCGCGAGAGTGACGTGTTAAGACACTCATTCATTCGAAAATCGATATAAAAACTTTTTTTTCTTTGAAAACCACAATTACACATATTATGCGGAAGTTAAGCATCACATAGGGCCCACACTCAATCATAAACACTTTCAATCATAGTAATAAAATCAACAATAATTTCAATAGCCATTCGGGCCTTTTCACAAATACAAAACGCTTTAGTTATTTCGGAATACAATTTTATACAAAAAGTTGCGGAATAAAAAATTCAATACAAATTAAGGAAATGCAATGCAGACGCGAACTGATCCCGACCTCTATCCTTCACTTATATGCTGTAGGTATACTCCCGTTGGCCTAACGGAGTATTCTTCTGATCCTGAAAAATAATTACAAATTTTGGGTGAATTTTGCGAACTTAATGAGTGACCATCATCGATAGCTCACCCAGTCACATAACACATAAATCACGTTATTGCACATCTCACATTATTTCACATTTCACATGCAATACACTTAATCATTCATATTATGCATATGCCATGCACATGAGACTCACTTTCTATTTCTTACTTTGTTATGACAAAGTTCCTAAACTGTCCCGTATTTATTAGATACTGGGCTCATTAATAACTGTCCCTTATCCGCTTGGGGGATACAGGGCTCATTATACATATTGAGCCTTAGGCTCCTAATCACTTTCGAGCTCGAGACTCATTTTCACTTTTCACTTTCTGAGCTTTAAGCTCTTTTCACTTTCGGTGGCTACTACAGTCACGACTGCCATTATATTTATGTGGAGTTACAAGTTAATGTCCAAGGGTGAAAATACAGTTTAGTATTATAAGTGTGAGCAAACTAGAAATATCATGAGAGATTGTCCAGATAAGGAGTAAAAGGACAAAGGAAAAATTAATGATCCATCAAGGTATGCTAATATGGTGTAGAGTAGGGACTTAGATTACAGTAATAGAGATATGCTTTATGTTTCAACCAGCCAAATTTAAGACTCATAGCTTTTGGATATGGGATTCTCACATCACATGACACTAAATAAAGATTGGTTTACATACACATGTCAGCCAACTTTAAGATTATTGGGTTTAGGGGTGACAAAGCGTGCATAATTATCAAAACAAAACATGTTAGGTTTAAGATATTTGATGGCATTGTTAGGACACTAAGGGGTATTCGGTATATACTCGATTTAAGAAAGAACCTGATCTTCTTAGACATCTTACATGCAAATGGTTTTAGTTATAAAACTATTGGACATAACATTAAGGTGGTAAAGAACAAAATGATTGCTATGAAAGGACCAAAATTAATGAAAAAATCTACAGATTGATAGGAAGCATAATTGTAAGTGGAGAAGCTACAAAAGTATAGTAAAAGTGACATCATACTAATTTATGACATGTATGGTTGGGTCATCTTAGTGAGAAAGAGATGATGGAACTTTGATTGATTTCTTTCTATGTATATAAAAATTTATCAACGTTAAAACCGCAAGTGCACGACATAGTTTCAGCTAGCACAAGTAAGTACGGGTCAATTCTGCAACGAATGTAAGTACTAGTAATTACCTTTTTCTATTATCTATCCGTTGAATTAGATTTTGGATTTTATTAAAAATTAAACTAAACAAATAAATTAAGATTTTAAATAATAATAAACGTAGAACAAAGAAAATTCTAAGAAAAGTGAATATCATATAGTAATGTTTAGGTAATGAATTCCCCCTAAGAGTCCTTAAATATTAACCCTTTATTATGCAATTAAATTATTGATTATTAGACTGTGTAAATGCATATCTTATGTTAATATCTTTCTCAAGACTATTAACAACTAATCCATCAATTGATTAACAAAAATCTTTCTAGTTAAAACCCTTAGGATTACATTATCGATTTGTGAATTTCACTATTACGTTTGACCCTAATCTAGAGAATTTATGTCGACCTGTCTTTAGATTTACATGCAAATCCTTCCAATTATGATAGATTTATTCACACAAGATGATTTCTCAGTTTCAATCAGATAAAATCAAATCATGCACTAATATTCTGGATATATTAGAAAAAATATATAACGTATGACTAAATAGAAAGAACCTGATCTTTCGGTATGTACTCAATTTAAGAAAGAACTTAATCTTTTTAGACATCTTACATGCAAATGTTATTAGCTATAAAACTGTTGGAGATAACATTAAGGTGGTCAAGGACGCAATGATTGCTACGAAAGGGCCAAAATTAATGAAAAATCTACAAATTGATAGGAAGCATAATTGTAAGTGGAGAAGCTACAAAAGGAGAGTAAAAGTAAAATGATACGAATTTACGACATATATGGATGGGTTGTCTTAGTAAGAAAGAGATGATGGAACTTTGATTGATTTCTTTCTATGTTTATAAAAACTTTAAGTGCACGGCATAGTTTCAACTAGTATAGGCAAGTACAGGTTGATCCCACTAGGACTGTAAGTACTAGTAATTACCCTTTTTATTATCTAATCCCCTCCTAAACAAACAAACTAAGGTTTAAAACAATAATGAATGCAAAACAAAGAAAATTCTAAGAAAAGTCAATATCAAATAGTAATGTCTAGATAATGAACCCCCCTAAGAATCCTTCAAATACTAGTTCGTATATTCTCGTGAAGTTATCCTTTAAGATGCTGATTCTGGTTCTAAAGGGCTCTCTATTCCCGTAACCATTTATCATGCAATTAAATTATTGATTATTGGACCGTGGAAATGCCTATCTTATATTAATATCTTTCTCAAGATTATTAACAACTAATCCATCAATTGATTAACAAAAATCCTTCTAGTTAAAACCTTTAGGATTACATTATCGATTTGTGAATTTCATTATTACGTTTGACCCTAATCTAAAGAATTTATGCCGACCTATCTCTAGATTTACATGCAACTTCTTCCAATTATGGTAGATTTATTCACACAAGAGGATTTCTCAATTTCAATCATATAAAATCAAATCATGTACTAATATTCTGGATATATTAGAACAAAAGTATAACCCATAACTAAATAGAAAGAACCTGATCTTTCGGTATGTACTCGATTTAAGAAAGAACATGATCTTCTTAAACATCTTATATGTAAATGGTAGCTATAAAACTATTGGAGATAACATTAAGGTGGTAAAGGATGCAATGATTGTGATGAAAGGATTAAAATTAATAAAAAATCTACAGATTGATAGGAAGCATAAGTGTAAGCAGAGAAGCTACAAAAGTATAGGAAAAGTAAAATGATACTAATTTATGACATATATGGTTGGGTCATCTTAGTGAGAAAGAGATGATGGAACTTTGATTGATTTCTTTCTATGTTTATAAAAACTGCAAGTGCGCGGCATAGTTTCAACTAGCATAGGCAAGTATGAGTCAATGCCACTAAGGCTGTAAGTAGTAGTAATTACCCTTTTTCTATTATCTAACTATTGAATCAGATTTTGGATTTTATTAAAAATTAAACTAAACAAAGAAACTAAGATTTGAAACAATAATGAACACACAACAAAGAAAATTCTAAGAAAAGTCAATATCAAATAGTAATGTTTAAGTAACGAATCCTCCTAAAAATCCTTAAATATTAACCCTTTATCATGCAATTAAATTATTGATTAGTGGACCTTGAAAATGCCTACCTTATATTAATATCTTTCTCAAGATTATTAACAATTAATCCATCAATTGATTAACAGAAATCTTTCTAATTAAAACCCCTAGGATTACATTATCAATTTGTGAATTTCACTATTACGTGTCGACCTATCTCTAGATTACGTACAACTCCTTCCAATTGTGGTAGATTTATTCACACAAGATGATTTCTGAGTTTCAATCATATAAAATGAAATCATGCACTAATATTTTGGATATATTAGAAAAAAATATAATGCATGACTAAATAGAAAGAACCTGATCTTTCGATATGTACTTGATTTAAGAAAGAACCTGATCTTCTTAGACGTCTTACATACAAATGGTATTAGCTATAAAACTAATGGAGATAACATTAAGGTGGTAAAAGACGCAATGATTGCTACGAAAGGACCAAAATTAATGAAAAATCTACAAATTGACAGGAAGCATAATTGTAAGTGGAGAAGCTACAAAAGTAGAGTAAAAGTAAAATGATACTAATTTATGACATATATGGTTGGGTCGTCTTAGTGAGAAAGAGATGATGGAATTTTGATTGATTTCTTTCATGTTTATAAAAATTTATCAATGTTAAAACTATATGTGCATGACATAGTTTCAACTAGCACAGGCAAGTACGGGTCAATCCCACTAGGACTGTAAGTACTAGTAATTACCTTTTTTCTATTATCTAACCGTTGAATCAGATTTTGGATTTTATTAAAAATTAAACTAAACAAATAAAGTAAGATTTAAAATAATAACGAACGCATAACAAAGAAAATTCTAAGAAAAGTCAATATCAAATAGTAATGTGTAGGTAATAAATCCCCCTAAGAATCCTTAAATATTAACCCTTTATCATGCAATTAAATTATTGATTATTGAACAGTGGAATTGTCTATCTTATATTAATACCTTTCTCAAGACTATTAACAACTAATCCATCAGCTGATTAACAGAAATCTTTCTAGTTAAAACCCCTAGGATTACATTATCGATCTGTTAATTTCACTATTACGTTTGACCCTAATCTAGGGAATTTATGTCGACCTATCTCTAGATTTACATGCAACTCCTTCCAATTATGGTAGATATATTCACACAAGAGGATTTCTCAATTTCAATCATATAAAATCAAATCATGTACTAATATTCTAGATATATTAGAACAAAAATATAACGCATGACTAAATAGAAAGAACTTGATCTTTCAGTATCTACTCAATTTAAGAAAGAACCTGATCTTCTTAGACATCTTACATGTAAATGGTTTTAGCTATAAAAATATTGGAGATAACATTAAGGTGGTAATGGACGCAATGATTGCTATGAAAGGACCAAAATTAATAAAAAAATCTACAAATTGATAGGAAGCATAATTGTAACTGGAGAAGCTACAAAAGTAGAGTAAAAGTAAAATGATACTAATTTATGACATATATGGTTAGGTTGTCTTAGTGAGAATGAGATGATGGAACTTTGACTGATTTCTTTCTATGTTTATTAAAACTTCAAGTGCACATCATAGTTTTAACTAGCATAGGCAAGACAGGTCAATCCCACTAGGACTGTAAGTACTAGTAATTACCCTTTTTCTATTACCTAACCATTGAATAAGATTTTATATTTTATTAAAAATTAAACTAAACAAATAAACTAAGATTTAAAACTATAATGAACATAGAACAAAGAAAATTTTTAGAAAAATCAATGTCAAATAGTAGTGCCTAAGTAATGAATTCACGTAAGAATCCTTAAATATTAACCTTTTATCATGCAATTAAATTATTGATTGTTGGATCGTAGAAATGCCTATCTTATGTTAATATCTTTCTTAAGACTATTAATAAGTAATACAACAGTTGATTAATAGAAATATTTCTTGTTAAAACCCTAGGATATATTATCAATTTGTGAATTTCACTATTACATTTGACCCTAATCTAGCGAATTTATGTCGACATATCTCTAGATTTGCATGCAGCTCCTTCCAATTATGGTAGAGTTATTCACACTAGAGGATTTCTCAATCTCAATCATATAAAATCAAATCATGCACTAATATTCTAGATATATTAGAACAAAAATATAACGCATAATTAAACATTAATAAATTAATCAATAAAATTGCATTAAATAAAAGATCAAATCATATTGTTATCATAACTTAGGGTTCATCATACTTTGACACTAAAAAACTTAATTCCTATCCATAGTGAAGTAAAGCACACGTTAGTATAGAAATTACTTATAATAGATGATATACACAAGAAGGGGGTTGAATTGTGTATTCTTTTCACGGATACAAATTCTTTGTATTTCTATTAAGAACTTCTCTGATTTGTTAAAAGAAAATCACTAAAAAAAATTGTTATGAGTTAAATCGCAAATAACTTCTATATACTTGTATAAGAACAAAATATACTAAGTTGAGAGATAGAGAATAGACACTGCGATTTTATACTGGTTCACCCCAAACCGTGGGCTACGTCTAGTCCTCAGAATTCGTCTGAGTATTCA
>JAOTAY010000005.1:8672810-8688620 GCA_025629805.1 Erythroxylum baracoense
GATATCCTTTTTGTGCACGAGAATATCCCAGAAAGACACACTTGAGCGATTTGGGATCCAATTTCGAGACCTGAGGTTGCATATCTTGAACAAAGCAAGTACACCCAAAAATTCGAGGAGCTAGAGGGAACAATGTAGATGAGGGAAAGAGAAGAGATGAATAATACCATGCTGAGAGAGATAAGAATGAAAAGTTTTCTGTGTATTGCTTAGAATGATACTACAAGTATTTATACATGAATACATAGGTTTAAAATGGAAAGTAATTCCTATAATCATACTAAATCCCTATAACTATGATATGTACATTAACTACATAATCCCTCTAATTACGTAATTGCTATATTCTGTAACAGGTAATATGATCTTTTTTGTTTTATAATCCCACGGCCTTTCTGGGATAATAGTTAGGTTATGCTGATCTTTTCTATAATGATTTATTTATTTGTTGTTTGCTATGCATGACTTTTTGAACAATTCATTTGTAGAACATGATAGCTGTAATCTTATATAGATGTAAAACATTGTTCTTTAAATTTCTACAATCTTATTCCTGCATAGTGGGATAGTTTACACTTGTCTGCAATGAGTATTGGGCCTTTTGAAAATTTCCTTAATGCAAACACAGGATCGTTGGAAGCCTTTATGCAGCATCAATTCATTCGTAGAACATGATAGCTGTAATCTTAAATAGATGTAAAATATTGTTCATTAAATTTCTAAAATCTTGTTCCTGGATAGTTGGGTAGTTTACACTTGTCTGGAACGAGCACCCATATTGGGCTTCTGAAAAATTTCCTTGTTCAAAAACAGGATCGCTGGAAGCTTTTATGCAGCATCTGTGGTGTGGCTTATGGAGCTTGCATCCAAGTAAGATTTTTGCTTATCTTATGAGGCTTGATCATTACAATGCTTGTATACTTCACTCAGTTGTTATCATGTAAGACCTGCAGTACGTAAGTTCTGATTCCTCTCGTGTTATTGTCTATGTTGATTTGGTTAGCTTAATGCATAAGTTAAAATCCCTTTTTTGATAAATATTTTGTCCCCAATTATGGATAAGGGTTTGTTGCTTTATACTTTTTTTTTGGTGTAATTGTTAATGAATATTAACGGCTCATTTTGTAATTGAGAAGCCCAATCTGCAAGTCTTGCATGTTATAGAAGATATTAAACGAGAAAGCAAACCAGAAGCCTTGTCTGTTACTCAACAAATTTTTAGGCATCAGGTTCTTTATGGGCTTTGATTTAGGTAACAGGAAAATCAGGGTAAAAAGGACAAAAGCAGTGTTTGAGGGGACCAATGGCAACATGTCACCTGCTGTCTAATTGAAGATGAAATCTTTTCTTTTGGTTCTTTTATTTTTTCCTAAAAATTTTTATTTGAAGTTATCTGTACAACTTCGTCTCACCCTGCATGTAGATTAACATGGCATCACAAGATAAATGTATGTTTACATGGTTTACAATCAGACAAAGTAAGCAAAACACAAAAATAGTCCATACTGCTCTATGTGTTTAGTATATTCATCTATTCACTTGCTCTCTGTTATGTGCCCGTGCTTGGGATCAAGTCCAAGAACGATTCTCAGGAAAGTTAATCTCTTTCCCCTTATTTACGTTGGTTTCCTTCCTTGCAGAACCTATTTTTGGTGATGAAAAACTGGCAGCACTTGTCAAAGACAAGGTCTGCCAAGATTGGTCTAAATTACTCTACTTCTAATTAGCTAATTTTTATGATAACTTCTTCGTTTTTTTATTGCATAATGTAATAGCCTTATATAGGCAAAGAAACATAAAAGTTCCACCTAAACTAGGACTCCTAGAAAGACTCCTATTCAAGCTGTCTTTACTAACGTAACTATAACAGAAACTAGTGCAGAAATAATAGACTCTTACTAAAAATAAAACACTCTTCTAATAGACTCCTAATAAAACACTCCCCTTTGCAAGCAGTAGGTCCTTCCCACAATGCATCCATATCACTCTCTCTCATAAAACTGCACATGTTTCTAATTTAAATTTTAACTACATTTTCCATGTAGTGTTCAAACAATAATTGCCGGGTAGCATATCATCCTCTTTGTGCACGTGCTGCTGACCTTTGCGTTGAGGTATTCTTTTCCTTTGTTGCAATTATTAAGAGATGCTTGTTTTATGTTCCCATTTATTAAGTTACCAATATATGTGGTAGTTCGAATAGCTTATATTTACTTTAAAATGCATCTTTCCGTACGGTTAACAGCTTGAGGATGAGGACAGACTGCATCTCCTTTCTTTTGATGATGATGAAGATCACCAATGTATTCAGTTGCTTTCCTTCTGTAAAAGGCACAAACAGCCATCAAATGACAGGCCAGTCACAGATGAAAGGATTAGTAGGATTGCTCATTGCTGTTCTAATTATGCTCCGCCATTTAATCCATCTGGTTGTGCTCGTAGTGGTATGCTTTCTAAGCTTCTTATTTGGTTTTAAGTATCAGATGCTTGCCTGCAATGATGCATCACAGTATCTCATTTGTATATATTACTTCACTCCGAGAGAGTTGATCAAGTGCTTGCCTTTCAGATAAACTTATATTCATGAACCATGAGTTACTAGTTTCATATAGTTATTGCAGCCTTCCAAAACCTATGATTTTTTATAGATTCAGCGGTTTAGTTTGTGAATATCCGGTTAAGAAAAAAGTCTGTTCATAATTTCTCTAAATCTTAAAAGTCCACTCATAGTTTCTCTAAATCTTCTTGAACTACAATAGAGCCTTACAGTCAATTTGGAAGACGAGGAAGGAAAGAACCCGAGGTCCTTGCTGCTGCATCCTTGAAGCGCTTGTTTATAGAGAATCAGCCTTATCTAGTTGGTGGTTTCTGTAAGCATGATTCATCTGGTGGTAAATTGCCATCAAATGGAGTTGCTGGCTCTAGATTTTCTTTTAATTTACAAAGGTTTAAGGCCTGTCAGCTGGATTCTCCCGACAATATTCTCTCTATGGCTGAGAAGTATAAATACATGCGGGAGATGTTCCGGAAGAGATTGACATTTGGTAAATTTCTTAGCATTCCTACAGGTACTGGGAGGACCATTTGGGCTCTGGAGATTTATATGATGATTTGTTTGTTGTTGTTTATAGGAAAATCAGGAATTCATGGATTCGGCATCTTTGCTAAGCAGGCATATAGAGCAGGAGACATGGTAAAATTAATCTGCAGTTTGCATATTGAGTATGGTGAAATTAATTTGGATATTAATATATACTCAAATTGACAAGTATATTGGTGGGAGGCTTCTATAATCTGGATGGTTTTCAGGTGATTGAATATACAGGTGAACTTGTTAGACCACCTATTGCTGATAGGAGAGAACGATTCATATATAATTCATTGGTGGTATGTTTATTTGCATTGTGTTTTCATCTGTCCCTTTGTCTATTGCTTATAGTTCTGGGAACGTAATGTGTGGCTGTCATCCCAAGACTGATTGATTCTTACCATTTAAAAGCCCTTGCTTTAGCTTTTATAACCAAAATCTTGACTAATTCCTTAAAATCAGGGTGCTGGGACTTACATGTTTCGAATTGATGATGAATGCGTCATTGATGCTACAAGAGCAGGAAGTATTGCTCATTTGATAAATCACTCATGTGAGGTGTGCATTTTCTCTTAATAATTCTTTATTATTCAACATTGTGACTGTAATTGATAGAAATTCTACTTGGGTAAGCTTCCAATGGATGTTTGGTTTGACTAATGCCATAAAAGATGAAAGCTCATTGGCATATTGCAATTTCAATTCTTTTTTTTTTTCCTTTTGCCGGATGCTTCATTTATGAAGAGCACCAACTTGTACTTCTTTCATTTTGTTTATTGTTGTGCAGCCCAATTGCTACTCAAGAGTGATAAGTGTGAATGGTAATGAGCACATTATTATATTTGCAAAAAGAGATATTAGAAGATGGGAAGAACTCACATATGACTATAGGTTTTGCCCAATTTCTCAACATCTAGAATTCGTCTGTACTCTTGGGATGCATGCTGATTCTTTTTATTGACAGGTTTTTCTCAATTGATGAACAATTGGCATGCTACTGTGGATTTCCAAGATGCCGAGGTGTGGTTAATGACATTGAAGCAGAGGAGCAGGTGGCACAGCAATATGTGCATCCCAGTGAATTAACAGACTGGAGAGGAGAATGAAAAATGGTTGGTAAGTTTACGATGAAAAATGGTTGGTATGTTTACGACTTATTTTTCTACTGTTGAAATCTCCTCTTTATTCTTGTTTTTTGTCTGTATAGTACTAACTTGTAATTCATGGTAACATAAACATTAGGATCAGATGTTCATGTTGTTGCAATGGCTTCTAATATTGTCCATGGATGGACAACATTTTACTTAAATCATAGGGCAGTATGAATTTTGGCATTGATACTAATCGGGATGATGTTCTGGTATATGGTCAGTATTATCTTGCAATCTCCGTCACTTCTCAAAATTTAACATTTGAAATTTGTTCTTATATAGTTGTATTATGGTGATTGAATGCTTGTGGATAGAATTTTTGTGAAATAGCTAAGATGTTTCTCTACAGTTCTTTAAGGGCTTCATAATTATCATCAAGAACATGTACACCTACATCTTTTCTTTTTTTTTTTTTTTGCCCCCAACGAGGAACCCACAACTGCTACCTTTTGAATGCACATTGAGTACATCTTCAGGTGCACATAATAACTCACCAATCAACATGCTCTGGAAAAATCATTTACTAGCCAGTTACTCAAAATCAAGAGACGGACTCAGTGCTCAAGTGATTGGTAGTAAACTCAGATGTAACGCAAACAATGTACCTCTAATGTGAAATCCTTGAGAATCCGGTGACTCGAAATCAAACCCATGATTTCTAGCACTAGAGGGGCTTGGCTGTCCCTACTACTAGTTATTCTCCTTAAGGGGCAAGTTCAGTTACATCTTTGTTACCTATAACTGTTTTGTCTGTTCAATCAGAATTTGTTTTCTTTTAGTTTAGCCTACTCGCTAATTCTTCTACTTCATGCTTTTTCTACTAAATCTTTTAGCTTAGCATACAAGATTTTCTTGATAATTTGAATATAACTTTACTTTTGCAGTTATACTAAATCTTTTTTCTGGCTTATCAGTTTCTTGATAATGTAAGTTTCCTTTTACAGTTCGTGCAATCATTTACATTTGTATGCTTCTGATCATTGCAGAAATTCGTCATTATTTAGTATGCTGGATTTGGATCTTGTAAAGCTTGGATTGTTTCCTCTACATAAACTGCTGTCTTTCCAGGACATCTTGCCGAAAGAGAGTTTTGGAGCTTTTAATCTTTGGTTTCATGCTCTCTTTTCTAGTCTCCCACTGAGAAAATGCAAATAAAGTGATCCAGCTTCCTCTAGCTATTTACTTGGTCTGGAAAAACAAATTTGTGAAAGAAGCTGATTACTGTAACTTCCATTAAGCATCCATAAAATATAGACGTTGAGTTTTCTTAACTGTACCCTGTTCCTTTTCGCTTATTTTTGACCGTAGATAGGTACTAATTCAATTGTGTAAATCTTTGTAAAAATAACTTTTATATCTTGGGGATGAAAAGTTGGTGTTCGGGGCATCTACATACTATGTTATATCTTACTTTCTTGAAATGTAGTACTTTTACATCTCTGCTTTCTGCTAATTCCATATTATAATTTAATTTGGTCATGTGAAAGGAGGTTAGTTAAGGCTAATTAGTAATTCCCAATGTGCATTACGTTTCTGAAAAATAAATGTTTGGTAAGAAGTTGCATTAAGAGCAAGAGTGCTTTTAATGTTTGATTTAGACACTGAAATTTTTTGTATCTTGGTGTTATGAGTTTGTTCCGAGTATTCCGATCCGGTATCCACTTTTGCATTGTATTCTTATGAACTCCAATAGCAAACCTTCAATGCGTAATTGGTAATTGGTAATTTGTAGTTTATGTTATTGTTGCAAGTTGTTATGAGGTGCTCACATTGGCAATTCTGGGAGCTTGCTCTTGCACTTATAGCTTATTATAGCTCATGTAAACTGGATCTCGCTAAGAGTTGCTTTCCACAGGAATTTGATCCTATCTTCACAAAATGAGTTCAAATGTTGGTATGATATTGCGTTCCAATTATCAGAGAGCTACCGTGATGTGGTTGGTTTTCAATCGAAGAATTATGGTGGCGAACACTTGTTAAGTGCTTCATGTTGGATCTTGACACGTTTGAACCTAAGCATTTATTGACATCTAATTTCATCATTCTATGGTGATTACTTGAACATGAATAATAATTTTTAATTTAAGTTCAATTTAATTAATTCATTTCGAGTTTAAAAATTTGATTGAATTATATGCAAATAATATATAATTAATATATTTATGATCATGTTATATTTTATTATTGTCTTCTGGTTAAACTTTTTAGAATAGTGGTTTTTGAAAAAAAAAACTATTAAAAAAATTTTAACTTTAAAGGCATAAACAAACATACCGGAGAAAATCATTGCTTAAGAATAAGGTTATGAAGAATTTTGATTTACTAATAATAATATTTTTTAGCTTACGTTTGAGCGAGATTTTAATAAGATAATCATAAATATCTTAGTCGACAACAAAATGGGAAGAATAAATTAATTATTAAAAGAAAATAAGAAAGAAGTTGTCGGTGGGAGCTTGAGGCAAGAATCAAGATGTTATGTTCATCAAGTGAAATCCAGCCTGTTGTCACTAAACCTCTAGCAACTATTACTCATCAAGCAATCTCCACCGTCCATCCTTGTGCAACCTAATGCCAACTTAAGCAAACTTCTAACTGCTGGTTCATGGATGCTGGAAAGAGACATCTGAGCAAACTCTTTGGGTTCCTTCTCTTTTACACCCCTCTAGAAACTCCCTCAAAACTAAGTTCGTAACAATCCCCAAGTAGATCCAGCTACCTCTGCTCTTCTCTGGTAAGTTAAAGGTTTTCTCTTTCTGTCAAAGTTTTGTTCTTTCTGGATTTTAAGCAATGTGTAATGATTTCCATGCTGTCTTTCGGTAGAAGTTTTGATCTTTATGGATTTTAAGCAAAACATAATGCTTTCCTATCTGGGATTTGCAAATGTTGGGTCTACAGGAGATCAGAGATGGAGAAAATGAGAAAGGACATCTGGGTACTTCTGGTAATTTGTGCATTGACTGTGGCATGCGTAACTGGTGATGATTCAGAAAAGACAGTGGTGAAAACGGTCAAGGGAAAGAAGGTTTGTAAAAGAGGGTGGGAATGCAAGGAATGGTCCGTGTACTGTTGTAATCAGACAATTTCAGATTTCTTCCAGACTTATCAGTTCGAAAATCTTTTCTCCAAGAGGAATTCTCCAGTGGCTCACGCCGTTGGTTTCTGGGATTATCAGTCTTTCATTACTGCCTCTGCTATTTATCAGCCTCTTGGATTTGGAACCACCGGTGGCAAGCTTATGCAGATGAAGGAGATCGCCGCTTTTTTTGGTCACGTCGGCTGCAAAACCTCTTGTTAGTAACTTTCTTATCTTGTTCTTGGATGTTATGTCTTGTTCGAGATTGTGCAAAAATCTAGCCGCTACAAATGATTACACATGTTTTTTTTTAATTCTTTTGTACCGTTTCTGGTTCCGATGTTTTCTGGTAATTTCTTTGCTTGATTCGAATGTATTGAGCAGGCTATGAAAGAAACATTTGGTGGATTTGTGTTCATTTATGTGCTTAAGTCGCCAAGGAAATCTTGTTTTGTCTTTTTTAAAGCAGTTGTTGTTAACATGTTTTATTCTGTTTTCGTTTCTTTGATTTGTTTTGAGAACAATAATGTTACTGGTGATAATTTTGCAGGTGGTTATGGAGTTGCTACTGGAGGACCATTGGCTTGGGGTCTTTGCTACAACAGAGAAATGAGTCCTAGTCAGTCCTACTGTGATGACTACTACAAATACACCTTTCCTTGCAGCCCTGGGGCTGAATACTATGGCCGTGGTGCTCTACCAATATACTGGTAGGTTATGTATATCTTTATTTTACTGCGATATTTATGGTCCAACTGTTGTGGAGAGATAGTTACACAACAGTCTACTGTTGATAGTTAACTGTTTAACTGATAATACTTGGGATTTATATGCTGCTGCTGCTTCTGTCATTGTAGGAACTATAATTATGGAGCTGTTGGACAAGCTTTGAAGGTGGATTTGCTGAACCATCCTGAGTACATTGAGCAGAATGCTACTCTTGCCTTTCAAGCTGCAATTTGGAGGTGGATGACCCCAATCAAGAAATCACAACCTTCAGCTCATGATGCATTTGTAGGTAACTGGAAGCCCACGAAGAACGACACATTGTCCAAACGGGTTCCTGGATTTGGTGCCACAATGAATATTCTCTATGGTGATATGGTTTGTGGGCAAGGTGATATTGATGCCATGAACAACATCGTCTCTCATTATCAGTATTACCTTGACTTGATGGGAGTTGGCAGAGAAGACGCTGGTCCCCATGAAGTTCTCACCTGTGCTGAGCAACTTCCTTTCAACCCATCCTCCCCTACTCCTGCTGCATCCTCCTAAGCATTCTTTGCAGCTTTTAGACACTCATTGATTGATGCCATGGTAAATAAAAAACATATGTACAATTAAGATTTGTGAGTTCAAATTAAAGAAAATGTGGATCTTATTTATGCCAGTTTTAGAAACTTATAAACTCATTTTGTGTGTTATTATAATATTCATAGTTTGTGTGGCCTGTACGTGGCATTCCTGTCACTCATTGTTCCTATTTTGTCTTAATACAAGTAAATGTTTAGCGTAAGCTCTTCATTTCTTTTCTTCATTGTCACATTTTTTAGTAGGTCTATCAGAAATAGCTTCTCTACTTTGTAAAGGTAGGTTGCATATTATTAGATCTCTTTAAATTTTGCTTTGATGCGAGACTTAAATTGGCTTCGATATGAAGATGATGATATAGGCATATTGTGTATTATCATTGTTTACTAAAAAAGCTCCTTGAATTATGAAGTCAATAGTTAGTCTTTCCTATTCATATTAAGTGTTCTTTTTCTAATCCAACTTCTACCATTTTATGTACAGTACATATTGTATTGGATGTATGTCTCTGTCAAAAAAAGCCTCTCTTACCTTTTTGGACAAGGTTATTTTTCTAAGACTAAATTATGAAAAGTCGCGCATAATTTGGAGCACAACACTGCAATAACAAGGATTACCTTCAGTTTATATATGCAAAATATGATCAAATTAAGGTTGCGTTTAGATCTGCAGTGCGGTAGGAATAAGTATTTATTTATTGCAGTTTTTAAATGCAATCATATGTTTGAATTTGCGGGTGAACAACTGAAGATAGGAACACATTGAAGTGTCACTGCGGAAATCGATAAGTAGAAAGAGAGATGTAGTAGGAAAGTACTTTTGTGGTAGAAATTGTACTTTTCATTAATAATTTACTGATAATTATTATTTTTCATTATACTCTTGATGAATAAAATGCTTCTTTATATTTTCTTATTTTAATTTAATAATTTAATATTTATAATTTGAATTTATATAATCAATAATATATTTTTTATTAAATATTTAATTTACTAAATTTATTTTATTTATATTTTTCTTATTTTAATTTAATACTTATTATTTATAATTTTAAATTTATATGACTAATATTATATTTTTATGAAATATTATATTTATTAAATTTATTAAATATATATTTTTTATTTTAATTTATAATTTTAATATTTATAATTTTAAATTTATATGATTCATAATATATTTTTTAATTATTTATACAACAATTCATAATTTATTAAATCAATGACCTTTTTAGTTATTTTATCTCTTAATCGCAATCGCAATCGCACTTGTAAATACCTATTTTATGTTTCAGCAATTACCAAAATATCAATTTCAAATACATAAGAATAAGTACTTATTATTTCAGCAAGTTATCAACCGTCACCGCTCTCCTAAATTAAGCCTAAATTGAAGATACCTGATGCATAAGGTTCTTTACATCGTGAGAAAGGTTAATATATGCAGTTTCGTTAAACGAACCTGTAATCTTATGTTCAGAAAAAAATAACTTTTACCAATTATTTCAAGGCTTTTTTTTAATTCTAATACCGACTAAATTTGGAAAATTCATGTTTTTGGTAATAATAATTTCTAGTTTTCATGAAAATGTAGATGTTTTTCTTATCTTTTCTTTAAATCTACTTCCAAGTTTCAAAGTATTGAATCTGAAACACAAAAACATAATGCTTGCAATCAAAACTGTTATACTGAAAGCTTCCTCCTTGATTGTTACCATGTGTCTTTTCTCATGAGGCAATTTTCCCCACCATATTTTCTTTTTCCTTATTATCTGTTCTTCAATACATCGAACAGCAGAAACAGATCAGAAAAACCCGTGGCATGTATTTTCGTCATGTATGCATACGCATAGAGTCCCATAGTTGTCTTAAAAAGTATCATCACAAAAATATCCGTTTAAGCCATAGGTAATGATTAAAACATTGTAATTCAGTTGTTAAAACATTGCAATAGGACATTTTATACATCCATATGGACTGTTGCACTAAGAACACATCAAAGCTCATACACAAACCAATCCCTCCCTTTTCTTTTTATACGCATTATACAAAGAATATGAACTATTTTACAATCCCATAATTGTTTGGAGTTTATATAGACTATACTCGTTACAAAATCCCCGGAAATGGGAAAGAGATAAGAAAAATAAAGCCTTCATAAAAAGTTACAAAATTACAGCCATCAACAACGCAAAAAAGGGATTCCTATTCCTGTGATAATGAAGAGACACTATATTTTATGCGTAAAGCCCACCTTCGGCTTTTGCTACTTTGAATATTTATGGCCCGGTGACGTTGAATGAATTTCTTCCCGAAGAAACAAACAACGACAAAAATGACTACGTAAGAACTTGCGACCCAAAATGGAAAATGGAGAAAGGAAAGAGGCCATTTTGACGATTACTTGGCCAGACTTGACTCAACAATGACTAACCCAAGCAAATGATATAGAGACCTCAGACTCAGAGGTCCCAGTCCCACTATGGGCTTTAGAGGTTCCAACTCAGACGTGTAAAGCCCCATCAACTTGGAAGCTCAGCACTTGCATGACCATTGACCGGTGATTGCCAAACCGACAAAAATCTTCAAAGAGAATGACCATTACCCTGATGGATTGATAAGCAGCAGCAAACAGAAAGAAGCAATTCAAACTTGTGCCACTGTGTGTAAAATATATCTTATGAAGCAGCAGCTGCAGATGCTTTCTGCAGTTTTTCCTTCTCAATCTCTGTTCTTCTCTGTTCAGCATGCTGGGCAACACCATTTGCCAACGCTTGGTGATGAAAATCAAGCGTCTGCATAAGTTTCTGGATCCTTGAAGGATCTGAAGCTTGAATGGCTGAACTCAAAGGAAAAGAAGCTTCAGTTATATGCTAGAAAGAATTATGATTTTAAAGTGCCAAAAGAGAACTGATTAAGGAAGAAAATCTGTCTCACCTTTGATAGTATCCACAAAGAAAATGAAAGGGTCAACCTCATCAATTGGCGATTGCAACTCTTCATCATCGCTGTAGTCATCATCAGAGTCTTCGTCGTCCTCATCACGTGGGCGGAAAGATTTTGCCTGTAACATTAACATTGCAGTTGAAAACCATGTAACATGCATTACATGGATACAAATATTGAACTCAAGGTAATTCATGATATAGAAACTCCACAGATATAAAAAGTAAATGAAAGACTATAGTTCCCGATAGCCGATAGAACAGCATCAAAAGAGGACATGTTCACAGGTACTGTGCCCCTTTCTAAAAATTGGCATTTGTTCCCCCTCCAATTGTTTTCTTAAAGCTTAACAAGCAGCCTAAAATATTTTCCAGAGAAAGTATAAGGAAATATACTAATATGAATCTGGGCCTACTTCATCGTTGTATTGTTAAAATGCTTCCAATAATACAAACAAGGTTGTGAGGACAGACTGAAAATTTTGAAATATTGTTAATTGATAAGAGTTAAAAATAAGGAAATTAACAGTCTCCCCCAGAAAAGAATTTTTTTGTCAAAAATCTCACACATTCTTTTTAAGTGACAGTTGGGTACTTGCCTAAAAATTTCGTTCAAACAACTATAGAGTTACTTGCAAAATCCTAACAACAATACATGAAACATAAAATGGCATAATTATGAGAAAAATTACACACCTGAGCAGCTAACTTTTGGAGCTTAATGCTGTCTGCTTCATCTCCATCCTCAGTATCGTCTCCCATCTCCTTGTCAGACCCATCACCATCATCTTCATCGTCAGATTGGAAACCATCCATATCATCCTCATCTTCAGCTTCTTCTTCCTTAGCAGCTTCTGCCCGCAAACATAATATGAAGAAGAGTTGAAGTCATTAGTATAAACATATGTATGACAACAAATGAATGAAGATGAGTGACGGACCAGCAATTTGATCCTTGTACGCAACTAGGAGATCAAGTGTAGCCCTGAAAACACGCTCCAAAGCCTCGCCAGGCAACTGATCAGCTGGCAGTGAAAGCAATGATGTCAAACCCAAGCAACAAACTTTCTTATCATGTTCCCTGCACCAGAAATCATTTAGATGAGTAAGTCTTCCACTCCCAAAAGTAGAGGTCAAGCATGGAGATTGTGCAACAACGAATATGAGAAGATCAGGAAAATAAACCAAGTCCAAACTCAAAATTGCCACTTTACCACTTCTATATAAAGCATAGTGTGTAAAAACAGAAACACATGTTATTACCTTTTAAAATTAGCTCGAATACCACTCTTTTTCCGTTGCTGCAGCATCTGGAACCAAAGGCCAAAAATATCTGTAGCCACCCCAAGTTTATGCAGTATGCTGAGTGTTAAAGCCGCATTGTAATACAGCGCATTTGCAATCTGCATAAGTATACAAAGTGTTCTATTTACTGTATCTCACTTGTAATAATGTCAAGAACTACAAGTTGAGGACACTCCTATAAGCACGGTGGGAATAAATGAATACTGATTAGCAGGAAAGCAGCACACGATGACAATATGAATTAGGTAAATACCACTAACGTACTAACTAATTTATCATAGACATTTCCTATAATGAATTAAAAGGAATGAGAATATTAAAGGGCAGAGACTCATAAGTTGTTCAACCTTAGCGCCATTTATCTGAAAATTCTTACAGAAAACCTGCACTGCTAGCCTCCTTACCACTTGCATAAGAAGGCATTTCAAGTATGATTTCTTGGTTCTCCGCAACCTCTCAATGGTAACTCTCAGATATGGCTCAATCCAGTGGTCCACCTGCCCTTTACAATTCTGAAAAACTACTTCAATGATCTTTGGGGCAGGTTCGATATCATTATCCTCCAAGTTTCTATCTGTCATGGTCTGCCAAGAATATGAAAAAAGGAAAAACATGAAGCACGTCACTAATAGCAAGTAAGACGATCAATAAAAAATTGAAACTCAAAAACAATCACATGTACTAGGGAGTAATAGTTATATTTTCCTGCAATTAATAGAGCAGAAAATAGTAAAGTAAATTCCTTATAATCAAGAAGAAACTAACAGATGAAATCATATTCCAAAGACTTTGCTGGTAATGAGGCTCCTTGCACGTCAGGAAATGAGCTGTTCCTCTAGAGACATAGTTGTCCAAAGGTACCAAAATGTCTGCATTATATACAATTATGGAATTAATAATTAGAACTTGCAAGAAATATGGTGCTCAAGAAAGTAAAATTTAGGAGACTGTATCACAGCATTAACAGTCTTGTTATTAAGTAGAAATGAAAATTGAAAATATATCACAAGTAATATATCACTAAATCAGAAACACTAGTTCCCAGCGAAGTTGACGAGTTAAAGGATAGACTGCAAGTAACAAATTGCCACCATAACATGAAACATAGTAAATGAGATGCAATGTACCAATACATACTTGGAAAGAAATCTATAGCCCAATCTGCCAATGCCTCCATCATCAAGGGCCAAAGACTCCACATATCCAAAGATATTGTTGGAGAGAAAAAGGTCATATATGAAACAATTTCCAAGACTTCTTCAAATACCTCTGCAGGAATGTAGAAAATAAAAAACGAACTACGTAATTAAGGACTCGATTGATAAACAAAATGACGAAGTACATTCCCCTGGCTAACACCATAATATGTCCCCAAGATTTAAGATTTAAGGTTAACATGACAATGAAAACATGCATACCTTGACCATCAGTTGTCAACATCCTACGCATTATAGGAAGCAAAGTAGGCTCAACTTGGACAAAAAGATGAGGCAGCCTACTAACTGATTCGAGAATTGTGCTGATAGCACGCAAACAACCAACTGCTGCCAAAGCACCAGGATCATCAGCTTCATCATCAGCTTCTGCAGTGTTCATACACCTCCAAAATGCAGCTGCCTGAATTTAAAGAGCCACAATCAGTAATAAAAAGAGTACAAAAATACTCTCCAATGAAAATAAAACAAACATTACCAAATTCTGGCATAAGCCCAGAGCATAGGGTGCCATCTCCTCTCCAAATTTGTCAACTATAGTTTCCAGTGTAAAAACTAGATCCTCATTTTCAACCTCATTCATTAGTTTAAAGAATTCTGGACAAGCAGGATGAAGAAAAGAAAACATACATCATGAATCTTAATAAACTCCCACAACCTCAAGACTCTAGGTGAATTCTCAACAAAAAGTGAAACAGATTACTGGATTGAAGAACATCATACTCTGCATATTTCAGCTTCAGTTTCCAGATCACACTACATAGTTTTAGAAATTAAGTTTTAAGGCTTAAATAAAGAAAACGTTTCCTGGTCAGCATGTAAATACTCACAGGAAAGTCAAGTGTACCATATTATATAGGCCCATACATGCCATGTTGGGAACATATCAGACAGAAAACAGTATTGAAATAATGTACTGTACCAGGTATTTGTACCGGGATGTACTGCAAAATTTCAGCTTATGACCAGTACAGAGATAGAAGCCAAAATATAAAAAATTATCGGGTAAGAATTGAAAATTAGAAAAAGTTGGATGACAATTGAAAAAAATATTTTAAAACATAAAAACACTTTTAATAAATAGTTATATTATGTTTAGAAAATAAAATATTTTGATGTTCATTTTAATAAATTGAATTATTGAGTCAAAACTTGAAACGATTTTTTAAAATTTTAACCATAATAGGGACTAAATTTTAATTATATAAAAATTAAGGGACTATTTTACAATTTTAAAAAATTATCTACAGCGGTATTTGTATTGACGGATAACAGTACTATACCGTGCCAGTACCATTATCGGTATGAGCTCCAGTACAATATCCACAACTGCTCACATTTGTTATCATAAGCGTTACAAACAGATTAGATTCCTAACAACTCCTGAAGCTCATGAAAGTTCAACTAAGATATCAAATCAGTTCATTTTATAAACAATCAATAACTAAAACAGACAAGCCTCATGAAATTCCTTATTGATTAAAGGCAGCTTCATGTTGCAAGGAAGCTCATAAATGGCAATGTATAGTGTCGATAGCATCAAAAAGTTTCACAAAACATACCATCAAGTAGTTGAGGAAGAATTGGGCGGATCTCGTTCAAATCTGCACCACAGGAAGAAAAAAAAGGAAAAACTGAGCGAGAGGGGAAGAAGTAAATAGACATGGAGATAGGAGGAGATGGAGATGTGTAGGGGGAAGTGTCTCGCACACACAGCAAGA
>JAOTAY010000005.1:8696097-8742555 GCA_025629805.1 Erythroxylum baracoense
TGGGCATTATCTTCTCTATATGCCTGTGCCATTTCTTTTTCTCCTCTTGATCTTTATCAGAATCTCTGTGACATCAACAATGGAAGTTCATTGTTATGGACTTTTCTTGAATGGTTTCAACTTTTAGACCAATGGAAACAACAGTGTGGTGTTATCATCTCTCAGCATCGTCTAAGAACTTCTTCAGATAGACGACAATCTCCTCATTTTTTCTTCATTATTCATCGTCCATATCGTGAACAAGCAATTGGTGAACTTTATACAGAGCCACGTGTACAACATTATCATACATCTTTGTATTGCCCAAGACGTCAGAATAGTATTTTATTAGCTCTTTCGAGATTTTCTCCAAGAGATTAATCATTTCCCTGATACGCCAGTATTGACTACATCTATTGGACCATACCTTGGAGAATTCATGCCTGGTGAGCCTGAAGCACCAGAAGTTGACATGCTTGGTTCCAATAATCCTCAGTATGACACAGAAGATACAGTCTCCAATATTGCAAGTCCTTTACAACCAGACAACTCTATCTTCCAAGATGCCCAAGATCCGAATGATTATTCACATAGTCCTAATGAAGCTGAGTTAAATCAATTCTTGCATCAACTCCATCAGTGTGAGCTAAGATCTAAAAGACATAAGAAGGACAGAAGGACAGCTCAAGTGATCCAGATTCTCCTTCTAATCTTCAATCATGGCACGAACCAATTCATGACAAATAACCTATGGATAGTCTTGGATCCTCTTCCCATCCGGAGACACAACTTTTAAGTAGTCTTGTCATTAAAGGAAACAGGGATATTAAAGGTTTCTTTGTGGTCCCCACAACCACTGTCCCAAGATTCCCTTTTTGTCGTGGCATCTGTATGCTTTAAGACTTTTGTACAAACTAGCTTACTTTTGTACTATTCACTTTAGGACTTTGTGTAAAAGTAGTTTACTTTTTCAAAGTTAAGTGAATTATTAGCTTTACCTTTGTAAAGTAGATTCCTTAGAGATAATGTTAGGTTTGCTTTTGTTAAAACTTTCATTATTATGTCTCTAGGATAGTTTACATTTATATCCCTCGCTTTGCCTATATAAGCAGGGTTTATGTTTCATTGTAAGCACCAGTGAATTTAGGATTTGTAATCTCTGTACATCTTATTGGAAAATGAAGAGTTCTTTCTTCAATCTCTTCCAGATAACCTCCTTAACTTGAAATCATCTTCCCTTATGCGTGTAAAGATTGCAGAGATAAGTATGCTCTACACTTGCCTTGTATAAGGATCTTGTGTATCAAAAAATCTATGACAATCTGGAAGAACTGTTGCTTCTAATTACGCTGCCTTGTTGATTGTCAGAACTATTAACGGGGAATGAAGAGTAAGAGTGTGTGAGTGAAGTAGGGTTCCTAAGAGGCGAGAGCAGTAAGTCCCGTGTTAGTTGAGGGAAAGGTGTTGAAGGGGTGTAAGTCTCTGATAACTGGAACAGCTACGTAGTGATACACACTTCCAATCAGACTTTGGTTAGTCGATGCAATTCAATGATGGATTATATCAACTAGGCCCACATATTGCACAGGAATTATTGCAATTTCCTGATGAAAATCTCACTGTGAAATAGATTCAACAATTCTTTAGAATTGCCAATTATATCAGAGATTTCATACCACATGTGGCAGCATACACATCTAGCTTATCTAAGCTCTTACGCAAGAATCCACCAACATGGGGAAAAGAACAGACTACAGCTGTTTAGCATCTTAAAAAGATTTGTAGGAATCCTCCACTTTTAAAGATTCCTGAAAAAGGACAACGAATCTTGCAAACAGATGCTAGTGATGAACACTGGGGAGCAGTCCTCCTTTAAGAAATCAATGACCAACGATATTATTGTGGACATGCTAGTAGATCTTTCAGCCAATCTAAATGTCACTATCATATCTCATATAAGGAGATTCTTGCAGTAAAAAGAGGTATAGAAAAATTCTCCATTCACTTCACTCCTTTTCATTTTGTCACTGGAATGGATAAGACTTCTTTTCCCAAAGTACTTGAGCAAGCTGGCAAAAAGATTCCAAGTAGTCAACTTTTACGCTGGCAAGAGTGGTTCTCTTCCTATAAATTCAGTGTCAAACATTTGAAAGATCACCAAACTATCATTGCAGATTATCTTTCTAGACCTTCTAAGCCACTCTTATTTTTCTACTCTACTATTCAACTTCCCATTCCACTTTTTTGGCTTATGGAATTTCCTTGGTTTGCTAGGTATCGTAAAGAGTTTCCTCCTTTGTTGGATAGAACTCCCACTTCTGTGAAAGATCTTTACCCTTAATTACCACAGAGTCTTTTTTATTATTTACACCTTGTTTTCGTGAAAGAAGGCATCATACCAAGCCCTAGCTTTTTTGATCCAACTACGCCATACAAAATGATATATCATCTTTTTGATGATATTGATGATTATACCTTGTGGCATCTTTGGGCTATGAAAGCATTGTATGCTTGTTCTGTTGCTTTCTCTCCATTACATTTATAACAGCATCTCTCAGATCCCTCTGAATCCAGATCTCTTTTATGGACATTCTTAGAATGGTTTCAACCTCTTGATAAATGGAGCACTGAAATGTTCGATATTTTAACCTGTCATCACTTATAGGATAGTTCTCTACAGAACAAAGATGTGTTTGTTATCTATCTTCTCCACCGACCCTATGTGATGAGCACTTCTAGAAAAATGTGCACATTCAATCATCTTCAGCACTGGCGGACTACAATTTCCTGGTTAGCTGATGAAACATCTTTATTAGCTGAACTTTATCAACTTCTCGACCAGCTCAATCAGACTCGTGATGTGGAATATTCTAACTTGTGCACTTCTCTTAGACCATACTATGGTGATACCTCTTTGATCAAGCCTATCAATGCACCATCTTTCACACAATGGACTTCTGTTGAAAATAATGTAATCCATATTCAAGCAGGTGATCTAAATCACCTTGTCTTAGATACTGCTACAAGTCCATCTTGTGATCTAGTCCAAGATTCTGACTCTATCACGACATCTTGGCCTTCAAATTGGCCCTTGACTAATATTGATGAACTTATTGCCCAGGTTGACAGAGAAATGGAATAGACAGATGACCTTGATCTCTCACTGACATTATGAGAAGGCATGATAAATAGTTGGTCCCACATGATAATTATTGAAGATTCCATCTTATCATTTTTGTACTATTCACTTTGGGATTTTGTGTAAAAGTAGTTTACTTTTTCAAAGTTAGGTGAATTATTAGCTTTACTTTTGTAAAGTAGATTCCTTAGAGATAAGGTTATATTTGCTTTTGTTAAAGTTTTCATTATTATGCCTCTAAAATTAATTTATGGTTTTATCCTTTGCTTTGTCTATATAAGCAAGGTTTATGTTTCATTGTAAGCACGAGTGAATTTAGGATTTGTAATCTTTGTACATCTTATTGGAAAATGAAGAGTTCTTTCTTCAATCTCTTCTAGATAACCTCCTTAACTTGAAATCATATTCCCTTATGCGTGTAAAGATTGCAGAGATGAGTATGCTCTATACTTGCCTTGTATAAGGATCTTGTGTATCAGAAAATATATGACAGTCTGGAAGAACTGTTATTTCTAATTCCGCTGCCTTGTTGATTGTCGGAAGCATTAACGAGAAATGAAGAGTAAGAGTGTGTGAGTGAAGTAGGGTTCTTAAGAGGCGAGAGCAGTAAGTCCCGTGTTAGTTGCGGGAAAGGTGTTGAAGGGGTGTAAGTCTCCGATAACTGGAACAGCTACGTAGTGATACACACTTCCAATTCGACTTTGGTTAGTCGATGTCGCCAACCAGTGTGGTGGTTTAGGATTAGAGTTAGCCGAGATGGTTAACTAGAAAAAAGTCATAGTTTCCCTGTGTCACCCTATAACTGACTACATGGTTAAAATAACATCGTTATGAACATTAGACAGATGTCGTTTTGACCATTGGACATAAATTTAGATATTATCCAATCCTATTCAATAGCGTTTTGACTATTAGAGATGAAGTTAGAGACTATCCAATCATATTCAATAGCTAAAATAACATCGATTTGAACATTGGACAAATGTCATTTTGATCATTGAACATAAATTTAAAGACTGTCCAATCTTATTTAGGCTGCGTTTGGATCTATAGTGCAGTGGAGATAAGTATTTATCTACTGCAATTTTCAAACGCAGTCACATATTTGGATCTGCAGGCGAACAACAAGAAGTTGGAAAAAGGTGTGGTATCACCGCAGAAATCGATAAGTAGAAAGAAAGTTGCGCTAAGAAAGTGATTCTGCAGTAGAAATTCTACTTTCCATTAATAACCTTCTGATAATTATTATTTTCCACTATACTCTTAACTAATAAAAAGCAAATCCATTATTAAAATATTTTTCTTATTTTAATTTAATATTTTATTATTTATAATTTTAAATTTATATGACTAATAATATATTTTTAAATTATTTATATAACAATTAATAATTTACTAAATCAATGAGCTTTTTAGTCATTTTTTCTCTTTTCAGTAGCCGCAACCGCACTTACCAAACAACTACTTTCACGTTTTAGCAAGTACTAAAACAACAATTCCAAACACACAAGTACTTATTGAAAATAAGTATTTATCATTTCAACATATTAATTTCTAACATATTATCAATTGCCAACGCTCCTCCAAATCAAACATCAATGACGTTTTGACCTTCAGATATGAATTTAAAGACTATCCGATCCCATTCAATAGCTAAAATAACATTAATTTGGATGAAGTAAAATTAGTCAAAAGATACCAAGCTGAAGGACCCTTTGAGTGATACACGCTAGTCGCCACTAAAGGAAATAAGTGTATGTGTCATATGGTAACGTGACCTTGTGCTTTTATTAAACGGCAAGTTAAGTGAAAACGACAGATAGGGATAACACTTTAATTAATACACAAAAAAGAAGGGTATTTAAAGCAATTATTATTTATAGGTTATCCACTAAAATCAAATAACTATATATCATACCATACACAATTACACGTACGATTGACGCATTAAATACGAGTTCAGGAATAATGATTATATTCCTTCAATTATGTCTCATTGTTCTCTTAGTTAGATAAGTTTTTATTGGATTCCAACCAACAACAAGAAAATAATAAACCAATTGTACTATATTCAATAATTGATCGTACTTATTGTGACAAAATTATTTAAAGATGTTTTATAATATCATTATAATTATGAAATTAATAATATATTTATATGTTATTTAAAAATTATTCTTAGTTAGGAATTGTAAAATAGCCTGAGCTAGACCGACTTAGCTTGAAGTGTCAACAAGATCAATATGAATATATTGAAATTTGAGCCAAGATTAAACCTTTAATTATGATAATTTTTGGACTTTGAAGCAGGCTCAAACATTGGTTTTAAATCTCAACTCAAAGTCTAAAACTTAACTATATTAAAAATAATCTTGTTTAATTTGATATAAAATTAAATTTCTTTGATAATAAATGACATTTAGGAAATAAGCACATGATCAGGCCAGGTTTAAGCCAAGCCTCTCAAGGCTGATAAACAAGCTCAAGTCTAATTCAGTTATTACCATTCCTATTTCTAATCATTACTGTTAAGATTAGACATTGATAGATTAAAAGGCTAATACACATTGTGTTTATTTCTTTCGAAGGAAGTACTCAATCTTATAATCTAAAGTATGAAAATATTTAAACAAACGTTAAGGGTATTTTTTGGAGAATAAGTTTACTAAACCAACTTGACATGAGATTTCAATTGGAACATTACTTGTACATATATGAAAATCCTTTATTATTTTGAATGTATAAGTAATCATTTAACTTGTAATCTCTAACGTATCTTATATAGAGATTAGTCATTGGATATAACATCAACTATATAGAAATAGTTGAGTGATCAATATAAAATTTATCACCCTAAAGTTAGTAAAGAAAATGTTTCGTTGTTCTTGACAAGTATTATTAAAAAATCCTTAGATAAGATAGGATGAAACTTTGAAAATAATTTTCAAATGTTATTAACAGAGTTAATTATTAGTAGTAGATAACAAATACGATTGGATTCAAATAGCATAAATGTTAATTTAATGATTTACTCTAATTAAAACTTTGGTTGATAAAATGATTAAATCATTATAAAAATTATATACAAAAAAAGTTAGTTATAATCGCTTTAACATTCATGCTAAATGCTTATTATTTAATTAAACCCCCGGGAACTCTCACCCTTGCGTAGAATGCTTGCTCATGTTTTTCTCCTTTCCGTTGCTGCCTTTTTATAGCCTCACGAGACGCATCCCAACTGCCATATGTTTCTAGTTTCAGATGATTTCCCTCTTATCTCCTCCATTTCAAACGGGTTTCGATGAGTTTCTACTTATCTGAAGAGATTTGACATTTTATTGAATTGATGAAATAGAGAAGCTTTCTTCTTTTCTGTTGCACTTTGCTTCTCTCTGCTGTGTTAGGTTTCTTTCTTTTCCTCTATGTTGCGTTGGCTTCTGCTACCCATCATTTTGTTTCTGTATTTTTCTTGCTGCTGGCGTGTTTCTCCTTTGGCTGTGCGTTTTCTCTCTACTTCTATGCTGCGTTTTGTTCTGTTTCTTCTACTGTGCGTTTTGGACTTTCTTCCATCTGCTGCTGCGTTTTGTGTTGATGCGTTTTATTCTTCCACTATTGGCGTTTTGGTTATTGTTTTCTCCGTTGCGTTTGTTGTTTCGTCCCCTGTGTTTTGGATGCTGCTTCCCTGGCTTCTTTGTTTCGCTGATTCTCTCCACTGGCGTTTTATTTCCTACGATGTTGTCGTTTTGTTGTGGATTGCTGCTTTTTTGTTGCTTCCATTTTCTTCTTTTCCCAAGCTGTTGCGTTGCTTCATTCTCCTGGCATGCTGCGTTTTGGCTGCTGTTGTCTTCTACTGGCTTGCCGTTTTGTTCTTCTATCTACTGCATTTTACTCCTGCCTCTGCTGTGCATTTTGCGTTTGGTTTAGGCTGCTGCGACGTTGGTTACTTCTTTTCCTTTGGTGCTGCGTCGCTGTTTTGGACTTCTTTCCTCCTTTTTTTGGCTTTTTGGTCTAGCTGTTGCTTTTTATTTCCTTTGGTTGATGGGTTGGGTCATGGGCTAGAACTTATGCTACTAGCTCCGCAATTTGTTGGGTTGTTTTCTTGTTTTTGGACTTTCTTTTGGGCTTTGTTTTTGGATTTTCTTCTATATTCCTTTCCTTAAGTCCACCAAACCTACACAAAAATATTTAATACAATTTAAACCCTTTTTAGATAAAAAATATATAATTAAATAACTTAAATAATTAATAAAAAAGAAATAATTTAATCCAAATGTACTATGTAAATAATTTAAAACAATATAAAATAGGGGTGTAAATTTTGCTATAATTTCTACTTGTCAATGATGTAATGGTTGCAATGAAAATTTATAAAAGGATAAATACCTGTATTTTATTAAATTTACTAATGAATTTATACGATATAATCGTATATATTAAATAAATATTAATTTTAAATTTTAAAAGTTTAAAGTGTTTAAATTTAAGTAGCAACTAAGCATTAAAAATGCCAAAATACTTCGATAAGATCGATACATTGAGATTTAAAATTTTTAGTTATTTATAGAGAATAAAATTCTTTAACAAATGCATCAATAACCAAATTTCATAACGTTACGAATTTATGCAAAGAAAGAAAATAAAATATGAGATATTATAATTTAATACTTAATTTTCTGTAGTTGTTCCTAGTACAATAATTTACCTTCATAAATTACAATTAAACCAATTGACAAGATTTGATATTAGATATAAAATGGTAAAACCTTAAAACAGTTGAAGTTAATGATTTTAGGGTGTGATATTTAGTTGAAGCCTATATTTTTTGATAAGTTTAGAAATAAATTGGATAATAATTTTTTTTAGATATCCAAAAGGGTTGGATATAATATTGTAAACGTTAATGAATAACTTGTTTGTTTCAATGAATACTTATAGGAGAATAATTATTGGGATAAATAGTGGGAATAAGATAAAGTTCTAAAGAGTTCAAATTTTATGACAGTACATCCAATTAGAACTAATGCTTTTATCGGTATATTTGATGTATTACGAAATGTTGAAAGATACACTTTCAAGATAGATTGAAAGAGTTTGTTTTGGAGATAATTTTAGATTTATATGTCTATGAGAAAGTAAGTGGGAGTATAATTGACTTTTTAGTGAGTTTATGTAACGATTCACTACTTAAAACTAAAAAAAAATTCATACTTTCAATTTTTCAAATATGATAGTTCAAGAAATGAAAAGGTAATAATTTAATTTTAGGAATTAGATCTATAAAGATAAATTTAGAAGTTGTTTACCTATTATAATCAAATTACATAGACAATATACCAAAGGTGTCAGTATTTGAGATATTTTATACTTATACAATATTGTGATATCAATTATTCTATAATAATTTGATATTTGTGTTCAAAGTTATATGATTAATAACTTTAAAAGTAAATCCTAATTAAGGTATACTTTACTTAAAATAATATTATTTTGAGTTAAAAAGGTTCCAATGTGGCACAATTGTGAATTAAGTCGTAATTCATTTTTTATTTTATGAAAATGATTATTTAGATTAGTAAGTTCTTTAATAAACTTCGTATAGTTCATTATATAAGTGATATTTTGAATTGAGATCTCCCAAGTATCATATACAGGGATTGTTATATTTTGATACTATATATGCCTTATCATAGTCAAGGGTAGCTCTATCTGTAGTCATTGGATATAATAGAACTTATGGACATATTTAAATGATCAATATAAGATTTATCACCCTAAAGTGATTAAGGAAAATAATATGTTATTCTCGATTAATATTGATTTGAGAAATCATTATTAAAGGAGGAATGAGACCTTCAAAATAGTTTTCAAATTTCATTAATAAAATCAATTACTAATGATAAAAAACTATCATGATTGGACTCAAATAGAGCAGATGATAATTTCAAGCTTTATGTCTAATCGAAACATTACGTGATGAAAAGATTGAATTATACTAAAAATTTATGCACGAAAAGATTACTTAAAACCACTTTGACATTCCTAATATTTGAATAATCATGACGCGTTATTAGACATCAATCTTAATCTATGAATATAAATTATTTAATTAAAGAGTTTAAGATAAATTTAATTTATCTAATATTAAATACGATTTAAGGTTATAATTTGTATCAATTGTTAAAATATTTAAAAACTTAATGGGTCACACATAAAGAACGATTGATTAGAGCTAATAAGTTAGACTTGACTATAAATTTTTAAATTTTTTATAACTAAATATGAGATAGTTAATAAATAAGGACAATATGAGATATTAGATATTATTTGGACCCAATTGATGTTAAGTTAAAATTAATTATGATTTCAATTAAAATTAGAATTATATTCAATTAAATTATAAAAGTCAAAATCTTATTATAAATAGGTGCAAGTTCTGAAAGAATCAACACTTCTTGCATACCCTTCCTTACACCACCTATAGAGTTCTCTAAACTTATTTGTATAAATACCATTAGCGGTCAATGTATTATTTGGATGCAAAAGATTCAATTTATTATTTGGATCCAATTAATATTCATACTTTATTATAAATGAATATTAATTTATTATTTATTCCAAAGCTTGATCATTTTCTTATCATATTTCACGAATCATTTCTGAAATTGGCTCATTTCAACTACCATAGTCACATAAATGTCCAGCCTTTAACGGTATCTCCATAATAGGTTGAGAAAACTCTGTAACTTTTTTAAAAAAATTAAGTAAGAAGTGCCAGCTTCATTATAACTTAAATCTATTTGTAATAAGTTTTGAACATTTTAGTAATTTAATTGAAATGAAATTTTAATTTTAATTTCAATTAAAATTTATTTAGAATTGCAAATAATTCTAATTAACTACTAATTATGCCTAAATAAGATCAAATATTTCATATTGATCCCTATTTATTAGATATCTCATATTTAATCATAAAACTTTTCAAACTTTACAATCAAATCTAATTTGACTAAAATATCTTTGCTCGCTTCAACTTGTTCTTTATGTGAAACCTATTAGGTTCCTAAATGTATTGGCTGGCAATGGATACAGATTATAACTCTAAATTATATTTAAGATTAGATAAATTAGACTTGTTTAATTTATCTTTACTTCTCTAATTAAACAATTTATATCCATTTATGAAGATTGATGTCTAGTAACACATCATGACCGCCCAAATATTTAAGAATGTCAAAGTGATTTTGACTAACATTTTAGTGCATGATTTTTTTGTATAATTTAATTTTTTCTTCATGTCATGTTTCAATTAGACATAAAACATGGAATTAATATTTACTTTACTTTGAATCCAATCATATTAGTTCTCTGCATTAACTATTGATTCAATTAACGACAATTGTAAACTATTTACAAAATGTCATTTTACCTTGGTCAAGAATTTCCCGAATCAATAATAATTGAAAACTGTACAACATTCTTCCTAATTACTTTAAGGTGATAAATCTTATTTTGATCATTCAACTACCTCCATATAATTCATGTTACGTTCAATGACTACTGAATGAATCATCCATGATCATAATATGTCATAAATAGTATTAAAACATAACAATTATTGTACAGGATAATTATGAAAATTTGAAGTTAAATGATCACTTATACAATCCTCACAATGATAATTTTCGTAGACATATAAGTAATATTTTAAATAAAATTTTCATATGGGATCAGTTTAATAAACTTGTTATCTAATAAGAACTCATATGTTTGTTTAAGTATCTCTATACCTTTGCCTATGAAATCGATTACTTCCTTAATAAGGAAAAACATAACATGTAATAGTTTTTTTACGTTCTATTAATGTCCAGTTTTAATAGAAAATGACTAAGAATAATTTATGGATAGTATATAAATGCAATATAAATGTCATAATTTTAATCTCATCATATTTTTATTTGCAATATTTAATTAGCACATGGAATTTATCACTTACATTTAAACATGTACAAAATAAAAAATATTTTAAAATTATTTTGTCACTTAATTATAATTATTCGATTGGTTACCGCGCATAAACTAACAGTTTAATTTAGTTAGATATTTTATATCATTTTGTTTGTTTAAATGGACAATATTATATAAATAAACTAATAGATAATCTTATAAAAACTAACAAACAACTTATTATCTGTTGGGACCAAATCTTCTGTTTCAACAACCCTATTATAACCTAGTTTCGTATATAATACAACATCGTTTTAAATACAAAACGATACTGTATTGAGCGCAAAATAAGGTTAAAATAGAATAATAAGAATAGAATATCTTTAACTCTTGTTCATTAAATAAAAAAATGCTAAAATTGTTTTGCAGCGTTGCGAATTAAATTATTTTCAAATCCGTCATTTACTATGACCCGATTCTCGTTTTTGTTCGAACTGAGGAGAGATGGTGATGGCAACTATGGGCGGTTTTGTCTTTTAAACTATTAGTAAAGGCGAAACGTAGACTCGCCGTCACCGTGTGAGCGTCGCTCATAAAACGGCTCCCGTCAACCACGCCAGTGGATTTTTTATGGCGTCACGAAGGTTCTTGGGTCCCACTTCCTTCCCTTCAGCTCGTTTACTTGCTCGCAAGTCGTCTCTTCGTCGGTCCTATTGTTTACTTAATCTTCTTCGTCTCTTCTCCGCCATGACGTGAAAACAAAAGATCACAAAGCCAACGAATACAAGACTCCCTCGCGTCTCTCTCTCTCTCTAAGAAGAAAAACGACATCATTCTACGACGATGAACGAGATCGTTGTGGCCGTTACCAGGAGTTGCTTCACTCTTCCTTTTCCTTTTGCTCTGCTCATCATTTGGTTGACCGTTACTGATGTCTCCGCCAATAACGGCGTTTTGAGCGTCAAGTACAAGTACGCTGGTCAGTCACAGTCTCTAACGGACCTCAAGGCGCACGATGATCGTCGTCAGCTCCAAATTCTTGCTGGCATCGATCTTCCTCTCGGAGGCACCGGTCGTCCTGGCGGCGTCGGGTTTGTCTTGTCCTCTCTTGGAGCAAACTACTCAATTATTTGTGATTGAATGAATTTGATAGTTTTATGTTTCATTAAGCTCCGTGTCAACCTAGCCAATGGTTCTTGTGAGTGATTAATTTGCGTTTGATTTTTGACAATTATACATGAATTTTGTTTTTCAAAAAATTGAAGAAAGAAAAGAAGAAACACTATTTCGTAGGGTGAAAAACATAAATTAAGCTTATAGGGATATTAAGCCTCCGTGTGAGCTTATGACATATAGTTATTTCAAAGTCAATGCTTCTGGTGAGTGCTTAATTTGTGCCTAGTTTACTTGTTTCAATCTTTATGTTCTGTATGCTTAGTTTTGACAATTCTACTGTTTTATCGACAAATTGAAGAAAGAAAATAATTAAATTGTTTTGGTTCATTTATAGTAACATGGCCATGCATTTGTTTCTCTCTGATTTCGAATGTTTAGGCTTTATTATGCTAGAATTGGGATTGGAACACCTTCCAAGGACTACTATGTACAGGTGGATACAGGAAGTGACATTATGTGGGTCAATTGCATTCAGTGTGTAGAGTGTCCCAGAACAAGCTCCCTTGGTGTAAGCCTCCAAATCCACGATGTGTTACTTTGATTGTTACCTTTCCCCTTTTTGCATCTGTGGAATTTATATTTCAGGCTTGCTGTTCTATTCTTACTCTGTTTTTTCTTGTTCTCTTTACAGAAATTTCTGTTTAAAAATCGTGTATTGTTCGTAACAGATAGACCTTACTCTATACAATATAAACGAGTCAAGCACTGGAAAGTTGGTTCCTTGTTATGAGCAGTTCTGCTATGAGGTAAATGGTGGCGCTTCATCAGGCTGCGCAGCTAATATGTCTTGTCCATATTTGGAGATATATGGAGATGGAAGCTCTACTGCAGGTTATTTTGTGAGGGATTTTGTTCAATATGATTCAGTCTCAGGAGACCTCCAAACAACAGCAACAAATGGAAGCATAATATTTGGGTAAGTTAATATTGAACTATCAGACGAGTTAAGCTTATACTACCAACCTTGAACTTGGGCTCCTTTTTGCTCAACGTTGGTCACATTTTCTGATGTTATATGGTAGATATGCTGAAACAAGTGGTGATATTAACTAGATAGCGTACGTCAAATATATCAACTCCTATATATGCATCTGTTCATGTTTATGTTTATTAATGCTGACACAGTGGTTCTGATGCTTTCTTATTGTAGTTGTGGTGCTAGACAATCAGGGGATTTAGCAGCATCTAATGAAGAGGCACTTGATGGGATACTTGGTTTTGGAAAAGCAAATTCATCATTGATTTCACAACTTGCTGCAACTGGAAATGTAAAAAAGATATTTGCACACTGCTTAGATGGCACAAATGGAGGTGGTATCTTTGCTATTGGGCATGTTGTACAACCACAAGTTAACATGACACCATTGATATCAAACGAGTATGGTCTCTTTTTACTTAAAATTTTTTTTAGAATAGTTCCAATGGGTTTAAAACCATGTATAAAAGAATTTTAGTTGGGATTGTTAGTAATTATGACTCTTAGGTCCTTAGAGCTGCAACAAAAACTTGCAGTTTCCCAAACCACAATTTTCACCACTCAAATCCAAGGTGTTATCATTGCTTCATTGTTGAGGAGGTTTCATATCCCTGTTAGGATAGTCCAGTTCACTTGTTCATAACCTCCCTTAGCAATCTACTAAGGGGTTCATACCATTTGTAAAGTAACATAATAGAGCTTTACTCATCCAGTGGACTTAGAACCACAAGGTCTAAAAGGAAATAGTTTTTAGTTATTAATGGTTCCTATGAACAACTATAAATGCAAACTAGCATAAGATATCACGTTGAAATGTAGGTATTTGGTTTTCAATTGCTTTTTACTTTCTTGCTACTGTATATTCTATTTTGTGTGTCTGAGTGAATTTGAGATGAGTCCGTACTTCTTTTTTAATTGCAAAGAGAAACCAACTGGCTTCTGATATGATATTAATTGCTGGTTAGTATCGAATTTGGGAAATATAATAATTCCATTATTAGTTTTGTGTTTCTTTACACTTTAGGATTGTGAAGTTAAGCTTGATCATGTGATCGTTTGGATCAGTCTGGTAATTAAGGTTAACTTCTGTTCACATTTAAGTTGGGTATTTTAACTACATCTCTCTTGACTCCCTCTTTTCCACACAAAGCAATGATCTTGTTGTCCATTGCGCAAATGCTTCTTGATTTAATGGCAAATTCTAGTGCTATTTAAATTAACCTTTAGTTGGTTTGATTTCAGGACAATCGTTATTTTCCTTAATTTTGTGCCTTATTGATGAGTTTTGACAGAAAGTAGTGTGTTTAACTGAAAATGAAGTGAAAAAGCAAATTTGTCATATTCTGCGACGTATACAGGTATTCCACTTTGCATATATAGCGGTACATAAGACATCTAAACTAGGAAATTATAATTAGGAAACTACAGCTATATATCTTCCTAAACTCCTTGATTAAGGCCTTAAATCCCTATATTTACAGTGTAGAACAAACCCACAGTATTCTAAAAAGAACACTTTCCTAGAATAAGTCTAGAATATTCTAAAATGATATTTCCTAATCTGACATGAACCGACCAATTTGAGGATGATTTTATAGCCTACAAAAATTCATACATGGGTTTCCAGTGTATCATGCTTTGTTTCTTTTTTCTTTTACCTGTGACTGATAGTTGGATTTCTCCACTAAACTTTTGCTATGGGTATTATGCATTTTTTTTTTACTTTCAATTCTTTGATGATGTTATTCTTTTTGCGTTGGGTATTGCCTATGATTTAATTTAATAGCTTAGTGTCTTCTGCTCAATCCCAGTTATGTTAGATTTATGTAGCAAAGTTAGTATTTGAAGCTATGTATCAATTGTAAAATTTTAGGCCCCATTACAACGTCAATATGACAGTTGTACAAGTTGGTCATGATTTGATAAGTCTTCCACCAGACATATCTGAGACGGGGGATGTACGGGGGGCAATAATTGACAGTGGTACAACCTTGGCCTATCTTCCGGAATCAGTTTATATGCCATTAGTAAGCAAGGTATGGTAAATCCATTTCTTTATTTCAGATTCTACTTATGCGTTCCTAACTTATGTATTTCGTATCTCTCTTAGATCGTCTCACAGCAACCTGATCTGGAAATTCAAACTGTTCATGATGAGTATAAATGTTTTCAGTATTCTGGAAGGTATGACATACAGTACATTATATGGCTTTGGAACTTTTATTTTGTGTTTACCAATCTTTAATTTTTAAATGAAACTTGAAAGTTGTTTTGTGTTTAGCTTTTAAGATATCATTTCATAGGGATAATTACTATCTCCTTTTGAATATTATGTTTATGATAGATTCAGTAAGTGTCAATATTTGACTATCATGAAATACCAAAGTCATTTACTAGAATTATGTGACTTGTGTCAGGTGCTAATCTTGAGTGCACGTTTGAAGATGTTTCATGCGTTAAATTCCTTTACATTTAGACTTGATCTTGGTGACTATGCTATTTATTGCCTCCAATTTAGGTAACTTTTGTGGGTAATCCACATTTGCTTAAATTTTAATGCAACTGATGAGAATATAACAAAGGATATTCCTGGTACTATTCTGGTATGAACTGAGAAAAGAAAAGCCATTTGTTTTAACTGCAAAAGTTGGACTCAACTGGCATTTATCAATCTTCAGAGTAATGTGGTAACTATTTGAGATTCTTTGTCTACTTATCCATGCTAAGACTCAACTTGTAAATGGCAGTTTGAGTCAGGATTATGATTTGTCATTATGGACTGGTTGTTCTTGAGCCTATATATGTCCGCATACCGGATGCATAATCAATAAACTGATTTTATCTTTATCTATCACAGAAATTACTGTTCCAACACAACAACTTACTAAGGCACGAAAAGTTATACTTAATATGTATGTTTGTATTAATTACAGTGTAGACGATGGGTTTCCAAATGTGACTTTCCACTTTGCAAATTCAGTATTCTTGAAGGTTTATCCCCATGATTATCTGTTCGCCTTTGTAAGTACACTCTGCAAAAGCTCATGAAGGTCATTGCTTTTGGAGTTCTCTTTTCTTCTTCTCTCTTGAAATAGCTTCAGATTTCATGTCTTATGGTTGTATCTTATAACATGTGGCATCTTATGTATAAGCATTTAGTCATATGGATGTCTTATTTTTCTTGTCGTATACATCACCTAGTCTATTTGCCTTCAGTATATTGTAGATGTCTTATATTTCTAGTCATGTAAGTCCCTTTTCGCAGTCTTTTGTACTTATTTCACATGAATGGGCTCATTCACTGGACTTTTGCAGGAGGGTTTATGGTGCATTGGTTGGCAAAACAGTGGTATGCAGTCAAGGGGTAGAAGAAACATGACCCTTTTGGGAGGTAATAGAAAATATTCACATTTCTACCTCTGATATTAGGTGCATGCAGAGTACAAAACATTAAATCTTTCCTCTTTATGTGTATTTGATTTTGGACTTTCAAATTCCTCTCACATATCTTCCTTCTACCACTTAGTCTTTCCCATACAAGTTGTTGATAGTCGTGATCCATGAAACAACAGACTGTTTCTTACACTGTAACTTTGCTTGTATGCTCCTTACTACATTTTTCAACATCAATGTTTAAGCCCTAGTCTACTGTAATTATCTATAGCCTTGTTTAGATTACTCAAATATCATCCAATATCCCTCAAGCGAGGTTGTTCTGATGAAAACAAGAAATCTTTTATTGCAAGAAGAGAACTATTGATTTGTATTTACCTCATATGTTGATGATTCCTCCATCAGCGGTCTTCTTACATGTTCTAATTCTTGCTTCATGTACAGACTTGGTTCTTTCAAATAAGCTCGTCTTGTATGATCTTGAACAGCAGGCCATTGGATGGACTGAGTATAACTGTGAGTCTGAAGTTAATTTTCATCCTTACTTTAAACGGTCTTTCTTGCTCTAAGACATTTCTTTGCAGTGAAGCTTCTTATAGTTTCAAAACATATTCGGTGTTCTTTTCCATCTTGTTTAAGCAGTTTAGACATTCTTAATGTTAACATAAGCACAAGTGGGCATTTGGTGCCCATAACATTTGATAGTTAGGACAGTGAGGAAGGAAATAAGTGGTCAGGTATAGCTTGTATTGGAAAAGGTGGAGTTCCACTTCTAGTATTAAAAGCCAGCTGGGTTTTCCCAGCTTGTTCACTATAGCCCCTCCTATTCAAAAAGAAATCAATGGTTCTATACTTCACAGTAATACTTGTGGATACTGATTTATACCTAACTTGAATTGGACTGTAGCTCATAAAATAGTTAGGAATTAGTTGAAATCTATTAGGAGATGTAACTATCTTCACTAGTGTGGGTAGCGGCTCTTAAGGAAATACTTGTTGGAGAAGGACTGTGTTACAATGCCACCACTTAAAACTTATTACAGAAAACGAATTAAGAATCGTGGCAGCCACATGGGATTGGAAGGATTTAATCTTGGAAAAGATAAAGAAGAAATCACATGTCAATTGCTGCAGTATTTGGATGTTGCCAGAGATTAGGAAACGTGACAGCACATGTTCCCACTATGCCCCATGATGTTTTGCATGAATTCCATTATTCAAGTTATTTCCTACTTTTTAGCTGATTCTTAGGATTTTCCGTTTGTAAGCAGTATTATATATATTTCCAGTTAGTTTTGAAAATAGAGCAGAGAAGAATTATTTAGTTTGTAACTGGAGATTAGTCCACTCCCCACGGACTGAGAATTATTTCAAGTAAAAGGTGAAGACAGTTGGTGACTTATTTGCGTCTTAGTATGTGATTTGTCTAAAACATTTTGACGATTATCTCCACTAGAGTTGGTGAGTTCAAGTGGAAGGCATAGGAAAAGAATGATGTACTTGGAAAAGTTCTTGGTTTACAGTTGGTTGGAGGACTTCTAATGCATAATTTCTTTGGTAGCCTCTTTATGCTTAGAAGGTTAATCAAAGCATTTTTTTCCTTAGCAAAAGCCATCTTAAAGTGGAGAAAAAACTCTTAGGTATTGATGGTATGGGGAAACTGTAAGCCGGGATTGTTTGTTGTGTTTTAAAAGTTCAATCACTGAAAATGGTAGAGCTGTATTTATTCTCAAACTTCTACTTTTCCTTTTTAAGTTTCTAAAGCCATTGTTCAAACTTTAAACCAGTAAGTCTGGTGGAGTGCATTTAAACTTGAAGTTTCAAAGCAAAACCGTGGCTGGGTGGTTAAAGAGTCTATTGGGTGCAGCAAGGCAATCCTTTGAATTGGTTTACATAGCTTTTATGTAGCTTATATATCTTGTTTCTCTATGCTAACCTTTCTATTTGTAACTTTCAGGCTCTTCAACCATCAAAGTGAAGGATGAAAAGACTGGAACGGTGCATGTAATAGGTTATCACTACATTTCTTCTGGTCACAGTTTGAATATAGCATGCGCTTTTATGATGTTGTTGCTAATAAATACGCTGCTGCGCAATTTTCATGTTGAATTCTGACATGGACACCTATAGAAAGAGTCAAAAATGAATACCAGATTAATTGTTGAAAGGAACAATAGATAGTGTGATTAGTGGAATAGATACCTTCTACTGAATTTTCAGTTTAGTTATTATGTCTTCGTTCCACAGTAAGTTCTGAACCAGCCAGTACAGCGGCTTGGATGTACATAATATTTTCAATAGTTATAATTCTCATTTGCATTGTTATGGCCGGTAGTTTCTGTCGGCAGTTGTTGACCTGAACAAGACTTCTAGTCGGCTGGCTGGGATTACAAAATCTTCTGTTTAAGCTTAAAACTGAGTGATGTCTCCTATTTGGAGGTTGTAGATATGATATAAAGAGAGACAACACGAGACAAGATTCTTGTACATTATCGAATGAACCTCACAAATGAAATTCAGAAGACGTGTTATTACGTAATAGAATAGTCGTATGTTACTTCCTGTGATTTTCCTTTGTGCTGCTTTGGCCGTGTGTGTTATACTTATATTGCTGTAACGGGTATTTGCACCTACGTAAATCTTTTGTTTCTGTTATTTTGTTCCAACTATGTTATATTAAATCTCATCCATTTATTTATATAGGATTTACGAAAATACGTGGATAAGATTTGATAAAACATGATAGAAATATTATAACCGAAACAAGAGATCCTGCACTAACCTAGGTCCTTTTTAATCGTTAGACTTGTGTTGCCTTTAAAAGCTGGATGAAATTGCATAGAAGTCGACTAATGTCTATAGCTATCATTTTTCTCTTTTTTTGGAAATATATAAAACAATCTTCTTGTAAGATTTGGCTCAATTGGTGAGAGGTATTGTTCGGTAATCCCAAATTCAACGGACGAGATGAATAAAGTTTTTGAGCTCCGGGGTTGAATTTGTTGCTCCCTAGTCCCTATAGTAGTCTTTTAACTTTTCGTCAGCCTCTCAGACTGCCAATTTGTTAGTCCCGAGGGTTTAAAAGGTGCACCCCTTTATCATATTCTCAATTTTATTTGAAGAAATAAGACATCTTTTAAAAGTTATTTATTGATTTATTAAATCATTTATTAAATATTGCAACTCTCAAATTTAAAATGTATTTGTAAATTTATTAATAAAAACTAATGATTGAAAAATTTAATGGCTCAATCGTACAAATTTTGAAATTGATTAATTTTTTAGTTTGATTTTTAATTTTTTAGTTGAGTTAATTTTTATAAATTAATAAATTTTTATAAATTGATTAACTTTATTAATTAAATTTTAAATTTTTTATGAACAAAGATAATTCTCTTTTAATTATATTTTAAAATTCTTAATTTTACGACGATTTAGAAACGATAGGATATTTTCAACCTTTCGATTATGAAAAATTTGATTTTCATGACTGAATTAATTTCTAGTTTAGATTTTGATACATTAATAAAAATAATTAATTAATTTATATTCTCCAGAGTTGCATCCACGTGTTTCTTTTCTAGCCACGAGAAGAAACGAAGCAAGTAACAAGACACAGGAGTATAGATTCTAAAGAGTTTGTAATAAACGGAGCAAAAAGGGTTAGGCTGGCATATATTGAATATATTATTATTCTTCTCCGTGCGTCAGCTTATTGACGGGCACATCGATTCCTTATGCCCATTGAGAGCAAAGGGATCATTCACTCCTCCCCTAGTGGGATACACAAGTAGATAACGAATGTTATGATTCTGATATATTTAACACATAAGGTTCAAATTATATACTAATTACAAAATTCTATCAAATCACAGCTTTATTTAAAATTTTACGAGTAAAGTTACGTATTATTAGACTTTTTCAAATTTAACGTATTAGTAAAATTCATACTAAATGTTATTGTTATTGTTGACGTTGTAGTAGACTCAGTTTCAAATAGACGGAGAAAGGAGTTTTGATTGTAACCTCCAATATAGTTGATATATTCATGTATGTATACCAAACTCTCCCAACTATGGAGATACAGAGGTTGAAGAGGAGAAGCACTGTTAGTGATTGAGTTAGGAATTGGTAATTTACCTATGTTTAGATTTTGATGTTAGATCCTGGTTCTTGAAGATGGAATGGTAGCTTTTATGTAACTTTGTAGAAGACAATTACAATAAATAAACCTTCTAATCTTCTGCAAAGAATATTTACCAACTATGATCGCTTGGTTCTCTACTACTTAGAGGTAAAGTTGTGCATCCTCAGGTCTTTCCAAATTCGACGCTTTGACAGAACTTTAACTGAGTGTTGACGATGAATTGATCACTTATAACATTGATGTGACTAAGATCTATTTTCATCCAAACTAGTTATAGTAATAAACATCTGCATATGTTTACATTTGACTTGTGAAAGCAAAAACAACTCTGTAAAGTAATTTTACAATCTCATGGGCGGCAGCGGACGGAGATTCAGTAGTTGTACTTCTTGGCTGCCGAAAAAGCTAGGAGATGAGGGGATGGATCTGTCCATGGCATAAGTTCTTTTCTGGTATAGGAATATATCTATCTATCTATCGTCATTATTACGCATTTTGAAATCCCGCATTAAAACAAAATTTGGAGAGGTATGATAGTATATAGCCTTATCCCTATAAAATAGAGAGGCTGTTTTTAGTAGACCCACATGTGAATATGACAACGAAAAAATGATGCAGGTTAAAAGAGTTGAAATGAAACTGATAAAATGCATATTACACTTCAAGAATATTTGAAAATACTTCATATAATTGAAAAAAACCAGTTTTTAAAGAATACGTTCTACCAAGTTTTTGTAAGAATATATATATATATATATATAAATATAATATACAGAATAATTTTCTGATTATTTTAAAACACTCGAGTACATTAACAGGTCATATCAGACTTTGGCCTTGGTCCTTTGGCGTCATTTTCTACCCCAAAGTGCCAGTCATGCAGCATTCTGGCAAAGATACCCCAAAGATATTGCATATCAAAGGAATAAGAGTTGAAGAATTTGTTACACATTACTTTATTTTTGGTATGTGAAGCTGCTATACTTGTTCATGAGCCAACACTTGTCACTTTCCAGGTGATGCATGCATGCATGCATGGCTCCTGCATTTTCGGAGTTGAAGAAAGGCAACCTGCACAATTGGCCAACTTAATTCCCATTACATATATATACGTCTGTCAGGCCAACACCATCAACTTGGTCGAGACCACATATCCAAGAATCAAATCCACGCATATGCTAGGGACATATTCTTCGAAATGGCTGCTAATAGTTACGTTATTAATCTCCCTCTGTAGTTAATGTGCATTTTGGTATTTCCATGGCATGGATGATGATGTATCTCATGTACTGCAGATAGATTCTTGCGATGACTTAATCACTGCGACGTATGCCTACTTCCATCGCTTATAAATATTACCAACTTCATATCCATAAGTAGGCAAGGAAGCATCTGTTGAGTTGGAGCTTGATTGGATAAATATTTGTCCTTTCTGATTCCGTTCTGTTGAAAGCTTGAAGTAACTTGATCAATATGCCAATGTGGGGTGAGCTGAGGAAGTCCACTAGAGAATTACGATGCCCTGAATCGGATTGTCTCTCTCGTCAGAATCATCAAGTCGCAAGTGAGAAATTGAGGGAGGAATGCTTCAATTGTGATGCTTGCGTGGAGGAAAATAAAGGGTACAAGTGCACTTGCAGCATCAAAGATCAGAAGAGCATGTCACATGGCTTGGATGATCGGGCTAATAGCTCCTTTGCTCACTCTGTCGTCAACATGATTGGGATGCTCCTAGGTAACAACACAACGCAAGATTTTGTTTAAAGTCAAACTTATCATGTTGATCAAGTTTCATGACTCGTTTATTGCAGGACTTGGTCAGCTATCAACTCCATATGTTATAGAAAATGGAGGATGGGCTTCTGCCTTCTTGCTTTTTGGGTTGGGAGTGACATGCACATACACTTCTTATCTGCTAGGAAAGTGTCTGGAGAAAAATCCAAATTTAAGAAGCTACACTGACATTGGACATGATGCTTTTGGGAGAAAAGGAAAATTTCTGGCAGCAACATTCATCTACATGGAAATTTTCATGGCCCTTGTGTCCTATACCATCTCTCTTCATGATAATATTGGAATGGTATTTTCAGGGATGCAGATCAGGCTGCCGTGGTTAAAACTATCTACACCGCAGATGCTAACTATGATAGCTGTGCTTATAGCGCTTCCGAGTTTGTGGTTAAGAGATTTATCTGCCATATCTTTCCTTTCATCAGGAGGGATTCTCATGTCACTTGTCATCTTCACTTCTGTTGCATCCACTGCCATTTTTGGAGGTGTCAAAACCAATCATAGGATACCAGTAATTAACTTCCGCAAGATTCCTGCCATAACAGGCCTCTACATCTTCAGTTATACTGGTCATATTGTCTTTCCCGATTTGTACAAATCCATGAAAGATCCATCCAAGTTTGCCAAGGTACTAGTTCCTTCTTAATTAATTAAAACTGACGAATCTAATCGTAAGAATATACCTTGCCAAGGTTTTACATTGCGGCTATAGAAATATAGTCGCAGTCATTGCTAAAATTGTATCTGAATCAGTGTTAATCACCATAACACATCTCAAGTTGTCTGCTTCGCCTTATTTATAATAAAGGGATTCATGCCCACATAAGATTGATATGTTATGCAGTTGAAAACGTGGAAACCATGTTGAGATGCTCCTCAGTTGGATTTGACTGCACAGCATGTACCAGAATCGATGCTCTAACAGCATCCTATTCTTCAAACATTTTATTCCATTACCAGGAAAGAATTTGAGATACATTTTATTCCTGCAGGTATCTATTGTCAGCTTCACATCTGTCACTGCACTTTACACAGCTCTAGGCTTTCTGGGAGCTAAAATGTTTGGATCACAAGTCAATTCACAGATCACCCTTAGCCTGCCTCGCCATCTTATAGTCACAAAGATTGCATTATGGGCAACTGTGCTCGCACCAATGACCAAGTATGCCCTCGAATTCGCACCATTCGCAATCCATTTGGAGCATAGCCTTCCAAGTTCAATAAGCAGCAGGACTAAGATGATGATTCGCAGTACCGTTGGTTCCATTCTGCTGCTACTGATACTTGCTCTTGCACTTTCTGTACCGTATTTCGAGCACGTCCTTAGCCTGACAGGGTCTCTTGTGAGTGTCAGTAATTGTGTTATCATGCCTTGTGTCTTCTACACTAGGATCTCCTGGTCAAAGATATCAAGGCCTATTCTAATTCTGAACACAAGCCTCGTAGCGTTTGTTGCTTTGCTTGGAGCAGTTGGAACCGTATCTTCCTCGAAATCACTTGTAAAGAGTATAGTTGGTCACTGAACTTGTCGAAATGATCAGCTCAGAATTGTCAGTTAATGAGATTTTGCATTCCAATCTCTATAAATATACAAACAGAATAACTCAGTTCCGTCAGGTTCGTACCAAGCAAGTAAGCATATAAGGAGGCCAATTTCTGGATGGTCCTTTGCAGTTTTAACAAGTGTGTTGAGGATGCAAATATTACAGAGACGTCACTTACAAAAATGGTTGTAACAATACAGATCAGGACTACGTGTGTAACAGGTCAAGGGTGACTGGTCTTCTACGTTGGTTTTGGCTTTATAATCTATTTTGTTTCGTTTGCTCCCCTCTAATAGCTAGCTGCTAACTCTAATTTCAGAAAGTCTGAAAGCTCAATCACTTGTAAAAGAGAAAATAAAACTCAAGTCCAGAGATTGGAATCCTCCACGAAACAAGGGTAAACAAATCTAATCCCAGAAACCATAAGAAACAAGCACGAAATGAAAAAAACATGGAACACAGTTGTCCCTACCCATTTGTTTGGAAAAGTTTGTCTGAATCAACAAAAAAAAAGGATGGGATCTTACAACTACAGGAGCACTCAGAAGTGTCTTCTGCTTCTAGTTACATGTCCTGTGGCTGTGTTACAGCTACAAGCTATATGAGAAAAAGCAGAAAACTTGTAATTGGCGCATCTATATATGCTCTATCGCACACGATGTGTGTACTCACACTGTTCAAAATTGCTACACAGAGAAAATTATCAGAAGTATGATTTCCATGTTATTGATCATGATTTTTGTTTCTCTTACCATATCGGACGCTACTTTAACTAAATTAAGTACATCAGGGCTGTGCAAAATGTTTCTTTTATCGTCTTTTATATCTTAAACAGGTATAAAATTAGTCAAATGTCCACTCTTCATTCAAATTATTTAATCAAGCCTTTTATTTTAATTCTTGCTCAATCCAACCTCCAATTTAATGGAATAATAAGGGTCGCAATTAATCCCGACCGTGAATTATTTTGAAAATTTCAAACTTACTCCGATCCAAAGCCTAAAAATTCGAAGAAGTTCTAAAATTTAGTCAGGTCAAGTTTCGAACTGCCTCTGAGCCTAAGCCCAATCCGACTCATTGCCAAGCCCATGTCACAGGACGGTTAAGTGAGAGGTTAGAAGTTTTCCAAATTTTTTCCATCGGGATATAATCTTGGTAGTTACAATTGACAGAGGAATTAAAGATTCAAATGAGTCACGAAGGATATCTGTTTCCTTTCTAAACTTGGAATCTCTTTTTGAGGAAAAGAATAGTCCAAATCAAGTCTGAGGAATTGGGAAGCCAGAAAACAAATCAAGTGAGGCTTATCAATTAGCCTTGGCTTATTTCTACAGTGTTTAGAAGAGGGGGAATGTATCATTTGCAGAAACTCTACAACGACGACAAATCATAGTTTTAAGATACACAACCTAGAGTTGTGTATGGAATTCATGTCCTAATTGCATCAAACGATGAAGATTAGTGTAGATCAGAGATTTACAACTAACAAGAATGATGGTTATGGACACATATTAAATGCATTGGCAGATTGGAAACAATATCAACATAAATTGCCTTCTTGTTTTCTATCACCACTTACGTACGATTTGCAGCAAAATTAGCAGCAAAAAAAGGTTGTTATTTAACAGAAACCACAGGTGACTGTCCACTTAATGGCGCCATTAATGATTTGCAGATGTGTGATACTCTTTGAAAGTTCGAACAGATGACTGGTATACCTCTTCAGGCATTTGCAAGAGAAGCCTTTGGTGAAGAAGATGATCCCATGTCATAACTCCAGAGGTCTTTCAGCTCTCCTCTAATCAAACCCAAAATGACACACAATCCTGATATCATAGACACAGGAAAATAACTCAATTAGCATATCAGGAGAGATGAATTCCATTAAGAGTTGATCATTACGAGTTTTTGTTCATTACCTAGTGTACAAGGAACAAGATAGAGGAGAGCAGGTTGACCATGCCCATTCATTAGATACAAGCCTAAGTAAGTGAAGAAAAGGCCTGAAAAGAGGAAAAACTTCTGTTAGCAGCCTCAGAAAGAATGACCCTTCCAACAGATATGAGTTGCCAAAAGCCTGATTGGAAGAGGATTGATATTTCATAATGTATGTTATTAGCACCAAAGATGAAGCGACGTATGAAATAATGCCACAGATCATAATTTTTGTTAAACCATAAGATTTCCAACTTATAAAGCAATAAAAACATTACTAAATTAGAAACTGAGGCCAATCACTAAACATCTACAGTGCAATCATAAAATTCTCTCTCTCTATCTCTTGGTAGCAATCCTGTGCGAAATCTAGAAAAGGAATTCAATGTAAGCCATTAGCCCCTACGACTAAGAAGCTTAGCCAATGAGGAAAAACAAGAAGGAACTAAGATAAGAATGCACAAATTGTGTTTAAACGTTTCTCAACAACCACATTTTCCATGCTGTATCAGTTACACTACAACAGGTCCATTGCATTGATCGTCTCAATTTCCTGTACTTCACATACAGGAAATTGGGCTTGTTAATTAGCTAGAAGGTTTCCACGGAGTGGTATTTGAGGACCAAGTAGAAAGGTTTCTAAGCAGGAACATCTAGCTGTAAGTTGACTGTAGAGAAACGAAGCATGTTTCAAGCATCTACAGTTAAGCACTGACTTGGAGAATAATGTGGTTTGAAAAAAGTGCAGAGTCAAACGTATGAAAATATCAGCGTGGACATTTGAAGGAATGGAAGCAGGCAGGCTTGGAGAAAGTAACAATAAGGCAATAAATTTACTAGGGATAACTCAACTCCTAAATATTGCAATCAATCTTGTCCCATAAACATCAGTTAAAAATCATGCCAAGCACATAGAACATGAGAGCAAGTAAAGGCTGCACTAAGACCAAAATCTAGAGTCTAGACTCAATAAACCTGCATAAATATCTGACCCAAAAAGTATACGAAAACACCCATTGGCGTATAAAGATTGAGGACAAGTGGACTGGAACCAGAAGCTACAAAGCAGTACCTACACAAAGGCCAAGAGCTTGCCCCCTCAGCCATAATGTGCTATGTGCTGACATCCGACTATGATTTCAAATAAACCTTTTCCATCTCAAAATGCAACAGATGACATAGCACAGGTGTATCTTTGAACATTTCAATGTTTAAAAATAAATATGCTTACCAAATCCATAGCCAATTATCAACCAAAGAAAATATCCATTGGCCAAGCCCTTCCTGGTTTCTCTATCAAATCTGAGATAAGAAACAGAGAAACGTAAGATAACTATACATAAAATGTGACATTTGATAATGATAATAGCATGCTAGCTTATACCATGAGAGAGAGAGAAAGAGAGACCAAGTTTGGAATATTAACAATGCGACATCCATATGGTCAACAACAGTTTCTTCATATTAAATGTGATCAAGAATCTAATTGCAAAGTTTCCTAGGAGCTAATAGCCATGAAAGAAAATTTATACAACTTTGTCATGAAAGAAAGTGAACAGCAATTCTCAATGTGACCAAGAATCTAATCAAAAAGTTTCCTAGGAGCTTATAGCCATGATAGAAAATTTATACAACTTCGTCAAGAAAAAAGGTGAACAGTAATTCTCCTAACAGATACAAGCTTTGAAAGGTTAAATCTTTCAATTTATGCAAAGAGCGACTAAATTCACTGAAAATAATACCTGTAAGCAAATGATGTGAGCAAACCAGGGAAAAGAATGTCCCCAAATCCAATCATGTCATAACCACCCCAAGGGTCTGCCAATCGAGGAATTCTCAAAAGCATGGGAATGGATTCGCCACCACTGTTGTCACCTCTAGCAACCTTTGAAGAATAAGAAAATAAAAGAAAAAAGTATGAATTCTAAGACGCTACCCATAATATACCATTAGAAGAATAAAAAATACCATGAAAAAGACATAGACAATAAACTTTTATCAGAGTCGTCTAAATACACTGTATTTCAATAAATAAATGTTCTTGGTACAGAGGGGAATTTTTTGAATTTTTTAGCCAACTAAAATTTAAAGAATGCTTCATTGATTATCAATTCTCATTCTCATGTTGTACGCAATGGCAGAAGTTCCCATACAGCTGGCATTACTTGAATCTATTAAGTTAGTGTCAAGAACACATAATCTGAATGTTGTTTCATACATTTGCGCACAATGTCAAGTGACAAAGTCTTTAACTACACAGTAGAACAAAATGTGAAATATAAGATCACTACTTACAGCAATCATAACACTTTGATGGAATATCAACGGTGATATAAAGACCCAAAAGATATCATAGACAAATGCGCAGCAAAGAAGAACAGCAGCAACCTGAGTCATAATAAAATATAAGGAACTGAGAAGCATCAGATGTATCATAAATGCATAAGCTAATCATAGCTTAGGTACCTTAATATTAGGGAGCCGAGCCACCTGTAAGACGGTTATCATCAAGCAAATACCCTGACAAAAACAAAGCCTTGTTTAAGGAAAGGACCAACATTTAGTTGTTGAAAATGTAGCATAGCTATGTCCAGGTAGTCAAATCCAAAAGCATGACATTGCACCAGACCTCAAGTAAATGGATACAATATGTTTGGGAACTGCTGGATATGATAGGAACAAAATTGCCAGTAACCCCAATTCCGCCGAACTTATTTCAGATCACCATACAGACACCATTAGTTTATATAGATAGCACCAAATCCAGTGCAATCCATTTCAAAAATGTGAAATGAAAGTAAGGCCTATATTTCACTCCATAGCCATCATTATACACAAAGGATTGGGGAAGGGATCTTAGAGATCTTGCACAACATCCATGTTTCACCAGGGTGCAATAAGATAAACAGGCTCATGTTTTTTCAACTTAAATCTTTTTAATTTTCCTAGGGGTCAAAAACTATGGGGAAGAATGAAGTCAGAAGAACAAATAAACAAACTAACTAATGTTCTTATATTTAAGGACACTACAACACATATCAACCAGATAAATCACAAATCTATAACTTGCCCTGGAGAACTAAAAGCTTTTCTGTCAACCTCCCCTTATCCTTAAGGCCCTTTGGTTAAGAAATTGGAAGATGAATTGCTATAATTAGGGATTTGGTGCTTGTTCCACCCAGAATCCAGGACTCCCAGAAAACTAACATCCTAGGACTCCATCATAATCCAATCTTCTCTTTCAAGCAGAAGATAATCACCTTCCCAACAGTTGAAGAAAATTCCTAAAGTATGAATGTGCATATTGTTGATATCGAGACTCAAACGAAAGTTTTCTTGTGTAAGGGGATATCATATAAGGGTATTGTATGTTCACTACATAGCACATACAGGTTGGGCCAGTATGCATGTGTAAGTGCAGGAGCATAGAGCCTAAGTTTACTAGGGAACTCAGGGGACTTTTAAACATGGAAACCTCCATGGGTATTAGTTACCCAAAATTTGGAAAATCACAATCTCACTAACAAATCCATTATGTCCTTATCAAAACCAATGACATATCAGATAGTAACCTCTAGAATTAGCTCATAAAGATGATACAAGCAAATCAACATAACAATGATACAATGTCAGCTAGCCATTATCAGAAGTTGTAATGATGTTGCTTTTCTGTATCATTAGGCCTTACAAGCACACCAAGACCTCTCTTGTACACTCCCCGCACCAACTCGCTACAGTTCTATCATGCTGTAAATGCCCTCTGTCTAGGCACCAAGCACTTCCCTACACAGCAACTTCTGTAATGTTTTGACCACTATAACAGCCAAACTATCCAATGGGGGACTTTTCCTATTTACAAGCCTATATGCCAAGCATGAAAAGTATAAAAGCATCATGCACTTTGAATAGTCTCCCAAAAAGAAACTAAACATTTAAGGTTTCAAATTCAGCACATTCCATTGAAGTGAATAAAGAAGAACACCGGCATACACGAAAATAGATATGCCTTTATGCAGTATAATAAAGTAGAAAAAATGTAGCGCACAGATATTACAAACAGAACTTACAAGAATATCTTGCCCAATCCATGAATATGATGCGTGCCGATGTACAGCCCAGAAAATGGCAAATACAAGACAACACAAAGTTACAATGATGGAGAGAACAGAACTTTCTCCAAAAAGAGGCATATCAATTTTCTTCTCCTGGCAATTTCTCCATTTTCTGCCAAATATAGAAGAGAATAAAGTCACGCAATAGAAAAAGATGAAAATTGATAATATCATAATCCAAAAACCCAGAAAATCCAAGTATACCTTGTAATTAGAGTTATAATACAACTATGCATCCCCTGAGAAAAACAAGAAAAGAAAATTCAATGACCGCTGAAAGTTGAGGGATATTCACTGCAGGCATGAGTAGAGACTTGAACTTTGCTAGTATATTCATTAGTTTCCTATCTTTTCCATTTTCCCTTTACTCAAAAGCTCGACTCTGATTTAGAGTTGTCTTAGTATGGCAAATTTTATGCTAAGAAAGGACATTCAAATCAATATCTTTCACAGATTTCCGCATATCAGGGTGAGTGCAGACATGAATGATGACATCTATTGGTCATGCTCGGATGTGTGTGAAATCCATAAAAGAGAAAAACATCATATTTCACAACGAAGAAAAAAGTTCAGGATATACCATGAATGGAAAAGGGAACTATGCATCGGGAAAATCTACAAAGGATAGATAAGTACAACAATGATTTCCAACAATTACAATGATTGCGAAAAGCAGCTTTGAAATGCACTACAATGTGCTTTGACATATCTTGTTCCAGAGGAAAAATCAAAGCTCTTATAATTAGCAAAAGTGGTTATATAAGTACATAACAGTAACTAATTGTTAATCTCATTAACACAAGAAAACATCCATTCTGAAATTAATGTGATGTCTGATAGATGGAGTCTTGCAAGAGATGACATGGATAGATATTTAAGGCATTTTTCATAGAAAGACAGACGAACCAATTGACGATTCCAAGTAAAATGGGACATTAGACTCATCTTTGACAATAAGGTGGAAATAATGGCATTGAGGACCATAGTGAGGAAATTGGACAAAGTAGCGAACTTTGGATTCCACATGATTAATTGAAGTCCAAAGAAATTCAACCGACTTTAGAAAACTTTATTTGATTGAAGAATTATGTCGTGCTACACCTGGCATAAGTTTATTGTACATTTTTTCCCAGATCACAAAAATAGCTATCACGTGTGCATGAGTTTCCCAAAAGCATATATTAATAAGTATGAATATGTAAAGAGAATTCAATACCTCAATACCACCAATGCAGAAGAGCACAATCAAAATCCAGACAAACCAACTTGACATGAAAAAGTACAGTAGCACCAAAAAAGTGGAAGCTGATATAACAAAAATCACAGCAGTCATTGAATTAATCTCGACAATTTCTTTCTCTGAATCGTCTCTCAATGTCGAACCTGCCTGCACAATGAGAACAGAAACAATATAAAAACTCCTTTAAAAAGTAGACAAGAACACATCGCTAAAATCCAAGAAAAAACAATGAAATTGAGGCATAGGAAATTTGAATAACTTTTCCTCTAAGGGCTATATAGATGATCTTCTTGCTTCTATTGCCATCAATTGTTGAGGAATAAAAAAATGATCTCTGAAGTATTTCCTTGAATTCAGTCCAGAACTATGTCTACTTATAAAGCACATTGTTTTGTTTCATCATCAAGCTAGATACTGTCTGATGGTAAACTATTATCAAGGGTTAAAGACACTTTCCTTAGAAGTATCAACGGATTCATGTATAACTCTCAAAGTATTAATCAAGTTTATATGCACCTCCTCAACTTCCAATTTCACAATTTTGGTGCTTAATGTTTACACTTCTCCCTATTAGTGTTTTGAAACATTTAGTATCAGACCAAGTTAGTAATTGATTTCATAGACAACTACTCAACTTTTAATTTCAAAATTTTTATACTAATGTTTCAAAGCAATGATGAATTGGGTTACAAGTAAAAAACGTAGAAATTAAGCAACTAAGTTTTGAAATTGGAAGTTGAAAAGGGTGAGAATGAAATTGATCATTCTTCAATATAACGTAGTTCTGTTGAAGCTCTATCAAAGATTATAACTCAACAATATAAAGAGGCCACACTGAAAAGTTTGAAATATTAAACATCTAAATTCTGGAACTAAAGTTTAAGAGGATTTCTATGAAATAGAAAAAGACTCTTCCCAATATGTAAGTTTCAATCATATAATTAATTTTCTAAGTATGGCTCTAGCTCAAGAAGGTAAGAGAATTAAGATATCTCTATTCACCAACAACTGGAACATGCTTCCAACAAAAGGAAGGTTATGCTCCCATACATGTACAAAAGATCACATTAATATAAGCTAAGACATTTTAAAAGAAAATTGGAACACAAATCCTCAGTACTTGAGAAAAATATAAGATAAAAATAAAACTTGCATATTGACCTTCTCTGATAATTCATTATAGCGTCCGTCAGTCTCCTTTGGAGTTGCAAACCCAGACCACATTGAAGCACAGATTACTGTTCCAACAGCCATCATCCATAAAAATATCACCGAGTAGTCCATTATGGGACGTTCAGGTGCATATAACAATATTTTCACTGCAACAAGGAAACGGAGATACAATTAAACACACTGCATTTACAAAGCATTGCAACTGTGTGTAGATGCACATGAGGGAAGGAGAGCATACTCATGATCTCTAAAGCTAGGGATGGACAAACACCAATTATTGTATTTTAGTACAATAACTGAAAAGCAATCCGTCACAGGAAAACATAATTATACTACACTTGTCATGCGAAAAATGTTCCCTCAATATTTTTCTTACCTGCCAAGAGCCTGCAGTTCATTCTTCTAACCTTTTCCACATACATGTATATTACCCGAGTTAATTTTAAAGAACACAATAGGATGCAAAAATTAATGAATATGATGAAACTGTGGAAATTCCAACTCTTACCATTCTGTCCATTCATCATTGATGTATTCAGATAATCTCCTCCTGACTTTGAGATCATCACAACAGGTATTGTAATATCTAGAGGAGTACTATTATTCTCGCAACCCATCTCAGCAAGAACTACATAATAAACACAAAAAGAAAAAATGAATGATCTCCAAAAGAAGTTTACAGTCAAATTGTCAGTCAACTCATAGCATACATAAAGACACTCTACTTCCAACCTTCTTCGTCATTTATCACTAAAAGCGCTGATGCATCTCCAGACTGTGCTACTTCTGCCTTTTCAGTGAAAGAGCAATCACCACGTGTAGACACGGCCATAGAACCAGATATCTAGATAAGAGAACAAGAACCAGACATTCCAATTTTGTAGTTCAGAACACATTGTAAGGCACTTCTGAAATGTAGTATACTTCTAATCATATCTGCTCTGTAATTCCCACGGTTCTAGGCTGATGATAGAGTACTTTACATATTCCCAACATACTTCACGGAGTTTCAGAGGCAAGTATTCGGGTTGGGAAATCTAAAATTTTAGAATGACGAAGTTTCCTAAACAAAGTAATATTTAGAAAACAAATTGCAAAAGTACATTCTAACTGGCCCAAGACACCACGTATATTTTATTTATGCACGTGTCATAAGTAGTAATAATCAGACTGAACCAAATATAGATAGCATCCAGGTTACTAATAGAACAATGGAAAAACCTTAGTAGAGGAGTTGGCACAGCAGTTTAGTGGATTTGTAAAAACAGCAGACATTATGACACCATCTTTAGCCACAGTGGGTAAAAGAGCCCCGAATCTTGCAGTCACACCGGTGATAGTGTCGCCTTCAGCGCCATTAATCCATGTCTGAACCTTAACCTGAAAAATTCATCAACCAACAAACAAAAAAAGAAGAAAAATCATAAATCCATCATCTATAACACAACCCATCGAAGAAACACGTATAAAGTCAACCACTTCACAGCAAACCATTTCACAATTGCACCCAAAAACCACAAATTTCCAATCACCCAACAAAAAGGAGTGCAATTCCAAGAATACAAAAACAAAAAGATTACCAAGTTGTACTCGTGATCGCAACCAGGTAACTTGGGAGTGTCGTCATCGTACGACGCGTCGTCGGCAATTGCGAGACCGATGAGGAACAACACGCAAAACAGTGCCCCCAACTGGAGGCGACTCCGAGAACGAGTCATCGGAAGTTGGGAAAAAGCAAAGAGAAACAAGGAAGAAGGAAGAAGGCAGCACCCCCTAAGCAAGATCGAGATTGAGGAGAAGATAGACTCAATGAAATTGCCTAATGAATGCAGTAACTATGACGAAATGATGGGAGAGAGTGACAGATACAAATAGGGGCACATAAGTTTTCTCCCTCAACCTTCAGAAGTGAAGAGAAGTAGTTAGGCAACTAATCCGGTGGAAGAGAACCGGACTGGACACTCACTTACGTGTGATGTCAGTAATGATTGTTGGAATCTCATCTCAGTGCTTAAATTAAATGCTTAATTTTCAGTTTAGTTCGGTAATTTCAAACATCCACTTTTAGATATATAATATATTAATATCTTGATTAAAAATCTCAAATCGGGTTTTTTAACCGTAAATATCTTACTGTTTATTAAAAACACAATGATTTGTTAATTAATCAATTAATTTTTATAAATTAATAAGTTATTATAAATTAAAATAAATTTAATAAATTTTTAATTAAATTGTAAATTATCCTCTTTCAATCATATTTTAATTTTTAATTTTATTTAATCTTTAATCAGTTTCATCGTGATATTAAACCTTTAAAATATTAAGTCTTTTGTAGACACTATAAAAATGTCAAGGAATTAACCGTGTTTAATCATCTTTTGCACATATCTTATAACTTTTTAAATGGGTTAGAGAGAAGTTCTTTGTCATCTCTCTACCCTGCAATTTTTCTTCATTCCTAACTACTCCCTAAGCTTCTTATTGTTTTGCTCCTGTCACCATTCTTCACTCTTCCTTCTCTTCATTCATTGAAACTCTTCTTCATCGTCCCCCTAATATTTTCTTCAGGTCCGGATATTTCCCTTGTCTTCTTGCAAGGGTTGTAAGGTCTTTTCTTTTTCCTTTTCCCCTCGTGCCTTTTCTTTTTCCTCTCTTAGTTCCTGCCCTTTTCCGCACCTTAGCTCCCTAACAAAGGCTGCTTTACTATGCAGACTTTGCAGATTTCACAATTCACTACAAAACAAAACAATCATATGGAGGATTTTCCTCCTCTACCTTTACCCTCACCCTCTGTTGCAACACCTAATTCTCTCCCTCCTTTAACTAAACCATTTCAATCCTTAACCCAAACCTTATTTTCTTCTTCTTCAACTACTTTGCCTATGCCTATGAGAAGAACAAGGAAGCAAGTGGTAAGGGCTTCACAAATCTCTCTCTACATTTCTGCCCTCCCAAGAAAGAAGCTGGTCATGTTATTGTCTCCCCTGATATGGAAATCCTATAGGAAGACGTTAAGTCTTAGGAGAACTCTCTCATAGGATTCTTCTAGGAAAAAGACCTGCATTTTCTATCATTAAAAAATGAACCCAATCAGCATGGAGAAACAAAGATTTTATTCAGGCATTAATAGCTGAAGACAGATACATTATGTTCATCTTTTCTTCTAAAGCTCAAGCATTAAAAGTTGTAGAAGAAGGGTCGTGGCATGTGGCAAATTTCTCACTTTTCTTGCAGCCTTAGCAGCCAAGTTTTCAAATTAAATGCAAGGAAAAAAGACTGGTTCCAATATGGGTAAATCTCTATAATGTTCCTCTTAAATATTAGATAATAAAAGGATTGAGTATGATAGCTAATTTTCTAGGTAAACCTCTATATTTGGATGATAATACAGCGAATAGGAAGAGGTTGGGATATGCTAGAATATGCATTAATATGGATCTTTCCAATAGTTTACCGGAAACTATCCCTATTATGAGATTGGGACTTGACGGATCTCTTTATGAAGATAATGCGTCCGTCCAATACCAGTGGAAGCCCTCACTTGCTTCTCAAGGTAAAAAAATGGATCCCTACGAGTAAAACTTTTCAAATGAGGGATTATAAGGAGCTAATGGGTGACGAGATCATTAACAAAGAGGTTAAATTAATTGAGGAATCTATACCAAGCAATAGCACAGATGAACGACATACGGCAAATGTTATAGCAAGTGCTGGGAAAGGATTATTGGTTGCAGCTGATAGTGGAAAAGAAGTCATTGTTGAAGATGTTGCTAGGGAAAAAGTATTAGAGGTGACTGTTGATCCAAAAGCTACCAGTATGGGTGAGGAGACCAACGTGGATGAACTATCAATGAACCCTAATGACAATTCTACTGATTTTTTTAGATGGAAAATAGTTGTCCTCCTTCTATGGACAATAAGGATAATGATCCTATTATTGAAGAATTTTTGACAACTACTAAAAGAAAATCCAACGGGAGCAAAGGGAAGGGCTCCAAAAATAAAATTTTTTGATTTATGAAAATCATTACATGGAATGTGAGGGAAATCAACTGCCTTAAAAAGCTTTCAGCTTTAATGGATTTTGTATATAACACAAAACTATAGATTTTGCTCTTTTTAAAACCAAAATCATAATTGAGAATTTTGGTCTCTTGAATAGACTGAGCTCTAGATGGAAATTTATCTCCAATCATCAAGCTCATAGGTTTGAGAGAATTATTATTAGATATGATCCTTCTTTGGTGGATGCCCATGTTTTTGTCACAGAGATGCAAGCTATTCACCTAAAATGTAAACTTCTTCAGGTAAATATTGATATCTTTTCCTCTTTTATCTATGGTGCTAATCATGTTTTCCATAGAAAACTTTTATAGGATAGCTTAATAGAATTCCATAATGGACCTTGACTTTTATGTGGAGACTTCAATTCAACTTTATATAAAACTAAAGCTGAAGGAAATTATAGTCTGAGAAACTTCTTAGCTGACTTCAATGACTGTGTGGGTAAACTTGAAGTTTTTGACTTAAAGGCTCAAGGTCACTTTTACACCTGGAGTAACAAATAGACTGGAAGATGGGCTTTGAGGAAAAAATTGGATCGGACATTGGTGAACAAAGCTTGGATTACACAGTTTCCTAATAGTTGAAAACGATCCAGAAGGGGGGTTGAATAGATCTTTTAAGTTTTTCAACTCTTTTAACAAAGTGCTACAAAACAGAAAATTAAAACACATAAGAAAAAACAAAAACAAATCGAAATATAAAGTAAAAGAGTATAGCAGAGAGGTAAACACAATAAGTACAGAGGTTCGGTGCAAAGACCTACGTCCTCTACCTAAGCTCCCACTTAGGATTTTGTCAAAGCTCTTTACTACACACTTTTTAGTTTAGTGTGAACTCTTCCAATCAACTTGACTTCCGGCTCAAGTTATACCTTACAAATGATTTGTTTTCTCGGCACAAATCCTACCTCTAAAGTGATTCTTCTCTAATCACTCAACTCACAATAATAACAAGGATGGTAATGAAATGATAAAGCTGAGTACAACTGAAGATAATCAAGGTATGCTATGTGAGCAATATAAGAGCAATGAAAGGATAAATTCTTTTAAGAGCTTATATCTTCTCTTCTGAAGTGAAGACCTCTATTTATAGGCTTCAAGAGGCTCCTAGCCGTTGTAGAAAAATTTGCTCTCATTTGAATTCGTTTGACAAATTCAAAATCTGTTCAGCTGTACCTGATAGTAGTCGACTAATACATCATAGTCGACTTGTCTTCCAATTGATAATAGACTAGCGTCTTCAGCTCTGTACCTCAAATGGTCGACTTAAAAATGAATGATAGTCGACTTGTCAAGTTCTCCAACCAACATATTTGATCGATTCTTCAATCTTTGACTGTCAACATACATGCGCAAAATCCTCATGTAAAATCTTCACATGAAATCCACTTTTTTATTTTTCTGATCGTCATTAGTCGACTAGTGCAACTGTCCGAGTCAAAATATGTGGTTTTCATCTCTGACCATTATTAGTCGACTAGTGCCATGTATTGGTCAACTAATCGGTCCCCAAATCAACTTGTGCAAGCCTTCAGTTGACTAGTGTCACATGATAGTCGACTATTAGATGCCTGGTCTATTTTTTGTTAACTTCCTTTTGATCCAATCAGCTTGAAATTATTTCTTAAACCATTTCTTAAATTTTATTATTATCAAAATATAGAAGGATTAAATTTGTCAACATCTATTAGTCCAACAGTTAATACAGTTACTTTATACCTAATAACCAATAGATACAGTTATAAATAACTGCAATAGGACCTTACAAGTTACAAGTAAATCGAAGTTTTTATGAAACATACACCTCTACGGTTTTTCACTATGCAGTCGTCAACGTGGCTTTTCTACTGACTTTTGGAAATAATCAACCTCCCGCATTAAACCTCGCCGGTCATTGTAATCCGTACACTAACGAATGTAGACGTTTGAGTTCTGACATAAAATCATGTCAGGAGAGAGGCATTAAGGTGATGCTTTCGCTTGGAGGATCTGCAGGAAGCTACACTCTGATTTCACGCCAAGACGCAAAAAACGTTGAACTTATATCTGGAACAACTTCTTAAGTGGGCACTCCAAGTCTCGACCATTTGGCAAATGCTTTTTTCGATGGGGTGGACTTAGGACATTGAAGGAGGCATACCATTTTAGTAGGACGATCTCGCAAGGTTCCTGTCAAAATACAGCAAAAGAGACAGGAAAGTGTACCTGACAGCAACTCCTTAGTGCCCATATCCTGCCGCTTGTGTAGGAAAAGCATTGGCCACAGGTTTATTTGATTACATTTGGGTTCAATTCTACAACAACGCTCCTTGCCAATACAGTAATGGGAATGTAAAAAATCCTATAGCTGCTTGGAATCAATGGACATCAAGAGTTCGTAAAACAAAGATTTTCTCGAGTCTACCAGCCTCCCCTAACGCTGCCGGAAGTGCGTATATTCCGGCACCTGATCTGGTTTCCAAGGTGCTTCCTGTAATTAAAAGGTCTCGCAAGTATGGAGGTGTCATGCTGTGGTGAAGATATAATGATCTCATGAACGGAAATAGTTCTACAATCAAGAAGCATGTCTGAAAACTTACGCCGCTTCTTTGTTCAATAAGTATATACAGTACTCATGCAAGTATCTAGCGACGCACCTAATAAGATGAAAATTATTAATACACACATTTGTCTTATAATTACCCTTATATTAAAAGAATCATAAGCTAAAGTGATTATTCTTTCAAGCAGTTAAGGAATAAAATCTAAGATGCAAGTAATAATTTCGAAAATTTGTTAGTACTCTTACAAAAAGTAACAAAAATGAATTTTGCTCGCACTACTGGACAGCAAAATGTTGTTGGCATTGGAGGCTTGCGTCTTAAAAGAGAGAACGAACCTTGAAACAGGTAGTGGAACAATATAAAAGCATAACTAAATCTGGCGCGAAAAGCGCGATGGTTTATTCAATTTGTAACGGACCAAATCCATTGCTCTACCGGCAATCTACCTTCCTTTTCCCAACCAATGTATTCAACTATTTCCAAGAATTCCCAGTAAAGATGTGATTCCCCGAGGAACTTTCTCTCTGTTAATTTGTAACATTAACATAGATTTTTGAGACAAGTATCTGATTTTTTACAAGGTACTTTATTGTCAATGTTTCTGGTAAGTAATCAGCTTTTTTGCAAACGTAAGTTTGATAAATGATGTCTGGTCGGAATTTCTCAGGGCAGGAAATGGCCGTTCTTCAGAAGGAGATTCCGGCTTTTGAGTTCAGAGATGCTCAGATTAACAAGATACGATACTGTAAACAGGATTTTGCACATATTTCTCATTACGTCGTTACTGATTATGATTGGAAGGATTATTGTCCTGTGGCTTTCAGGTGCTTTTACGTCCCTTTTTCTCTTCTGATTTTCAGTTAAATAATTGTATGAAATGGGTGATATATATTGTGTTGCATCAATGGCGAAACCTTATTAACCCGTTCCCTGGAAAACGGTAATCTGCTAAATACCTAAATTCCAGAAGAAAGAACTAATAGATATGTAAATGTTGTTTTGTTCCAGACGCTTACGAGAGCTTGAAAACATTGATCATACTGAGTATATGCTGGCAATTTGTGCGGAAGACGTAATAAGGGAAGTCTCTTCACCAGGGAAATTCGGTCGTCTTATTATTTTGACAACGGATGAGCGTTTTGTGATTAAAACTCTGCGTAAATCTGAAGTGAAGGTAAAGATCAATCATCTAGGATCACTGAGAATCACCACCTTCCCGAAGTTGTTGATTATGAACTTGAACAGACGGTGCAAGGATTCTTAATTCTCTTTTCCATGCAGTTGATGGTGGATATGCTTCCAAACTATTATGCTTATCTTAAGAAGAACCGAGCTTCATTGTTGACCAAGCTATATGGAATTCATGTTGTGAAGCCACATGGGGGTATCAAGGTAAAACACATTTTCATTTTGTATCTGGTTTGACCAAATTTTGGTTTTCTGCACAAGAGAAGAGACATTACTTTGATTCACATAAGAGTCAGATCAACTGGGCAGTGTCACTAGGCTCTGAAAAGATTACTAAAGAAATGAACTTCTCAGCTTATTTCTCTGGAAGTTCATCAGAAGTTCTTCTGCAACTTACATTCCCATTGTTATGGTCTATAGTGATCGTCTTTCTGTCAAGATAAATAATCCCCTGAGATCTTTTACCTGCTAATTTTGCTCCATTAGCAAACAATTGTCCTTGAAGTTGGGTAGTCTGCAACAGTATTTGCAACCATGGCATGTGTTTATGGCCATTATGAAAAGAAAATATAGAGGAGAGAGCAAGCCCTGGAAAAGAAAACAAAGGATTCTTGATTAAGGTTCCGATGCCGAGTTCCTCAAGTGATTTTTCACGTGCAGGTTTATTTTTCTGTGTTGTCAACTGTCATCCCTTCATCTGTGGGAAAGTGCAAAATTTATGATCTCAAAGGCACGCCTAAAGGAAGAAAACAGAACAGAAAGAAAATCGAGGGAAAAGTCATATACAAGGACAAGGATTTTGATCTTCTTTTGCACCTAGATCCACTGACACACTATAAATTTTTGAAGTAAGTTGGCTCATCCGTTTCAAAGTCATAGCATATATAAGAGGCTTTTTCTAATAAAGTTGTGTATATTTTGATCCTCAAATGCATCAAAACTTTTCTGGTTTTTGTTAAAAAGCATTATTCGACTTCCACTTTACAGGCAACTCCGGTATGATTGCGAGTTCTTGGAATCTGAGAAAATCATGGATTACAGTCTTTTGATTGGTGTTGCTATGCAAGCTCCCAACAAAGGTGATTGCTCCCACCGCCATGATATGGAGGATATAACAGATGATCCTGTTAATTTCGTAATGTTTCAATCAGAAGGAAATTCCTGAATCTACATCATTTTTTGTTTCTCATTTAGTATACTTGGAATCAGATGCAACAGTTTAAGCTATATCTGCTGCAGAACATTGTGTTTACTAATATCAAATGCAAACTTTAATCAGGAATAGATAGACTGTTGTTATATAGTTCTTCTTCAGGAATGTCTCAATTTTAGTTGCTTGTTTAGTGACAATCCCTAATTCATCTGCACATCCTTGATTAAGAAATCTTTTTGTCAGCTTTTCATTTCTGAAACTTGTAGCTACCCACTTTGTAAGGAATGAAAGTTTTGTTCCATTGAATGTGTCTTGCAACATTTATTCTCGACTCTTACAGTTTGATTGCTTTGAGCTGTATACACAATACTAAGTATCTTTTTCTGCAGTAGCCCCTGATGGTAGCTGTTCCTGTGGTCAAAAGGCAGTTCCCAACTCCAGTTCTACAACCACCTTTGGCTCTTTAAACAAAAGTGGTGAAATGTGCCAAATATCAAATAGGTAACATCTGCTTTGCTTTGAATCCTTCAAAGTTATAGCAAATTCCCACCTGAATCCAGGTGTGGAATGCTACTTCTGCTTAGCTTGGCAATTATGATTTCAGAGATCTGTTAATTATAGCATTTCATTTTCAGTTGTTCCTCACTGTTTATACTTTTATATATTCCAGTCCTGATTTTAACTTTGGCATGGCGATGCGTGCTCGTGCGACGACTCGGAGGGGAGGATCAGCTCATCCTAGTATACAGGACCCCAGGGGCTGCAATGTGAAGTTATATTTTAAAATCGTAGATATATTCCAGAATTATGGTGTCTCTAAGCGCATTGAACATGTTTACAAGTCATTACAATACGATTCTAAGTCCATTGCTGCGGTAAGTCCTGAAGTATATTCTACTCGTTTTCAGGATTATCTTCACCAGATATTTCAATCAGAAGATTCAGAGAAAGGGGATGCCTTTTAGTTCTACAAACGAAACTCTTTTCTTTTTCAAATTGGAATTTGTTGAGTTTTTCCTGGAACATGTTGCTTTAGGTGATTTGAGCAAATTGTTGATGATTGATTGTAGTAAAGTGATATTGACCCTTGATAGAGATTACTGATTCCATGAAAACTTTTCTTCAAGTTTTCACTAGAAAAACATAGATTGAAGTTTAACTAGTTTTTGAAAATTGTTTTTCTTTAAAACAAAAAATTAAAGTTTTTTATGTACATTGCATAAATATTTAAGAACATGTATTAATTTGCTAACTATATATTTCAAGTAAGTCTCGTAACCACTGTTTTAAAAACTAGAATGGAAATTAAATCGATAAAATGAAAATTTTAATGATATAAAATTATTATATGATAATGATTGAAAATTAAAAAATTTTAAATAGGATTGAAAATAAAAATTGTCCTTATAAGTTAAAAGTTTAATTAAAAATGTTATATAAAAATTAACTAGTTTATTTTGATTTATAAAAATTAATTAGTTTACAAAAATCGATCAATTAATTAATAAATCAGCTAATTTTCATAATAATAGTTATTAAGATATATCGAAATGTAAACTAAAAACTTATTTGTTTCAAAAATTTTACAGTTAACCTATTTAGTTTTTTAAGTTAAAAAGATTTAAACCGAAAATTCATACCTATAGCCTCTGTTACAACTTAAAACGGCATTTCCAAGCAACTTTAATTGATTTCACTTCTTTTTTTTTGTAATTTTCAATTTTTGTTTTAATTTTTAATTTTCATTTATTTTAAATAAAAGCAAAATATTATTTAGTTGTTAATGTCTAATAATTATATATTATATAAAATTGAAAGATAAATTATTTTTATAAATAAATAAATAAATTTTATTTTCATATCTTCTATAATATTTTGTTGAATAAATAACTAAAATTTAAAATTTTTAATAAATTTTTATTTATTTTAAATATATTTTTAATTATTAAAGTAAATTTTATTTAAATTTACTTATAATGAAGATATTTTAAATGTTAATAATATTTATTAAATTCAAATTATTTTATCATAAAAATAATATTGAAATTAATTATAAAAATTGAGTTAAGCTATTAAATTAAATTATTTATAATTCATATTACTAATTAATATTAAATAATTAAATTATTTTTAATTTTATTAATAATTAACAATAAATAATTAAATAATATATATTTAATTCATAGTAAATTATATTATAAAAATAATTCATAGTAAATTATATTTATGAAAATCAGAATGAGAAAAAACCAAAAAAAAACTATAAGTTTAAACAAACAAATTGTTTGACTAAAATTTAAAACAAAAATAAATAAAACAAACTTACCAACCTTCTCGTCGTTGTTTTCTCACAATGTTAACGGGTCGTTTGGTTGAGGGTAATAGAATTTCTATTACCCTCCTATTCTTAGTTATTGCCTATTCCCATGTTTGGTTAAGTTTTTGTCCACAGAATAACTATTACTTGTGAATATGCAATCCTCACATTTGAGGAATAGGCAAAGACGCCCCCCCCCTCTCTTTATGTATTCTGCGCTGTGAGGAATAGGTTTTTTTTATGTTTAGACAACCCATACCCCTCACCCACCTCACTACTCACACATTCTCCCTTTTACCTATCATTGTTAATAATGATAAATAATAATAATAATAATAAAAATATTAATAAGAATTGATAAATATTAATAATAATTAATAAGAATTGAATTAGTAAAATTAATAATATTAAGAATTATATTAAGTACAATAAAAATAAAAATAAAAATAATAATATCGTTAAGGAATTTAATAATAACAATAATAATAAATTTAATAATCGTAAGAATAATAATAAGTCAAAAATAAATAATATTAATAATAATAATTATTATTATTTTTAATAATAAATTTCTTAATAATAAAAAGGAATTTAATAATAATAATACAATTAAATAATAATAAATATTATTAATAATACTTTTAATAATAACAATAAGAATAACAATAATAATAATAATAATAATAATAATAAAGACAAGGATATTTTGGTCTTTTTGTTAGTTATTCCTTTTACATTCTAAATTTATATTTTCAAACCAAGCACTGACATAAAAATTCTTCATCTATTCCATTCCTTCAACCAAACAAAGTAATACATATTCTATTCTATTCTTCATCATTTCTATTCCTAAAGAACAACTATTCTATTCCTTCTCTATTCCATTCTTTGAACCAAACAGCCTGTAAAGGACTTGTGTGGTGGCACTTCTGGGTACATGACGCGTATAATTCAAGGCTAGTTTCTGATCCTCTACGGGATACCGAGGCTTAGTGTCATCGTTCCAACTTCCGAAGTTCATGTGTTCCTGTTTTCTGCTCTCACAAATTTGGTAGAAATTGTACTGGTCATGGAGAAGAAAGTCTCTTTGGGTGTCCAGAAGAAGAGGAAGAAGCCAACTCTGACGAGAAAGAAGGAAACTTTCGTCAAGAAAGTTGTTGACTATCTTGTGTCTGATTCTCCCATGTTTGCTTCGCTCGTTTTTCCTCCACTTTCTGCTTCTCTAGCGTCAAAATTTGGTTCTTCTTCTATTGAAGGTTTGCAATTACAATTCATCTTTCAGTTAGATATGTTATGTTCAAGACATCCCATTCCATGGTTTACATGGTGAGTCTTCCAGTTTCTCATTAATGGAGTGTTTAATATTTTTCAAGAAGCGGAGATGAAGAATGGTGACATGGGAGGGAAGAGTAAAAGATTAGTGGAGAAGGTTGAGGAGTATTTGAAATCAAACTCTTACATGTACGCTCCCTTGTTTGTTCCTCAACTGAAGAATACTCCTAGAGGTACTGTTCCTTACCATGGATGTTTATGCTTTCCATTTTCAGAAGTTTTTGCACAGTATTGTTGAGACAGGCTTGCCACAATGCTAGTTTGTCGTCTCCTCTGTTCATAATAATTTGAGACTCAACTTACTCCAACTCAGAGGTTTTGGTTAAAGACTAAGACCCGCTTGCAAAATTGTGCTCCAGATCAGGAATCGGTGAAATTGGATCATTGTTTTCCAGTTTCACAGGTCGTTTATATTGAGAATTGAAATTACAAGTCAGGTAGCTTCAAGTTGACGATGAACTATAGGTTATGGGCTCAACTCAAGGACTTTTGGTTAAGATTTAGGAGCCCGTTTTGCTGCAACTGGATAGGATACCAAGTGGTCAGTCTTGTTGCTTACCCCTTAGAATCCAATTTTTTTGAAACTAAAATTTCATTGTAAATTACAGAACTTGTTTATCTTATATCTTTGTGATGCAGAGCAATCTGTGTGAAACTATGCTTTGTTTTAACTTTTTAATCAATTTTTTTGTCTGACTATACATTTTAGGTACAGTGATCCTTTCTTTTCTATTGAATTTTTAGGAAGGATTGGGCTCATCGGTAAAGTTAGCACGGAGGTATCAACAACGAAAATGAGAAAGAACAATCGATCAACGTTTGAGTCGTCGAATAGTACAATAGAAGATAAGTTCTCTGAGGGCGATTTTCCCGAAGTTAGAACCACTGGTGATCAAGCAAAAATACTACACATGGAAACAGTGAAGCGCATTGTTTGCCAGAATTGTCGCTCTTCTTCTGCTCAAGGTCTCAACTTTTTTAGAGCTGAATAATATAGCTTATTCAGAGGTGTAATAAGATGAATGATGATGCATCTCTACGTGTGCCTCATCACGTATACTTTCACTTGTTTCTTGCAGAACATTAATCGACCTAATATGTGATTCGATTTTCCATATTTATATTCCTACTATTATCCTAATATATCATTTAGTATCTGACATCACTTGTTTCTTCTGTTACAGTGAAGCCGATGCGTGACTCGCAACTAAGGAAGTTGCTGCAACAGAATGTTCACTACAAGAAAATTGCGAATTAGCGTCGGAATATTACCGACGACAAAACTTCCGTCGCCGTTTACCGACGGAAC
>JAOTAY010000005.1:8789303-8791803 GCA_025629805.1 Erythroxylum baracoense
ATTATTGATTGATTTAATTTCTGCATTAGTTGTTTAATTAGGTTTATTGCGAACTTAGCTGCCTTTAGATTTTAGGATTAGTTCCCTTCCTCGTGGGATCGACACCTTAGGTACTACGCGAATGACCCATGCATTTGCGGTAATTACTAAGGTTATAAATAGTAAAACTTAGCACGTGTACATCCTTATGCTTAAGAGAAATCACCACATTTTGATTTTCATGAATGATATCTCTTATAAGATTAAACTCTTTAATATTTTGTAAAGGTACAATAGAAAGCCACTTATCATATCAAAAAAAGGTATCGACTCCATTACCAATCTTCTTAAATATCTTTGACTTATCTTGCTCCTAATTTTGAAAATGGTTTTCATAGTAATAAAAGCACTCTTTGAAAATTTAACCTTCTACAAGCTCCTCCCATCGATGTAATATTCATTCACTTATTCTGACCATAGGAATTGTTATCCTCGATAAGCCTCCATTAACTCCTAATGAACATACCCAAGTTTTAAACTTTCAAAGAAACCATATTCAAATCCACATGCTTCTTAAAGGTATACACCTCAGCCTATTTAATAGGAGCTTTATAGTTATATGTTTTATTTACAAACCATAAGAACTTCTTCTTAAAAGTTTTATCAATTCTTTTGATCACAACCTAATGATAAGCCATGTGAGTTGTCTAATCCATATTGATGGAATTGAGTAATATTGATATCAACTAGGCTCTTCTAGCTAAAGATAAAGCTTTCATACTCTAACCTGAATTATGTCTAGTATTTTTCAATAAAATATTTGAAGTCTCTATAAGTTAGTCTGGAAGATGATATTAGGACTCCAAGATATGTGATTGAAAAGTGATGTGCGATAAAAACATTGATGGTTGTGTTCATCCCCTTTTGTTATATGTCCTTATAAGAAATATAAAAGAAGATCTTATTTAACTTTGAGTCCAAACATTCTTATGAACTCTTAATTAATTTTATGAAAACAACTTCTAAAATATTATCACTTTTAGACAATCATTAACAAAACATAAGTTAGTTATGCCTAACCTCCTGTGTTTTGAGTAAAATCTAAAATTTGTTTCTCCACTACTCTTTTAAGATGTCTGTTGGAAACTTTTATAACAAGATAAAAAATACGTGGTGAAATGGGGTTCCCTGCTTAATGCCTTTACAACTTTTAATCAATCCAGTATGTTCATCATTTATAAGTACATTGAAGGTTGGATTAGTGAAAAATAGTTGCAACCATTCTATAGACACTTTAGGAAAATGTATTGCTTTTATGATGTTCAGTAAAAAGGACTAGTCCTCATTTTCATATGTATTCCTTAAATTCACTTTCAATAAATAGTTTTTACCCGCTTTTTTGCTAGAATAACTCCTTATAACTTCTTACATTAATATTACATTATCACCCATCACTCTCCCCAAGATGTAAGCTCCTTGTGCTAGATATGTATGGCTAATCAAGACTTTCTTTATCTTGTTACTTAGAATTTTGGTATGATCTATAAATTAGATTGGAATATGAAATGGGAAAAAAATCTTTGTATTAATTCTGTTTACCTACTTTTAGAATAAGGGTAATGAAGTTCTTGTTGATCTTACCAAGCAACTTTTTCTATTTAAAGAATTCTAAAATAGCGTCATATACCATTTCCTTAGTGAGTGGCTAGGTTTTGATGAAGAAAATAACGTTGAAATCATTTATACTTGGAACTTTGTGAGGATTGAGTGATTTTATTACATTATCTACTTCCTGGACTGTTATTAGATTAGATGAGATCTCAACTTCTAATGTTGAAATTAATTCTCTCATTATGCCCTGATTAACTCAACTAAGGAGTGATAATTAATGGAAGCATTCATAACAGTTGAGAAATACGTAGAAGCGTCCTCAATTAGGAGCTTTTATTCAAATATAATTCGATTATCTCTCACAACTCTAGTAGTTCTGTTAATGTTTTTCCTTGATAGAACATATTTGTGAAAGAAATAAGAGTTTTATGTCACCTCCTTTGAGCTATACTATCTTGGATCTCCATTTCATCAAGGATTAATCAAACATTAAGGCCTTAGAAAGATTAAAGACTGTTAGCTTTTAACGTTCTTGAAGAATTATGGAAGTGGGATTCATGTATAACTCAACATGAATTGATTTTAAAGTTTCTTTGGCAGTTAACAATAAATATTGAGTGCTCCACATTTTCTTTATGTATTTATTTTAGGAAACTTTAAATGATCTTCATTCTTATGACACAAATAAATTAATTAATGCCACATACCTCAGCCCTAATGCCCTTCCATCAGAACTTGTCAAGCTAGTCAGAAGTTTGTTAAATTTGAACGTTTCCTTGATACTTACAGACTTGAGTAAGAATAGGAGAGTGATCTGATAGGCTTGATATGGGGAACATGGAAAAGCAGTTTGGAAAGTCTTGGAACCACTCCATGTTGGCTAAGTTATGATCTAATTTTTTCCTGATAA
>JAOTAY010000005.1:8796803-8800651 GCA_025629805.1 Erythroxylum baracoense
TATTAATTAACTCGACCTGAACAAGAAACATATATTCAAATCTTTATTCAAAAATTACCTTCCCCTATGAATCAAAGGTAGAAACCATATTTCAAGAAAAACAAGCCACTAAAGCTGTAGCTTATAATTTAGGAGGAGCTATATTAGTTACCCAAGAAATTTTAGCTGAACAATGTTTTGCATCAAAATTACAAAGACAATTACGACATAAAGATATTCAACCTTGTTGTTCAAATTTTGCCGAAGTACCACAACAATATGGATGTGAAAAATCCTCAATGAAGCAAAAGAAAAAACCCTATAAACCATATAAATCTTATAAATGGAAAAATATCCTCGTCATTATTATAGAAAACGACCATATATCCCATATAAAAAAACAATTTAGAAGATATAAATATAGACAATTTAAACTAAAAAGAAAAGATTATGCACAAAAGAAAAAGTCTTATAGATGTTGGTTATGTAAAGAAGAAGGACATTATGCCAATACTTGTCCAAAACAAAAAAATCCTCCAGAAAAATATAAAACAAACTTCATATTCTAAATTCAGCTTATCAAGCCAATTTAGAACGTATAGAATTAGATTATAATACCAATTCAACTATTTCTTCTATATATCGTTATGAATCTCATACAAAAAGTAAATCAGAATCCGACTCGTCAATTGAATCCAAATACAACATTTATTCAAGTAATAATTCTTAATAAAAAAGTAAATGCATATATAGACACGGGAGCAACTATTTGTATTGCGTCCAAACAATTATTAACAAATTGGGAAAAATTAGAAAAACCATTACAAATAAGAATAGTAGATGGAAGTTTTAAATTTATTTGGTATGTAAGTTATTACAATAATATTATTATAGAAAAATATACCTTTTTAGTTCCTTCTATATATCAACAGGAATCAGGATTACCATTAATTTTAGGCAATAATTTTCTTAAATTATATAATCCATTTTGTCAATATTTACGTTATATTACTTTAAAAACTCCTTACATTAAATCATTAAATCAAAAATCAATTATTCTTAAAATCCCCATCTACCATACTACTTATTATCAAACTTTACAACTAGTAACAACAAAACTAGATTATCTTCATTTTTATCTTCTTAATAATATAACAATTCAATTAGAAATTGACACTTTATTAGATGATGTATGTAGTGAAAATCCTTTAGATCCAATAAAAAATACTAATCACCAATTAATAGAAATCAAACTAAAAAATCCCACTCAAGAAGTTAATATTCGAAATAATATTCCCTACACTCAACAAGATGTACAAGAATTTATTACTGAATGTACAGATTTACTCGACAAACAATTAATTTCTCCTAGTACTAGTAACATTCTACACCTGCATTCTATGTAAATAATTCAGCTGAGCAAAAACGTGGAAAACGAAGAAGGGTTATCAATTGCAAAAACCTAAATGAAGCCATCATAGGAGATGCATATAAATTACCACGAAAAGATTATATTATTAATAAACTTAAAGGACACAAATGGTTTACAACATTAGATGCAAAATCTAGATATTGGCAATTAAGACTACACAAAAATACAAAACCCTTAACAGCTTTTACATGTCCTCCTCAAAAACATTATCAATGGAATGTATTACCATTTGGATTAAAACAAGCACCAAGTATCTATCAACGTTTTATGGATAATAATTTAGAAGGATTAGAAGACTTTACTTTTTTTTATATTGATGATATTATTATCTATTCAAATCAAGATAAAATGAATCATTTACAAAAAGTTAAAATAGTTCTTCAACGATGTAAAGAGAAAGGATTAATTCTCGGTAAAAAGAAGGCAAAAATAGGAAGACAAAATATCGAATATTTAGGTATTGAATTTCTAAACGGTTATTTAAAACTACAACCTAATATCTTACATAAACTTCACGACTTTCCTAATCAACTAACCGATCGAAAACAGGTACAATAATTTTTAGGTCTATTAAATTATATATCTAATCAAGGATTTTTTAAAAATTTAGCTAAAGAAAGAAAAAGTTTACAAGCCAAATGTAGTACCAAAACCTAATGGAATTGGACTGATGCAGATACTCAAGTTGTACAAAAATTAAAAGCATTATGCAAGGAACTACCTGTTCTATATAACTATCTATCGATGGATACACTACTGGTTCAAACTGATGCCAGTATAGATACATGGGCAGGATGCCTTTTGGCATAACCACCCAATCAAAAGAAGTACTTACTTTGCAAATATATCAATGGGACATTTAATCCCACTGAATTGAAATATCCAATCCATGAAAAGGAAACATTGGCCTGTCTCAAAACTTTGAGAAAATGGCGCATTGATCTAATACCTGTTGAATTCATTATAAAAACCAATTCTCAGTATCTATGTGGATTCACTCGTTACAATACAAAAAACAATTATAATCAAGGTCGTCTTGTCAGATGGCAACTCGAACTAAATCAATATCAATTTACTATCCAATATATCAAAATTGCTAACAATTTTCTTGCAAATATTTTGACTAGAGAATGGAAGCAGCAACAACTAGTCTGGAAGAATCACTTGCACAAAAGGAGCTAGAATTAATCAATTTGCAGCAACAAATTGGTACAGTAACCAAGGAAATAAACCAGGTACGAACTACCATCCAATTATTAAAACAAACTACCACAGAAACATCATCTTCTTCTATTCAAACTCCTTTACAAAAACCTATCAATACAAATATATATATATATGTATGTATGTATGTATATAATACTTACATACACAAGAAATACTTAGCATGTTCAAACACTCAATAAACATCCAAAATTTCTTTATTAGTAATGATTAATACTAATTCAAAACATGATTCACCATAAAATAATTTATTAATAACAAAATTTACAATTTTATGAATCGTACATTATTATAAGGGTATAATTATACAATTTAGTTTCTTTCAATAACTCTTTCTCCTCATCCACCCTTCATCATAGTTGGCTCCTACTTCCTTTCTCCATATCAAACCTACATACTCCTTCCTCTCATTAACCTTTTAATTCTCTCTTCTTTTGCTATCAACCTTCTACACTGTAACTTAGTCTAACTCCCTCCTCAAATGTTCTTATCCACTAGTCACCTACCATTAACCACCAGTCCTTCACCATGTCTTCAACTTCAGAACTTTTCCCACCTTTGGTTCATTCATCTCCCTCTTCTCTGATGCTTCAATCACCTCCCATCCTCCCTTTACCTTGTCAACTTCTGCTTTCACTACTGATCCTCTTCGAGCATTAGATGCTACTATAGTTATAGAACCTCCAACCAAATGCACCTATGTGCAAGTAGCTGGAAACCATAATCCTGAATACAAACCATCCTTCTGCCCTCCTAATACCACTCTGGAATGCCATATAGGTTTCCCATTTATCTCCATTCTTCAGGAAGTAGGAAATCCATCATTATTGGAGTTTTTCATGACAAAAGAGTCCATTTCCCAGTTATGAAAACTTGGGCTATTACTAACTGGAAGCAATTTGTTCTCCTTGACATTATCCTGAACAATGATGATATATTCTTTTTCAAATTCAAATCACATGAATCCATCTAAAAATTCATCAAATCAGGACCCTAGAATGTAAAAAAAAAACCATTAATGGTCTAACCTTGAAGACCTAGAGTGAAATTTGAAGAAACTAAGCTCACCAACATATGGATTTGTATCCATAATATTTCCTTTGAATATTAGACAACATAAGGTTTGAGTTACTTATCTGAAAACGATCTAGAAGGGGGGTTGAATAGATCTTTTAAACTTTTTCGTAAAGTTCTACAAAAAACAAAGAATTAG
>JAOTAY010000005.1:8813101-8873381 GCA_025629805.1 Erythroxylum baracoense
TTTTATAAATTACAAAAATAAATCCTAAGTTCACCAAAATTCATAAATCTCACAATTCTACTAACCAATAATATTTTCAATGCAGAAATATTCAAAATTCTCAAAAATTCACAATTCAATCCAATTATACCCAGAATTATTCATGAATGCATGTACAATTATTTTCTTGTGCAAGACCTTCATTAATCACGTGTATTTGTATGCCATATTATGCATGAGCATGAAAAATGCATTTCTAAGATCTCATGAATTACTCATTTTTACTATTCTAACCTCTCAAAGGTAATGGGATGCTACAATACAATAACTAGATGTCGAACAATGATCATCAAGACAACCAGCCTAATCAGCATCACAATATGTTTGCAGAGAAAGGTTGGGAGATTTGATAACATGAATGCCATTAGAGGGTGTGGAGCAGAGATATTGAAGAGTTTGTTTCATTATAGACCAGTGGATGTCAGTAGGACACTGTAAAAATTAAGCTACCTTATTGACAACAAATTAAGTGTCAAGATGGGTGAGAAAAAGATATTGAAGTGTACCAACAGTTCTACATTGTTCAGTAGGATTAAAAGGAAGGAATAACATGATTTTTAAAAAAGGGAAGAGATGGAGTGATGGGTGTATGAACTGATTCAGATTTATCAAAGTCAGTTCAAAGAAGAAGATCTTTAGTATATTGGGTTTGGGTGAGAAGAAGACCCATAGAAGTGGTGTGATCTTCGATACCAAGAAAGTGATGAAGTGGACCTAAGTCTTTTATAGAAAAAGTAGAGTTGAGATCGTAGATAATTGTTACGATGAAGGAGGGTAAAGAACCGGTGATTAAGATATCATCCACATAAACTAAGAGAAAGGTTGTACAATAGTTGGTTTTATGAATGAAGAGGGAGGTATCATAATTTGAGGGTTTAAAGTTGAAATGAAAGAGTTTTTAAATTAGGCAATGAATCTAGGCTTAAAGGGTTTGTTTGAGACCATATAAGGCTTTATGATGTCTACAAATATAATAAGGATGGTGTAGATCTATCAAGCTAGGAGATTGAGACACGTAAATAGATTCTATAAGTGACCATCAAGAAAGGCATTATTAACATCAATTTGGTGAATAGACCAATTATTGGATATAGACGCAACAATGATAATGCAAATAGTTGTGGGTTTGACAATAGGACTGAAAATGGTTATATAATCAACTCCTAGGGTTTTATAATAACCTTTGGATATAAGATAAGCTTTGTAATGCTTAAGAGAACCATCGAGATTTTGATTGGTGTGAAAACCCACTAACAATCAATAATGTTTGTGTTGGTAGGGGAGGAACACGATTCCATGTATCATTGCGATGGAGAGCACTGAACTCATCAAGCATAGCTTGGAGTCAATGAGGAAATTTTTTAGCTTGAATAAAGGATGTGAGATTGATAAAGAGTATTAGGGTGATGACAATGTAAGTGATATAATCAAAAAAGTGACGAGGGGTACGTGTGTGGTCTTGGGTATGTGTGATCATGGGATGAGCAGTAGGAGGTGATTTGGTTATGGTAAGGGGGAGGAAGAAGTAGGGGTAAAGGGGGGAGAGGTAAAGATAAAGAAATATGAGAGGAGGAAGGTGAGGTGGAGGATGAAATGGGTAAAGTTCCGTAGGGAAATAGATGTTCAATGAAGTGGACATGACGGAAAATATAAAGCTTAGAGGCAATGGGATCAGACCACAAATAACTTTTATATTGTGAGGTATACCTAAGAAAAACACATTGTATAGACTTTAGTGTAAGTTTGTCTATAATGAAGCCCAAATAAGGAAAACAGGCACAACCAAAGACTTGAAGATGAGTAAGGTCAGGTTAAGTGCAGTAGAGGACTTCATGAGGAGATTTGTGATGAAGAATAAGAGTGGATAAGAGATCAATAAGATAGACAATAGTGGTGAATGCTTCATACTAGAGACACTTAGGGAGAGATGCATGAAGAAGAAGGGTAAGAGTAGTTTTAGTTATATGACGAATTTCTCCTTTAGTAAGACCATTTTTTTAAGGTGTATAGGGATAAGAGATGCGAAGAGTGATTCCATTAAAAAGAAGATAGTGTACGAAGGCACCTTTTGTGAGTTCAGAAGCTCCATCGCATTGAAAGGTTTGTACAACAGTGGAGAATAAATTTTTGGCAGTGGTTTAAAGGGATTGAAACTGAAGTTAAGGTATGATTTTTGTGGTTGGAGGAAAAATCCAAGTAAAAAGACAAAAATCATCCACAAAGATAATGAAAAATCAATAACAAAAGTGGGAAAAGACGGGAAGGGACCCCAAATATCACAATGAATTATTTTGGAATTAGTTGTAAAGGTTTGACAAAAATGCAAGAAGACAGAGGAAAGAAAAGATGAACACTTTTTCCTTGAAGAAAAGAAATACATGGATTTAGAACATTTTTAAATTGTAACCTAATCTAGATAGTTTGGATTAATATAGATGAACAAGGTGTTGATGCCATAAGTTTATTGAAGTGGAGTCATATATGAGAGCAGTTAGATTTGTGAGGTGCATTGGAATCTTCATTGGGTGGAGGTTGTTATGAATGGGCCTGTAGGAAGCAGTATCTTGGATTTGAGGTCCTTTACAGTATAACCAGACGGATTAAATTCAATGACATAAGGAATTATCAGTGATAAATTTTGCACCAGATAAAATATTAGTAGTAATATAAGGAACAATTAATATATCTCGAAGTTGAAGATTGTGAGAAAAAGTAGGAAAAGTTAAGGTACCAGTAGATGAAATAGGAAGAGTGTGTCTATTACCAACAATGACTTGATTAGATCCTTCATATGGTGTGATGGACTCTAGGATATGAGAATGTGGAGTCATATGAGCAGTGGTATCCATTCAGTAACATTATTGGTATTGAAGGGAACTTAAACATGATTTAGTTGGATATTCAAACAGAGAAAGTTGTGGTATAGATTTCAGTGGAGTGGTTACAAAATTCAGAGTACCAAAACCGACAATGAGTAGCACTGTGTCCCTATTTCTAGCAAATTTGACATTAGGTAGGTGGCTTATTATTATGGAAATTGGGCTTAGGATAATAGGGTTTATGTTGGGTTTAGGTTTGAAATTGGGCTAGTTCAAATGGTGGTGTATTATAAAGCCCATTAATTGGACCACTAAACTGGTCAACCCATAGGTAAAAAGGTCTAGATGCACTAGGGTTAGAAATAACACCAGACGAATTCGAATGATATGTTGGATGTCCCTCAGGTCATCCCCTATCGTCACCTCTGCCATATGAGCCATAAGTGAAGCAATTGGTTATAGAGAAGGTAGAAAAAGCGGAATCCGAAGGAGGTGGCACGTTCAAGAAGAGCAGTCGTTGTTCATGAAGTAAAAGCTTAGCTTTGAGTTCTAAATAGGTGGTGCTGGTGGTGCCATTTTTTATTACCGTGATGAAGGACTCGAAGTATATAGGTAGTCTATTTAAGGTGAAGAGGACAAGATCGTCATCTAATATGGAGTCTCTAATGGTGACGAGTTCTTCGGTAGTGGTGGACACAATATTGAGATACTCAATAATGGTACTAAAGCCCTTTTTAGGAGTATGAAGTTTCCAACAGAGGAGAGATCATTGTGACACAGACTGGAGCATAAAGTGATCTTCAAATTTGACCTAGAGGTTGCGAGCTATGTTGTGTCCAAGAGCAAGCCTTACGGTTAAGCTGGAGAATGATCCGGTAAGGAAGCAGTAGAACAGCTGATCAATCTTCTTCCATTCGATGTAGTCAATGGATTAAAGGTTCGTGTGGTCTCCAGAACATGAAGTAGTTCCATCAAAATATCCAATAAGGTCGGAGGTAATAAGAATAACTCAGATTTGATTTCTTTATACTATGTAATTTGTAGAGTTTAGTGGTGTAGTCAAAAAATTTGTGATATGTTCGAATGGCAATGTAGGTGATTATTGTCTGACATGATTTTAATTATGAATTTCCTTTCAGCTTGTGTTGAAGTGGATTTTATCAGTGTTTAGTTGTGTGGAAATTGTTGCTGTTTGTTGTGTTTTAGGAGTGAAAAATTTTGCTAAATGAAGCTTCTGGTGTGTTTCTATATACATATTGATGTTGTGGTTGCTATGGTTGTGTTGGATTAATTTAAATTGATATATACGCTGAGTGTTTTGAATTAGGGTAACAAAATGATATGAAGAAGTGATATTGTATGTTATATTTTATCAAATGAGGAACATCCCTTAATATATAACTTGATGATAACTGGATAAAGATAAATAAAATAAATGATATGACTAAATAAAGCATACAACAGAATTGATATATATATGTGAAAATAATGAAAAATTATACAATGTACGGTGGTTAAGATTTTGAGATGTTATCAATCTATTATATTATCTAGGTAATATTCTTCATGTTTGAATTTTCTCATACATGATTTTACTCCGATACTTTATTTTATCTTAATTTTCAATAATTCCTAACCTTGGTATCAAATACTGATGGCACGTATTCCAAATTTTACGTTAAATATGAATATTTAATTTTATATGATTTAGGAGAACTAATAGTTTGTATACTATTTTTTAGATATTTTTCTTAACATCCCACTACTTACAAAAAGCTATTTGAATGGTCTTTATATATTGCTTATTTCAAAATTTATCTTTGAAAATTAAAAGGAAATTTTGTTCACCGGTATTGATCACCGCAACAATTACAGTGATGGAGCTAATGGGTGGTGACAGTTATAGAAAGAGATGTTTGTGTAGTTTAAAGGGTTAATAACATTTTTTTAAATGTGCCTTAGAAGTCTTTATATTGTATTTTTAACTAATTAGTTTAATTATTAAATTTCATTAGGCTTAAAAGTTAATGGGCTTAAACCATGACCTATTAAGGACAAAAGCAAAGCCTTAACCATTTGACTAGACCTCCTTACACTATATTTATGACAATACTTTTATATTAACTGTAATTATATTTTTACTTGTTTAAAGACTTGGTTTTGAATAATTAACTGTAATTATTTTTTTAAAGACTTATTAAAAGTACATTCTTATTAAATAATTATTTTATATGATTTCCTCTTCTTCTTTATTAATCTCTTAACTGTTTGCAAATATTTATTTATTTGAATAAACGTTTCTATATTGACTTTAAATGAATTAATTTTACGCTCTTGTTATTGTTGTGCTTTGAGGATGTGCTTATATTATGAGATGCATTTCAACTTACTCAATATGTTGATTACTGTTTTTCCTTGAATCAATTTCAAGGAAATATTTGATACAGTAAGGACCTTGATTGTAATTTGAATAGTAGCATAACAAAATTATGTAGATTTTATAAAGGCATAATTATATCAACATTAAATAGCGCGCAGGATAAATCTAATGTTACATGTTATTTTAATGAATAATATGATTTAACATTTTATTTTTGCTAGTTATCAGGTTTATTTACTTCTATAAGCAAATATAGAGTATTAATCGGAACACTCTTACTCCTAGATATATATTTGTTAATTAGAATGTTGAATACTCCATTGAACTATGTCCACATATATAACTGAGGTGTTGCAAACTTACTTGAAATAACATAAGATAAAGGAAGTGTTTAGAGGTTTTTGTTTTAGCGTATTGTCAATAGATATTATGGAGCTAATAGTTATATAGACTTTAGTGAATTTTTTAAATAAATACTTAACCTATTTACTTATAGACTTTGTCAAATCTTATAACACTAGTTATGAAGTGTTTATCACTAGTATTTGATGTTTAATACGTTTTTCCTTTGATGTTAACTAATAAGCGATAGTTATTCTTAGTCTAATTATCAATTGTATAACATAATTGTTATTTATGGATAATATTTGTTCAATAAAATGCAATTACAACTCTTTATTATTCTTAGTCTAATTATCAATTGTATAACATAATTGTTATTTATGGATAATATTTGTTCAATTAAATGCAATTACAACTCTTTATTAGTTTATGCATTTGTTATACATTGTTCTTATAATATTTTTGAATAAATACATCTGAATTTAATATTTATTTTTTGATTAGTTATTATATATATGATGATTATATACGAAGTAACCTTTTGATTACATAAATAACTGAGAAAATAATAGAAGCTTTTATTTCTAGAGTTACACTAAACTAATGGGATATGACAATAGTATAATAACCAATGTGCCATTATGGAGAAGATGTGTTTTAAGAAAATTACCAGTAAAAATATCTTAAAAGAACTTAATAGAGGTGAAAAACTGATTACGAAAAATCGTGAAATTTGGAATATGAAAATTCAATGTATACTATAAGAGCAAGAGACTCTTGAATTACTCAATAAAATCATAAAAGTTTTTTAGGAGGGCATTTTGGGCTAGTATAAAAAGACTGTTAGGCATATAACGTGAAGAAAAAGAACTCCTTAGCTTACATTATATTGTTGATGAGTAGTACAGATGATGAATCATGTAAGAGTTCAAGAGGTATGACAACGTCAAAGGCATATGATCCACACTAATAGTACGCTTAAGTGGCACCTCAATGATTAAATTAAGGTCACTCACTATTAAGTTTGACATATATAAGAAAAAGTCAAATCATTCAACGTAAAGGAACTTGAGGCTAATGTCAAATATAATTAGTGAAGTAAAGGATGATGGTCATGTTTGGTTAGATGAGTAGTAGGCACAAGTTGTCATACACACTTTGCCTTAGATTTAAAAGCATAATAAAATGCATCTAACTGGTAATAAGAATATCTAAAAGATGGAGCATACTACGAGGCACCTATTATTGGAAGAAGAATGTCTTAAGGCTTTCAAGTCATATACTGAGGTGTATATGCTATCACAAATGCAGTCATTACCATACCACATTCAACAACCAAGATCAGCATTTTATTTAGAGCATAATAAATGGATAGAATCATACCTCCAAGACTTGGCATGTCCCTCTCCATTGTTCAAAGCTCTTCACCTATCAAAGACCAAAAAACAAGAACACATATACACTTGTGCAAAAGAGAATGATGGTAGAAGACCCTTGTCTTCTTTACACACCACACACACTATATAAATCACAATCTCACCCTTATGTCCTATTCTACCCTAAGGGGTTTTAAGACATGTTCTACCCTAAGGGGTAGAATGGGTTAATTGATGATATCATATGTATGATGTGAACTATAGTTTAATGGGCCAACATATAGTCATTAGGGTACTACCATGTGCCTCAAATGCAATTAGCAAATTAACCATCCCATTATGGTAATTAAATATACATTAGGCAATTCGATTGTGGTAGACATATGGAATTAACGTTGTGATTATATTAGTCCATAAATATTTCTAACAGTATATGATTAAGTCAAGCTCATATGGAAATAAAAGTAAGAAAATGAAGAACTATGGTTGGTCAAAGTGGAATATAGGAGATAAAGGCTTCCACAAATTCTAAGAATTCCTAGAAGGATAAGGTTAACTAAATAGGAAATGAAAAGTTCTTCCAAAAAAGAAAAATATGAAGAGAGTATAATGCTACAATTATTAAATGAAAGTCACTTTGCTTGTGATTGTCGTAAGCCTAAGAAGGTGCAAAGATGTAATATAAATGAATAAAATATATTTAGCACTAGCTCTATTTTTTCAAATAAATCATATCCTTTATGGATAACACACTCGAGATTCACAAACCATATAGTGAAGGAAACAGATGCCTTTGTAAAAATTTGCGAGTTCCATATGGGAAAATGTAGATATAATACTTGTGATATGAACTTCCAATTTAATCATCCATAATGATCAAATCTTTATCCTATATGATATGCTTTTTGCTCCTAGGATTTATTGATTTCCATAATAACGGATTAGATATTTTTATTGGAACTTGTTATGGTTTTATACTAGATAATTTTAAAGTATTGGATGGATATTGTTTATCAAACAAGTAAAATTAGTTTATCTTTAATTCACATCACCTAATACTTGTGATATTGATAATATTTTATGGTATGCTAGACTGATCATATTAGACATGACTAAATAAATTGATTATTCAAATAAGGTCTTTTAGAAACCTACATAAATAATTGTCTACTAATGAATATTATCTAGCTAAAAAATGGCTCAAAAACTATTTGGTAAGAGACAAAAAGCTATTGAACCGTCACAATTGTTTCATCCATATATATGTGGCCCAATAAATGTGAGGGTAAAGCACAAGGGTACTTATTTCATTATCTTTATCAATGACTATACTTTAATATGGTTATATCTATTTTGATTTCCTTTAAACATAAAAAATTATGTTGTTTCCAAAAGTATATTATTTTTAGTCAAGAACTAGTTAGATCAGAAGATAAAGGCTTTAACAACTAAAAAAGGATAAAAGTATTTATATGATTATTTGAAGAGATCATGTGATGAAAAGGAAATAGATATATAACTAAATGTTCCTTGAACCCTTCAACAAAATGGTGTTATAAAAAGGAGAAATATAACTCTTTTGTAAATGATTCGGTCTATGATGTAACAGATAAAATTTCCTATCACTTATTGGTGTGTTGTATTATTTGTAGCTACATATGTAATAAATCAAGTGCATGCCAAATTAATTACTATAACATTGTATGAGTTATGGATATGTAAAATACCTAATTTTTCATATTTAAAACTACAAGAAGATGCTATTTAAGTTTATGATCCCTCACATAAGTGTGGGAAACTAGGTACCAGAGATAAGAAAAGTATTTTTTATAAAATATTCAAAACATTCCAAAGGGTATATGTTTATAACTGAATGTGGGTAATGAAAGAGAATATAAATTTGAGTCACAAGATGTAACATTCTTAGATAATGATTTTCTAAAGTAAATGGAGATATATGGAATACCATATTTTACCAAAATAGTAAGTCAAGATCAAATGGATGAGATGTAGCAACTTATGAAATGATGAATTAGTTTTTGATCAATGGACGCTACAACATATTGGGAGTTCCTTATCATTATCTTATCCTAATGATAGCAATATGGAGGTATAGAGATCTATTCCTCAAGAGCCTCAATTACATCATAGTATTTATGGATTAGTTACTAAATGAAGTTTTGACATTAAAGAGTAAGCCTTTATAGTAGTTTTATAAAATGATGATGAGTCAAAAACATATGAAAAGGCTATATCTTGTCATGTTAAAGATTTATAGGTTAAAACAATAGAAAAAGAATTAAATTTAATGAGTTCAAAATGATTTTGGGACTTAGTTGATATTTCTTAAAGATATAAATTCACTGAATAAAATTAAGCTCTTAAAATTAAGTTAAAATTGATGGAATTATTGAAAAATACAAAACACATCTTTTGAGAAAAGGATATACATGACAAAAGGGATTAACTATAAGGAGACATTATCACCTATGATGAGGTTTACATCAGTTAGACTAGTTCTAACTTTGACGATTAAAATGAATCTTGAATTACAATAGTTTAAAGTAAGGACTGATTTCTTAAATGGAGAAATAGATAAAGAAATCTATATAAAAAAATTAATAATTTCATTCAAAAGAGTCAGAGTCATAAAGTATGTGGATTTTTAAATTCAATCTATGGTCCAAAGTAGTCTTCAAAGTAATAGTATATTAATTTTCATAATGTTATCATATATCATTTTAGAATAATTGACAAGGAAGATTGTGTATATGTAAAGATCCAATGATAACTTTATAATTGTATTGTTATATGTGGATGATATTTTGATAGCCAATAATAGTAATTAGTTTTTCAAATAAATAAAAGATTTACTATCATCCACATTTAATATAAAGGAAATATTCTTGTGGTTAAGATCACCAAGGATCATTTAAGAAAATGATTGTTACTTTTACATGCTACATGTATCAAGTAGATGCTTAAATGATTTTATATGTAGGATTATAAACCATTTTATATGTCTATTATTAAAGGTGAGTGTTTAAGAAATGCAATATACTCAAATGCCATAAGAAGTGGAAAAGATGAAGAAGGTTCCTTACTCTAATGTAATTGATAGAATCATGTATAATATCTTGTGTCTAAGACTAGAAATACGTTTTATTGTTGGGACAGTTAGTAGATATCAATTTAATACCAAATAAGCACATAAAAAGCGATGAAAAGAATACTCAGGTATTTGAAAAGGACCATACACTATGCATTATTTTATAAAGGAAGTAATTTATTTCTTGAAGGGTATACTAATGCTAATTGAGGTAAAGATATGTATAAAAGGAAATCTACCTCCAAGTTTATTTTTAAACTGAATAATGGAGCAATATTATAGAGTAGTTAAAAAACTTATATTGATTTATTAATAATGGAATTTAAGTTCATATTGTTTTTAGCAGAAGGACTAAAAGTTATATGTCTTAAGTGTTTCATAGATCATTTAGAGGCAAAAGGTATAAATTGTCCCTTAACATTTTGCGAAAGTTATAAGATAACCTCTAAGGTTATCTCATATACTAATTTGCACCTTATAATTTTAAGTTAATACTATTTGTACCATAAAACCTAATTTCATTAAGTTTTTATTAGTCATAATTGTACTTTTAACACACCCAAACTGGCATACCAAGTGAGCAATATGTAATCTTCAAATAATAATATAAAATTTTTCTAATTTAAAATATTATTTTGATTTTTATCAATAATTTTAATTATTAAAACTATCAAAACTATTATATTAACAATTTTAATTAGTTAAAATCAATTAAATCCAAAAAATACCTCATGAAATAAAAAAATTTTCATTCCCAAGTTATCGATGTCTTTGATAAAGCTTACAACAAAGACTAATGAAATTGATGGTGAAGTTAATCAAATAAATCTATTTATAAGCATACATAATCAATTGCAGCAATTATTAAAAATGGAATACTTCAAAGTATCGATCCGATAGGTACCATACTAATATATCTATTAATTCTAATCAAATAAAGAAATTAAATAAAATAAGAATTTATAAAGGATCATTCGACTACTGAACTAACAAAAATTTGCAATTAAACTAGTGAAACAAAATCAATAAGATGAATATTAAGATTTCAGAGTTCGCTTATGTCGAATTCCAATTATTATATAAGATTGATTATCTAGGTCAAAATAGTAATTAACTTAAAATATCTATGATCTCTCTTGAGGCATAAATGTATGTTTAATTAGGTAGCTACCGCCTCTCGATCTATAATTCAATCTAATTAAACTCATTAAGTATAGTTAATATATTTGGTTATCACAATAGTTTACGATACTTTTGTTCTTTAGATCTAAGGTATTTATTCTCCTAATGTATAGATTTTACTTCCGTTTTACTCTTTCATACAATCCCTAAGACTAACTCTACAATGGCTAGTCACAAACTCAATAATTAAGAATGACGAGAATAAATGCAATCAATAAACCATCAATTCATGCATTAATAATTTAAGAATCCATCACACTCTACACCGTTAACCTTAGCTAAGATTTTAAATGGTGAACATATTAAAAACAAAACCAAAATAAGGCAATGTTAACATAAAAGCAAGGGAAGAAAGAACTATAAAACTTGTCAAGGTCTTCTCTAATTTACTCTAAGTTCTTCCTTAATGTGAAGAAATCATAAAACTACAAAGTCCCCTACAATAAAACTTGATAAGAATATTTATAAGATATGGCTACTTAAAATAGTTCTAAGGTGATTAAATTTATAATTTTACATATTATTGAAGTGTTTGTTATGAGAACCAATGCCTTGTTACACTTTCAGGCTAACACCTTTTTTTTTGAAAATTTTTAAGTATAAAATAATGGGTTTGGTGATAGTTCACTTCATACATATCGTTAGTTTTGTTATGGAAAAAAATAACTAACACAGGTCAAAAATGGACTTGTGTTAGTCTCATATTTGAATACTACTCCCACTTTTGCCCAAGTTTTTAAAATCTTAGAACTCTTTACTATCTTTTACAAAGTTAAATGACTCGAAAATCACCTCGATCGGATAACTAAAAGTTACACTCAAATCCATAATATCTCCTTAAAATCATCACCTACAAGACAATGGGCTAAATATAAGAAAACATCATATAATTCCATATAAAACATTCTATAAAATTTCTAAACCATAACTAACTTAGCCTTTATAAGCATGAAAAATATGGGCCTATTAAAAGTCTAAAGCAATAGATGATGATGAGGTCATTAATGTCGGCCGATGGAAACACTAGATTAATAAAATTGCAACTTTGGCAAAAGAAAAGTTCTATCACCTTTTTCATAAAATAGAGGTAAAAAGATAGTGAACATGGGCACACAACACATGAGAGAGAAGATAAAAAATAAAAAAAAACCAAGAGAAGGATAAGCATAAGAGAGTTCTAAGGGAGAGCCATAATAGTTATATGAGAGAAAAAATGGAAAAGAGCTATAAAGAACAAATAAAACATAGAGAAAACAAGAGAACCATAAGACTAAATAGAAGTGAGAGAGAGAGAGAGTGGTCCATGAAAAACAGAAACAATTGTTTTGCATATCAAACCTTTTCATTTTTATTACAAATTATCTATTATTTCTAATATTATGTTATTTGGTTTTTAGGTACTTATTCAACCATGTTGGTCTTATGTCTTTGTCTACAATCATTGTCAATTCTTTTAATTGTTTTCTAAGATAAGGTTACAAGTATAGCTTGATGAAACTCATTTTTGGATATGTGTTTAAAACATTATTTTTATCTGTTTATGATGTTCATAGTCTTGTTGGTGATTTTTCTTATTTATAGACATAAATCTAACTACAAATACACTTGTAGCCAAACCAACAATAGTAAAGAAGTATTATTATAGCGAGGAAGCTCTAATCCTCCCACTTATAAGAGCGATCAAGTGCAGAGGAGTTACATTGAACATGTGTCTATTTGGGCAATCCTAGTGCAAGGGGTGAACTACTGATTTTGTATAGTGGCAATACCACCTCGGGGTGAGAAAGGGGTTTAGAGTAAGGATAAGAGGTGTAAAGAATTATGACTAATTAATTATTATCTCATTAAAATTATTTTAAAATTTGAATTACAAAAAATTATGTCAACATTTTAGGGGTTCACATTGCTCAGTTGACATGCCAATTTAAATGGAGTAATAACCCAATTATGAGTAATTGTAGAAATTTAACAAAGTTAGATTTTTGGATACAAATAGTTTTATTTTACAAACGTTAATTTCCAAATTAGTACATAAGATAACGATATGAGATATTATATACCTTTTGCAAAATATTAAAGAGAGATTTGTACCTTTTCTATTATTTAGATGTCACTGTCAATACTACTGATCCTATTATGATACATTATGATTGTTAAGCAATACCTACGTATACTATAGATTCCACGTATCATTATAAAATAAAACACATAGATATCAAGTATAATAATGATAAAGACATAATAACTTAAGGAGAAGTAAATATTGAGTATATTCTTACAAGAAAAATAATTACATGTCCTATGACCAAATTGATTCCTAGATATGTGTTTCTTATGCATGTTATGTCATTAGGACTGTATAAGATTTATATTTATATTTTATTCCTTCTATATAGGTATTCATAATATTTATTATTAAGGATGATGTTTTGTTTGTATTATCTATTGATTATTTAATGTAACATATATTAAATTGAATATTAAACTTTAGTTTCTATAATGAATTTTAGACAAAAAAATTGATTTTAAAAATAAAGGAATGTTTGTTTTTAAGTTAAGTGTCCAATTCTAAAATGAATGTTTGAATGGGTGTTGAATATTTGAATCTAAAAAAAGAATTATGTTAGACAAATACGAGAAAACTTTCCATATAGGTAAACATTTAGATTAATTTATAAGAATGAAGATGAGAAATAAGTAATTTATTAGGTGATAAATGAGTGCTCAAGGCTTAAAACATAAACGTCAATATGATGTTTATTAAAAGGAAAAAAGGGGATTGTTAAAAAGACATAACCTAATGTACTAATTCCATTCATCTTATCATGTTAGATGTGGGTTTTGAAAGTTTACATGAGATTGGACATATGTTATGATGAAAGAGCGTTTGTGTTATAACATATAAAATCATACTATATATGCATAGACGAATAATAAAGATAATATAAGTCATAATATCAACTTATATTGTGTGAGGATCTTTAAGGATATGTGAACATTAAAAATAAATATCCTTTCTACTCAAATTCTGATTTTAGAGAACTGAGTTAATATATATTATTTTATAATATTGGTAGAAATTTATAAATGATTCAATATAATGGAACATATTAGAAAAGTGAGTTATTTTAATTCAAAATTTTAAGAAACAATGAAGATTATTATAAATATGAGTTCGTAATAAGATGTAGTTAAAAACAACGTATCTTTGGCACTACAAATACAAAACATTATATAATGAAATTGAAAATGATGATTAATGTAATAAATAATCTAAGATATGCATACTAATTTACTTCAGATTTACTTTCGGTTAAAAGGTTATGTACTTGTAATTGATGCATAACATTAAAGCTCTCAAGGTATGTCAGTTTTATGCAGGGTATGCATATCATACTATACCAATAGGTACTGGCTAGTATGTGTCATACCGACAAAAAATGGTACTAAAATTACCAGTATCATAATGGCCTTTGGTACCAACATATATTGACCTTTCTATCTGGTACAAGTTAATACCTACTAATATTCATAATACTAATTAAATATCGAACTTAAATGAAAATTAGAAAAGGACTAGATTGTAAAATTTCAAAATTAACCTTTAAAACCTAACCCCTTCCCCTACCCTTCCCCAAACCATACCCATTTTGGCTACCCCTCCTTTTCTCCTCTATCATTTCAGTTGCCCCTCCTTTTCTCCTCTATCGTGTTCTGTCAGTGTTATGTTCCCTATGTAGGGTTGCCTCTCTAGTCTCCACTGTCTTTTGCTATAGTCCTGCCTCACTTAGGCATTTTCTCTCACCTATGTCATAGTCACCTCATACTCTCTCGCCTTTGCCATAGTCGCTTCAGCCTCACTCTCTTACAATTAAGCAACCACTCCTCCGTCACACTCTCGCAGTCACCTGATTCCCCTCACGCTCTCGCAGTCACCACTATCTTATAATTGAACACTCATATAGTCGTACCCCACTTTGTATGCAGTCACTGTAAAACCCCAAGTCTTTTCCTTTCATTGAATATAAATTTTTATTTTCGATAAATAATGTTTATGGATGAATAGTGAGCCTGGGAATAGTACTTTTGCTTGAATAGTAGTTTTAGGGACCCAGCCTCGAAGAATTGAAAATTATTTGGAATAGGTGTTAAAGTCTAATGATATTGAAACAGACCAAAAATAAGTCCGATTAGATGGATTTTGGGAGTTCCAAATGTTTAGGATTAAAATGCCTTATTTGTAAAATAATGGGTATTGATGATTTTAAATTCATTTGAAAATTTTTTAAAGCATCCAATCAATAAGTATTGACCCTAATTAGAGTATTTCATGATCATTTTGTTGATAAGATGATTGTGAAATATTTTGAAATTTAATTTGATTAGTAGGTGAATTAAACTCATTAAAGAGCAATTTGGTATTTTTGTATAAAATGGTGTTAATGGATTAATGAATCAAACTTAATGGCCAATGAGAGAATCACATGTGTGAGATGAGTTACTAAAGATGACCAATGAGAGAATGACATGTGTGGGATGAGTCAATAGAGATGACTTATTAGAAAGTGACATGCGTAATGCATTAAAGAGTATAAAAGACAAAAATGAAGACAATAATTGCTTCATTTTGGAGAATGATCATGAGAGCCAAAAACAAAAAAAGAAAAAAAAGCAACCAAGGAGAGCGTCAACTAAGGAGAAGAGGAAGAAGAATGTAGCTGAGTGGTAAGTTTTCCTAGCTTAAATTTCTAGTTTTGTGGGTATATATATATATATAATGGGATGGATTTATTTAAGATCAATGGTGATTTTTGACATCCATGGAGTAGATAAAAAGTTAAGCATTTAAGAGTTGAAATCAAGAAAGTAAACCAAGAAATCATGATTGAAAGAATAGGCCATGGCTAGGGTTGTCAGTGTGATTGATCCAAAATTCTATTTTTGATGTTTTATGATGTTCATAACATGGTTTTGATGCTAATGAATTAAAGAAATGAAAAAAAATTGATTTGGAAAAGTTTAATGTAAAATATGTTAAGTTTAGCCTTAAGGGCCGTTTTGGTATAAAAGTAGGGTTATGATGTAATGACCATGTAAATGTTATTAAGGATGGTTATTAAGTGTATTTGTGGAATTGGAATTATTAAATAAAGTGTTAATGTTATTAATTGGAAAATTTAGTAAATGGAGTGTATTTGGAAAATAATGAAATTGAAATGGTGATGGTTATGGTGTAAATAAGCTGGAATTTTAAGGTTGTTATTGTGAAAAATCAAATGGAAAAAGTTAGCATTTATATCATTACATATTCGGCCATGTGGTGAAGTAATGGGGTGAGATAGTGTTTTGAAGAAATTGATAAGTTAGAATAGATAAAAGATGGTATTTAAGTAATTTTCAAAGTTATATTTGAAACAAAGAATAATAGATTAGTTTACAGAAGTTAAAGCAAAAATATGATTAGTGTATGTGTTATGCGATTAAACACTAACCTTGAATTTGGTTAAACTAAATTTATAGTTTTAATGTCTTATTTCTGAATTAGAACATAAATGCCCAAGTGAAATGCGATTTGTGTAGGTAAAGGAGAGGCACAAAACGCGTGAGTGTGCTTGATGATAAATTGTAAAACAATGAGTGTATTTTAAATTGATTTTACGAAAATAGTTTCTATTTTATCATGAAGTGAATATTTATGTTGAGTTTTATGTGAATGTTATGTTACAAACGAATATTGCTAGTACAAGTTTATGATTTAGTAATATATGAATTTTAGTTTGAAAGTTAAATTTCACATGATTTGAATTTACAATGAAATGAAGTTAAATTTGATATGATTTGAATTTACATCGAAATGATGTTATTTTTTAATAAAGAGGAAATGAACTTTTAGCCTATAGTACACATTTAGGTTTTATACACGCTATTATACTAGTCAGAGTATTTTAATCGTGCATGGCAGTGTCCGGGGTGCATCAATTACTAACAACGGGTGGTATTATATCTGTCAGTAGTCCAGTAAGTCACTCTTTGCACCCCTTTGCAAGTACGGAGTATATATAATGCACGACAAAATTTTTATGGGTAAGCAATGTTAAACCAGCTTTATAGCTACTGGTTTATAGTAGTTAACCTAGTGTAGATAAGCAAAGTAGAACTAGTTTCATAACTAGTGGTTAACAGTTGTGGGTAAGCGACGCAAAACTAGCTTCGTGACTTAAAGCCTAAGGGTACCATATGACAAAGAAATTAGAGGGGGTTATGTCGTGTAAGAAAGTTCATGACAATAATAATGTCGCCACTATTTACTTTAAAAATAATTTGAGAAATTTGATTTTAGAAAACATATATGTTTGTTATAAGTATTGTAAGATACGAAATGACATGAATTTATTTTAGAGAGGTTTAAATTTTAAATCATGATTTTAATAGAAATTCTAGCACTCACTGAACTCATTTACCTCACACTCTATTTTCTGTTTTTAAAATAAAACCTCTCAGGTTCATGCTTAAGGGCTTCAGCAATAGGGACTCCACCTCTCAAGTAGCTAGCTTCGCCACATGCTACTATGTAGGCATTTTTGGCCTTATAAATATTTTGAGAACTGTCACATATCCATGAATATATTTGAAATGTATTTTTGTGTAAAGAAGGTGTTAGAGAAGTGCTCTAAAGGCAATCGCCTTTAGCACTTATTGTACAAATCTTTATGATTAATAAAAAGACATTTTCGTTAATTTGATGTTCATGCTCTTTATAATTGATAATGATCTTAAATTGAATTAATGAAGTCCTTTATACATTATATAACATGAAGGAAATCATGATGAGATCATGATAATGAGATTCCTATCATGTATAATTATGTTAGTTTCTAAATTATCCCTAATTATAGGATTAATGAGACAAGACATTATTAATTAGGACAGACTAGCACATGTTATACTCCTTGATTAGATCAAGTAGTGGATCTTATAAGCTGTAAGCATAAGTTGTTTAGAATTACCATGTGGATGCTTGCTAAAAGTAGTAAGCATATTGGATGACCTGCCATGAGACAATCATATGGATAATCTATTCTAGTGTTAGTGATAGTCTCATCTTAACAATGGTGCAAATATCCTTAGACTTAAAGTGGTCAAGGATATCTTGGATACTAATCCTGTACTTTGACTTCATTCCTCGTTGCTTCTCAGAGGTTGCTCATAGGGTGGTGATTGGGTACAGTTTGAGGTATTCAAAGGTCATTGAGTAGCCAATAAAGGATTCATCACTCTTGATAGGAGGAGATGATACCCACAATCTCTTGTCGGGGTTATTACTCAAAAATCTTTGGGCAAAGTGGAAATGTCATGAAGATAGTCTTCAGTGACATATCCAATTGAGTAATGAGCCTCAAGGACAAGAACTAGCATCACTTGGGCTAGATGTGACGTAGTCAGGTTAGTAGGATTTAACACTTTAACCATACTTTAAACCAAGTGGGGTATAGAATGGTGAAAAGACGAATCGCACGGAAACATTGTTCATAGTCAAACCACTAACTTTGTAGCACCCTACTACCATAGGTACATACTGGAACACATAGAGGACAATCCAATACATAACCTATAATAATGGCGCGCTAAAGCAGTCACTATAATCACTTAACATAGCATCATCATTCTTTATTCTCTTATATGACATCATAAAGAAAGTCACAATATTTTAAAACTAAATTTCCCATTTCATTTCATAAATCCAAACGTATTTACATCGTAGCTTTTAAACACCTAGACATGTACATCATCATATCCTAATACAAAATATGCTATATGAAAGAGGAAATTACACAAAAAGTCTATCTAATCTTTCTAATCCCAGCTGATTGACCTTTGACTCATTTCTTCTTCTTCCCAAAAGTACAAGACTATACTTCTTGTAGCGTCTCTCAGTAGCTAAAGTCCTCTCTCTCGGTCCTGAAAAATCAACATTGCAAATTTGGTGAGTTTTACGAACTCAATGAGGTAACCATCATCGATGGTTCACCCAATTCATGCAACACATCACACATATAACATATATTTCACATGTTTGCATTCTTTCATAAATTATGACATATCACCTTCTCATTTAAAGGTAAGACAACATACATTTCAATAAGTCAACATATGTATAACAATGTAGATGAAATGCTCATGTAACCCTTTTCTAATTATTACGATGTTGTGACCGAGTGCCTAAACTATCTCGTATCTATTGTGAATACCGGGCTTATTTTGTACTGTCCATTATCCATTGGGGATACAGGGCTCATTTTACATAGTTACCCTTTGGCTCTTAATCATATTTAGAGCTTTAAGCTCATTTTCGGTAGCTACTCAAGTCACAACTATAATTTTCTGATCATACATTCATGTATGGAATGCATCTCTCATATTCAAACAATCATGTCAAGAAGCACTTATTTCGTCACATTCACATACAAGTAGCATTTCAAATTCATGCATAAAGTCTCGAATCTTCATGGTCCTGCATCAACATAATCAAATCACATTCATATCATCATTCAAAACATATTTTAAAGCAAACAATTAACTGAGTGAAACCGTCTAGCTTACTCATAGGTTACTCCTGAAGCTAATGCTTGGAAGTTCAGTAATGTTTAGATGTTGACATTCCAGTTGCTCCTCTATAATATGCAATACATACATACATACATATATATATATATATATATCACAATTTTGCACAATTTCATAAATATTCATTGATGCACATTGTGTATATGAAACATGCACAATGCATGTTCATGACATTCTCAGGTATCGCTCTATTATTCTCATCACGTAAACATTCATATTTCCAAACTCACATATGTATCATTTATACTTAGGGTTTATCCTCAATAAAAACATTAGAATCACAATTCATAACTTATTTGGTCAAATTCAGATTTTTCCTAAAACATACCTTTAGGTCTATTGTACATGATCAATCTGACAATGAAAATGAAGTAATTTGGCAATACTTTCTTCTAAAAAATTGTTCTACTATCTCTTAATTTTCTAATGACACCAACATCATTCAATTTGGTTTAGTACTCTGAAAGTTATACTCCAAATATTTTTGGAGTGTTCTTATACTAAAATAGTGCCATGTACTCAAATTCCATCCAGCAGTTGAAATTCTTAGAGACTGAATTAAAGTCAATGTCTGCAGAAAATTTGTATCACTATGTCTGTAGTTTACTCCAAACTAAAAATCATTCTATTTGGATAACTACAGAACAAGATATTGTCAAAATACCGAAGCATGTGAAAATACTCCATTCATCAATTTTCCAGAACTGTTCATCATTTTCGTCCCAAATTTATCACTCAATCTCTCCCAAATGATTTCATATGGTTATATTTTTTGGTGGAGATGTAGAACAACGTGTTCTGAATCTGTTAGTTCAATGTCATTTGGAGGTCAGGAGAAGAAGATATGGCCAAAAGATCAAAGGATATTTGAACTGTCTCCAGCCATAGAAGTCTGCACGATCGTGCTTCTTCTTCTTCTTCCGAATCTCTGCAATTTTTCTTCTTCTTTCTTTTCTTTTAAACCAACTTCTCTAACTTGATTCTACTCTCATTTTCTCTTCATTTTCGGCTATCATTTAAGTCAAAACATTCATAAACAGATCAAAACCAAATATCAACACTAAATATCAAAAACCAGAAAATCTTTCACGCATCTCTTCATTTCCTGCACTTTCCTTTATATTTTTCTGCATTTTGTTCATCTTCTTCTTTTCTTTTTCTCTATATAACATTTCTAATTTATATCTATCTCATTTTTGACTTCCATTAAATTCAAATCATTCACAAACGAAGCCAAAATCCTAGATGAAAACTCAAACATTAAAAGCAGAAAAAAAATCCATTAACGCATATTACCATTTTACTGCGCTATTTCAATTTCATTTTTCTACATATTCAATTTTGCATTCTCTTCATTTCTTCCTCAAACTTTCATTTTAATCAATGTTTCTCATCTCCAAACATCACCATTCACCTATCTCTTAACTCTAAATTCATTTTTTTATCAATTATAAAAACACTCAAAACTATTCACGTATAGAAACAGAGCATTAACTTCTATTTTCTTCAAAAAATTTCTGCATCAATTTCATACACATTTTCGTTGATCTTTCAACTCCAAAAATCATTTCCACACTACCTTATAGCATAATGATCATCAAAACCAAAAAGTCAACAAATCCACATTTTCATACTATATTCATGGTGAACATGAAAAAAATGTTTATTTTTCTTATGATTATTAAATATCAACAAATCACCATTTTTATTTCATAATCCAACAACTCTAAAGTGTTAACAAGATACTTACTTGATAAAACTCCAAAATCTTCACCAAGAAGCCCTAAGCCCTAACTCTCATGCACCCACGTACATCATCTTGAAGGTGGTTTGGGTTAGGTTTTTCTTGAGACAAAAGAAACGGATAACAAAGTTGGGAGTAGCAAAAAGGATAGATGAAAACAAGGTTTTTCTTTGGTGAAGGTTCAGTGAGTCAAGATCCGAAAAAGAAGAAGCTTGAAAAATAAGGATAAGTCAAAAACCAATACTGTAACTTGGTCTTTCCAAGTTAAGAAAAACGTGACTTTAGACTTAGACACTTGTCCAATTTCTAAGACCTTAGCTAGTTTCCTAACTAAATACTTCTTATTGAACTAGTCCCATAATTCCCATCTTTTTATTCCAATTATCTCTAAAATTTTCAGTAACATCTTCTAAAAAATTCTAAAGTCATCTATAAAATTCTTCAATATCATTTAACTCATTTCTATTTCCACTCATCAATTTACTTGCCAAGTGGCATTTTTTCCTAATTCAATAATATCCAATAATTTCGGAAATTTTTCCTAAAATTCTCCAAAAATTCTAAGTCAACAAACACACTCTCCAAATCAATTTTCAATACAAATAAACCACAATAATTAATAAAATAACATTTCACATATACAAATCAATTATACCCAGAATGTCAATGAATGCATGTACAATCATTTTCATTTGCAAAAATACCTATATTCACATGTATATGTATGTCATATTATGCATGAACATGAAATGCATTTTCTAATCTCTCATATTTACTATTCTAGCCTTAACATGGGTGATGGGATGTTGCATTCTAACTCTTCCTTCAGAATTATACTTTGATTTAATGTTAATATAGTCGATTTTGTGTTTTATTATTTAGGTATTATGATTAATATTTCTAAGCCTAGGGACATTTTAAACCTTTTTATTATCAATATGTTCCTATTTTCACACTATTACCATTTTCAGTACGGTAATTCAGACCATTTCTCTATTGTTAAGCTTTTTTCCCTTTTCCTTTCTCTATAGTTGTTGCACCCTCTGAACTTGGATAGACTAGCACCTTGAAAAAACATTTTCCACCCTTAACCCTTTTACCACCTTGCCATCCGCCTATCTTTGCTACCTAGACCTCAATTGAGAACATTCCTTACTTATCTATTTTAACTAACATTTACACACTAATTAAGGAAGTCATGATGCTTTAAATGATTCTACTAGTTCGTGTAGTTTCCCCTATAGAAAGACATAGTGCCAAGTGGTGTGTGACTCTTCCTATACATATCTATGTATATATACATATCTATATATATATATAATATGTATATATATATATAGATATATATATGTATACTTAATCTTTAAAGGAGACATCATAGACACATAAAAATTTTGAGTGACAGTAAGACGAACTTTAGTGGGTATATATTCCTTCTCTTGTATCATAGTTTTTATAAAAAAAAATTAACCACTAAAGTTTCTTCTATGTTATCTTATATTTCTCTATTTGAGAGGAGACTCCATAGACACATAAAAATATTGAAATTTGAAGGAAGGAACTTTGGTGAGCATGAAATCCTTATTAGAATCATAATTATGATTAATAATTATACAAGCAAATTTCCTTTCTCCTCGATCTCAATTTTTATTTGTTTTCCTCTTGCTTGCTTCTATACAAACATCTTTGTATATCATAATCTTAATCCTCAATAGCGACATAATGGACAGGTAAAAATATTGAATAATGGGGGATGAAACTTTATTAGTTATATATATATGTATTAGTATTCATGTGGAAATTTTTTTTCTTAGGATACAATTTCTCAATAATGCCCAAACTTTAATATTTCTCTTTATTCTTGTAAATCTGGTTATATATAATAAAATATTTATTTTGAAACCTACTGGTGAAATCGATTAGCTGAGACATACAATGTTCTAGATACCCACTAAAGTTTGTCTGATTGTCACTCAAAATTTTTCTGTGTCTATGGTGTCTCCTCATATGTCTCTTTCATATATATATATGAAAGTAAAAGGAGATTCCTGACTACTAAAAAGAAAATATCTTACAATAATTTACATAACTTTTAAAAAGAGAGGGGCCTACATGAGGCTGATTACTTGAATGATTCTTCAATTATTGCTCTTCAATTATTGCTTCAATGGATCCAACATCATCATCTTTAGGTGCTTCTTGAGTGGAAGGGCAGTATCTGCATTTATTTTGAGGATGATTTTGAAGTTAACGACAAATTGCATATTTCCATGAGGGAGAAAGATCATTAAAGATCCCTTTCAGAGAGGAAAAGGGTACCAAAAATTGTTTAATGATCTGAAGTGCATCTGGAGTGATAACAGTTTTGTATGTTGAAATCATAAGATAATAATATATTAATATGAAAAATTACTAAAGATTATGTTAATTCTAAATTATCAATATCTAAAATAGTTGATTCTTGCTTTTGATCAATTATTTTAGTCATTTTAGTGATTTAATGATAACGAGTACTTATTTGATGATTGTTTAATGTTCGTTCTAAATGATTTACATCGCGTGTATAAAAAGTATATAATTGTTGAGCTAACTCTAATCTATCTTTAAAACTAATCAAAAAAATCAATATAAAGAAAAACTCAATATATTATAATTGGCTATTCAAGAAAATTTAGAATCTATAGAATCTGAATATAATATAGATTCCACTATATCTTCAATATATCAGTATGAATCACAAACCGAATCAGAATCATCAATTGAATCCAAATACAACATTTATTCAAGTAATAATTCAGAATAAAAAAATTAATGCATATGTAGATACAGGAGCTATGATTTGTATTTAAATTGTTTTTTGTAAGGAATAAATGGTCGTTTTTTATAATAATTGTGAGGATATCTTTTCCATTTATATGATTCATATGGTTTATATGATTTTTTTTAGTTATAACTTTTATATTTTTTAGAAACTTTAGATTCACAGCTATATTGCTGTGGTACTTCTTGAAAAACCATTTGGTGAATTAGAAAATAAAGAATTATTATGGAATTTTATTACATATAAAACTATCAGAATAGTATAAAGTTTTTATTAGATAATGCTGATGGGATTAAAAATACATATTTACACACACATACACGCACACACACGCACACGCACACGCACACACACACACACATAGATCTATATATACACACACACATATATCTATATCTGTATATATATCTATATACATATATATAGATGTCTATATATATACAGATAAGTTAAATATTATACAGGAAGAATCGTTAGAGGAAGTTGAAAGAAATATACAATACCAATTATCAGAAATTACTCAATTAGTACAAAAACTCACTTTACAATCAGATACAGAAAAAACTCATCAAATAACTGATAAGGATGAAATTATTTATGGATATGAATCAGATCAAGAAGTTTATGTTAATATAACTAAAGAGCAACAATTAGGAAACATAAAAAAAGAACAAGTAAGTGGAGACAAACGCAAAAAGGAACAACAACATTCATATTAATGGCAAGTAGATGATTTCAATAATCAACATGGATATTATCAAAAAGGATCAAAAATACGCCGATACCCTACTGAATATACTCCCAAACACATCTCTTTAGGTTCCAATGGCATATTGAATCTTGATTGTGTATTACAACCCGAAAAATTAATAATAGAATTAGCAAATAAATTATAATTATTAATTCAAATTGAAAAACCATTTGGTGAATTAGAAAATAAAGAATTATTATGGAATTTTATTACATATAAAACCTATGGAATAGTACAAAGTTTTTTATTAGATAATGCTAATGGGATTAAAAATACACATTTATATCAGACTGCAACTAGTAATATTCAAACTTTTCACATTACATCAGGCGAAATTTATAAGGAATTTTTAGGAAAAGATATTCTTTCATTTAAACAAAAAGTATCAAATAACGACCGAATTAAAGCTTTATGGCATTTAAATAATATGCATATCTGTGACATATGTTATTTAGATGAATATATCTGTGAATTTAAAAAATATTACTATAAATTAATTAGAGCCGAACAGGAAATGTACATTCATATATTTATTCAAAAATTATCATATCCTATGAATCAAAAAGTTGAAGGTAGGGCGTTCCCAAAGTACTTAAACCCACCACGCTTTTGCTACCTAGGCGAATCCAGTTCGGTAAGCAGGGATTCGAACTTGGCACGTCATGGGTGTAAGCTAGCTCTGATACCACTTTTCTACCCAAACTCAAGTTGAAAGTAGGGCGTTCCCAAAGTACTTAAACCAAACCTATGTAATCTATAGTGGACCTATGGCAGGATTATATGATGAATGGCATAAAGTAGCTATACACATCACCGGAAGGTCAGGTATTTTACATAAAAGCTTTTCCTCCAGAGCTGAAGCTGAAAAAGCTTTAGCAGGCTTTAAAAACCCCGTTTTGAAACCCTAATACAAACAAGTTTTAGAACAACCCATGCCAGACACAAAAATGAAGTCTTTAGGAAAACCCATTAACATGGATCGCATTAATTCAGTACCTTCAAAAACCTTACAAGAAGAAGCCCGTAAAATCACTTCAGAAATATTCTATAACTGTTTTCAATCATTAAACACATGGACTGAAGCCCAAAAGATTTTTCAATATTATCCTCAGAACTGAGAAAAGTATCGACCAAAAGTAATTATTTTTCCAAATGCTGATCCATTAACCACCTACCTATTTTTTCAAAGTGGACTCATCGACACCATCTACCTAACCAATTTACACCTACTCTCAGAATTCCCAGTTAGATTTATTCAAGCATTCAAAAATTATAAGGATCATTTTGTTAAGGATCGATAATTTTTTATCAAAATTTTTAGCAGTTGTCTCATTTTTAAAGAAAATAATACTATCAAGGATGCAGAGATAAAATTATCTCGAATTGCTTTTCTCACCATCGAAATTAGCAATGGCATTTATCCATCTATTGATGATCCACCACAACATACATTTGAATGGGAGCTTATCAATCAATTCAATCTTCACTGCCTTGAAGGTGTATTTATCCAAGGATCTAGAATTACTGCGGAATCAACCGTCAAAGTCAATTATAAAGGCATTAATCAAGTTATGATTTCAACATACAAAACTACTATCACTCCAGATGCACTTCAGATCTAAACAATTTTTAGTACCCTTTTCCTATCTGGAAGGGATCTTTAATGATCTTTCTCCCTCATGAAAATATGCACTTTGCCATCAACTTCAAAATCATCCTCAACATAAATGCAGATATTGCCCTTCCACTCAAGAAGCACCTAAAGAAGACGATGTTAGATCCATTGAAGCAATAATTGAAGAAGCAATAATTGAAGAATAATTCAAGCAATTAGCCTCATGTAGGCTTCTCTCAGCCTCATGTAGGCCCCTCTCTTTTTAAAAGTTATGTAAATTATTGTACGATATTTTCTTTTCCGAGTAGCCAGGAATCTCCTTTTACTTTAATCTTATCTATCTTTTCTTTTCTTTATGTCCTTTTAGATTACTTTTCTTTTGTTTTTGCCGGCCATTTGTTTTGGCCTTTTCTTCTTTCTAGTTTTATATAATGTAACCTTCGAAGCCTTCAGAATTCATGAAATAAACTCTCTTTCTTCTTACCTTCTCTCAATCCTCTCTACTGCCTGGTATTGGCTTCTCGAGGAAGCGTAAAAGTTATGAAACTAAGTTGCTTATTTCATGACTTCTTTTTATTGTCCTTATATATTTAGTATTTAGCCAAATTAAGTCACGATTCTCCCCCTCTCTAGAACCATCAACTTAGATTAACTAAAGAAACGAATATAAGAATACAGATTCCTAACTTAGTTCTTCCTTCTTTCAGATCAAAGCTCTAAATATGGGATATTTCGAACAAAAGCAAGCATTAAAGACCTTAATCAAGGAAAGTTATGATAGAGAAAATGGACTAAATCGCATTTTGGCCAGATATCATGGATATAATAAATAAGCTCATAATTCACAAGATGCTACAAGATATGCCAGAATGTATGATACATCTCAGATGATTATCTACATTAATCAACTCAAAGACATTAACAAAGAAAATAGAAAGAATTATATTTTTATGATAAACCATTTTTTCGATTAACTCTAAAATTCTTAAATTATGATTATCCAGCTTGTTTTATTTTATACTGTTCTTACCATACTTTATGTTCAACCATTTATATTTATGCTTTTTATCTGTTTATTACGTTTAAATCCTGTCGAATTATTACAATTTTTATATGCATGTTTTATTAATGGATTTACTTATCAATTTCGAAAATATTTATGGTGTAAAATTTTTAATCTCAATTTCACTACGATCGAGAAGACTTATTAGATGAACGCATCATCAAATATACCTCCTGCAACAAGCAAGCCCATAGTGTTAAAAACTATGAGTTAGCATGTCATTATGCCAAAATGATCTAATATAGCAAAGATCTCAAAAAGATTGATATCGATCTTCGCAAAATGTATATCAACCGTATTAAGAAGCTCATAGATTAAGGACTATCTGTATCACTCCTTTTCTAATAAAATATGTTTGATATGTATTTTGACAATCTGAGAATATTAAAAAATCTATTTACCACTACTGAACTTCTTATGTACGAATATAAACATCAAATCGATCAATTAACTAGTCAAATTAATCTTCTTTCTAACACACCATATCTCCTTTGTTTACCCAGTTTTCGAGAATTAAATCAAATGTTGGCAATCAGTAAAGAAGTTTACCATAATTTCCAAATAGATTTGCAGAATTATAAAGATGAAATGCAATATTATATCAACTAATCATGCATTCATATTTACTACTTTGTTTATTCTTGTTATTCTGTTCATTATTATTTATGCAAATTTTTATTAAATTTATTGAAATTTGTTTCTTTATATTAGATCCAAATTTATTAAATCTCTGTTTTAGTCTTATATTTTGTTATGGATTTACCACAGAAATACAAGAATTTTTATATAGTCAGTATTTACTCTTTCGAGATGAATTTCGCGAATGGTTTACACAAAATTATAAGAAATATGATATTAATTATAAATTATATCAATGAATAATTGTTCTATTTGTCAGCAATTAGAACAATATATTCAAGAAATTCAACTATCTATAGAATCAAATCGATTACATATGTGTAAGATAAATCTTTCAAACATTTTCTAATGAAAAAGATTCTTTAATTAGATCATTACAATTACATAGAATTCATGTTCATAATACATTATGACTAGCAAAGAAAAGGATTCTTTTGAAATACTTGATGTAGATACATTAGAACTAGAAGAAAGTCAAGGAATTTTTCATCTAAATACTTTATTAACTCAAGATAAACAGAAACAAATAGCTAAGACAAAATTAAATCTTAAATCTTGACAAGATATACACTCATCTGTAATAAAACAATTATTTGACCGACAAAATATTATTTATTTTGGAAAAATGATTTATGAAATAGCTATCCAAATGAATCAATGTAATGGACACATCAGAATTAGTCTAATCGATCAAGAACAAATAAGTAGGCAATTAAAAAATATACCTGAAGCTAAAAGACACAAAATTGGTTATATTCATTTATCAACTATACAAATTTTATTAAAATCAACCTTTCAAGAAGGAATTGATTCACCCATTAGAATGGCTATTATAGATGACGAATGACAAATTGAAATGATCAAATAATAGGTATGATGAATGGAAATTTAGCTTATGGTAAAATCAAATTTAACACTAGATTAAAACTAGGAATTCCTTTAAGATCACCCAATCTAGATGACACTATAACTATTGCATATAAATTCTATAGAGAAAATTTAATAAATCAAGGTCAATATCCATTTTCAATAACTTATCAAATTAGTTACGCTTTAACAAATTCTCATCATAGTATTGAATTCAAAAATACCGATCAAATTTATTTAGATAAATTGTTTACTGATGTAGCTAAAGTAGGAACTAATTTTAGAACCAAATTAAGACCTTTACCTGCTATTCAATATCCCATAATACCCAAAAGACATTCATTTTCTGATCTACCCAGCTCTTCTACCCAATCTCCATTACTTCGATCTCAAACATTCAGTAGACCTTTTAGTATGAATACACCAACTGAACAAATCAAAATTACAGAACCTCAGTTAACATTTAATCAATATCAAACTGAAAGAAAATTTGATCAAATTAAACATCAAGTTAAACAATTAACTGAATATATTTAGAAAACATTATGAGTGTATCGCAACAGTTAGTTGAATTAATACAACAACAAAAGATATTTGAAGAAAAAATTTCGAATCTTTTAAAACAAGAAGAAAAGTTAAATAGTTCAATACAACAATTACTTCATGACAATCTTACGTCACTTTATAAACATATAAATCACATAGATAATCGATTAGAAACTATCAAACAACATTTAGAAAATATAGATAGACACCGATCCCCCAATTTGGTATCAGAGCCTAGTAGTTCACCTATTAAAATAGAAGTAAAACCATAGACCCTCTAGACAAAATTCCTACCAAATTAATAGCATCCGACGACAATATCGAGCAAGTAGAAAAAACTATTCATGTCCAGTTAAATGATATTATACAATTAATCAATAGATTAACATTAAAAACTGAAACTAAGGAGCAAAATATTAGCAGTGAACTATTAAACGAACATAATTATAGTATTACAGGAAAAGAAATCGATAAAGATGAGATTATTTATGGATATGAATCGGATCATGATATTTTTACCAATCAACCTAGTACAAGTGGTATAAAAGATTGTAAAGCAAATATTGAAGCGACTACAAGTGTAAAATGGAAGAAAGATTATCAACCAAATATCTATAGTTGGACACTAGATAATGATGAAGAAATAAGTAACTCTTTATGCGTTCGAATGCCTTAACACCAATCTGCAGGTTGAACAGCTTGAGAGAAGGAAGAGAGTAATTTATTTCAACATGACTGAAGAGGTTACAGATGTTGCCTTATATAGGCAGAAAAAGTAAAAGAAACTGGCTACCTAAGGAATCAAGAAAAGTAAAGAAAAGAAATTAAAAGATACAAAGTAAAGTGACATGACAAAAGAAAAAGTAAAGATTCGCCTAAAAAGAAGAAAAAGTAAAAAAAACTGACTAAAGAGAATCTACATTATTTACAGCGTTGTCGGTGTCTGCCGACACTGCCACAAGTGGCTACATTATTGCTACTTTATTCTTCAATAATAGCTTCAATGGATTTGTTGTCTTCTGAATCCTGTGAAGTCTGTGCTTGAGCAGTGCAAAATGAACATTTATGTAGAGGCTGATATTGAAACTGTTTGCAAATCGCATATTTCCATGTATTGTTTAAGTCTACAAAAATTCCATACAAAGTGATAAAAGGTTTAATAAATTGTTAAACGTGCTGGAGTGCATCTGGTGTAATTACTGACTTGTATGAAGAGATCATGATCTGATTATTTCCTTTATATTTGATTTTAACTGTTGAATATGCTTGAATGCGATTGGCCTGGATGAATACTCCTTCAAGACATTGTAGATTGAAATGATTTACTAATTCCTAGTCAAATTGATGCTTCAGAGATTCATCAATACTTGGATATAAACCATTACTGATGCCTAGATGGATAAATGCAATGCGTCCAACTTTTATTTCTCCATCTTGCAGGTCTCCTGTTGTAAAAATAGGATAACTGCTCCATATCTTGATGAATATTTCTCGATCTTTTGCAAATCGATCCTTATAGTTCTTGATGGCCTGAATAAATCCAGAGGGAAATTCTGAAAGGATAGTTAAATGAAGTAGATAAATGGTGTCAATAAGTCCACTTTGAAAAAAGAGATAGGTAGTAAACGGATCTGCATCTGGAAGAATGATTGCTTTGGGTCCATATTTGCTTCTATTCTGAGGATAATATTGATAAATCTTGGATTCTTCGGTCCAATTGTTGAGTGCTTGAAAACATTCATAAAACATTTTTGATGTCAATTTGCAAGATTCCAATTGAACTTTTTTATTAGGTATAACATTGATTCGATCCATGTTTGGAACTTTTCCTAAAGAAACCATCTTGCTGGTTATAGGTGTAGCTGTTTCCAATACTTGTTTATATTGGGATCTAAGTCCTGGATTTTTGAATTCTACAAATGCTTTTTCTACTTCCATGCGAGACGTAAAACTTTTATGTAAGATACCTGAACATCTTGTGATATGTATAGTAGCCTTTTGCCATTCATCATAGAGTCCAGCCATAGGTCCATTGTAGATTACATAGGTTTTGCCTTCAGAACGATCTTGTTTCCTTTGTGATGTTTGAACAGTAGTTGCTGGTGTGGTTGACGAATTTTTGGTAATTCGTGAAGGTGTGATTAAAGGATAAGGTTCAGTGTTTGAATTTGGTTTGGAGGTGTCTATAGGAGAGCTAGATGAAGGAATGGTTACAACTGATGGTTGATCTGTATGGTTTTGTTTCAATATTTGAATAGTTTTTCTCAACTGGTTAATTTCTTTTATAGTAGATCCAACTTGTTGTTGTAGGTTTAACAATTCTAATTCCTTCTGTGATAATGCTTCTTCTAACTTTAAAATAGTTGCTTCCATTCTCGAGTTAGAATATCTGCGAGATAATTGTCAAAATATTGAATATATTTAATCTGATAATTATATTGGCTTAATTCAAGTTGCTATCGAATAAGCCTGCCTTGATTATAATTGGTCCTTATTGTATACTTATTGAATCCACATAGATACTTTGAATCCGTTTGCACTTGAAATGCAACGGGTAATAGCTCCATTCTCCACTTCCTCAATGTTTTGAGAAGGGCTAGTGTTTCCTTTTCATTAGTTGTATACTTGAGTTCAGAGGAACTAAAAGTTCCATTTGTATATTTGCAAAGTAGATGCTTCTTTGTATTGGGTGGTTGTGCCAAAAGACACTCTGCCCATGTATCCATACTGGCGTCGGTTTGCACCAACAATGTATCCATGGGAAGATAATTATATAAGAGAAGAAGATGCTTACAAAGAGTTTTTAATTTCTGAATTGCAATTTTGTCTTGCTCTGTCCAGTTCCATTGATGCTTGGGACTGCATTTTAATTGTAAGCACTTTTGTTCTGTGGCTAAATCTTTTAGAACTCCTTGATCAGAAATATAATTTAAAAGACCTAAAAATTGTTGTACATGTTTTGGATTGTTGAGTTTATCAGGGAAGTCTTGTAATTTAATCAAAGTATTAGGTTGTAATGTTAAATAACCATTATTAAATTCAATTCCTAAATATTCGATATTTTGTCTAGCAATTTTAGCCTTCTTTTTACTAAGAATTAGTCCTTTTTCTTTACAATGTTTTAATACAATTTTGACCCTTTTCAAATGATCGAATTTATCCTAGTTAGAATAAATAATTATATCATCAATATATACAAAAGTAAATTGGTCTAATCCATAAAGATTGTTGTCCTTAAATCGTTGATAAATACTAGGAGCTTGTTTTAATCCAAAAGGTAATACATTCCATTGATAATGTTTTTGTGGAGGACAAGAAAATGTTGTTAATCTTTTATATTATCATGTAATCTAAGTTGCCAATATCCTAATTTTGCATTTAATGTGGTAAACCATTTATGTCCTTTTAATTTATTAATAATATAATCTTTTCTAGGTAGTTTATATGCATCACCTATGGTGGCTTCATTTAATTTTTTATAATTAATAACCATTCTACGTTTAACTCTTTTTTGTTCGGCTGAATTGTTTACATAAAATGCTGGTGCTGAATGTTTGCTAAAACTAGGGGAGATTAATCCTTTATTTAATAATTCCGTACATTCAATAACAAATTCGTGAACATCTATTTGAGAATATGGAATATTGTTTTTAACATTTACTTCTTGATGAGGATTTTTAAGTTTTATTTCAATTAATTCCTTATTTGTATTTTTGATAGGATCTAATGGATTTTCGCTACATACTTGATCTAATAAGGTCTCTATTTCTTGTTGGAAACTAGTATTATTAATTAAATATAAGCGAAGAGAATCCAGTTTTTCGGTTATCTTATATAATTGTTTTAAATAAGAAGTATGATAAATAGGAATTTTAAGAATAACAAATTTTGATTAATAAATTTGATATAAGGAGTTTTAAATGTTATATAATGTAAATATTGACAGAATGGATTATATAATTTTAGAAAATTATTTCCAATTATAAAAGGTAATCCTGATTCTTGTTGATAAATTTAGGGTACAGCAAAAGTATAATTTTCAATAATTATATTATTATAATAGCTTACATACCAAATATATTTAAAACTTCCATAAGCTATTCTTATTTGTAAAGGTTTTTCTAATTTTTTCCAAGTATTTAATATTGTTTTTGAAGCAATACAATTAGTTGCACCTGTATCTATATAGGCATTAATTCTTTTATTCTGAATTACTACTTGAATAAATGTCGTATTGGGATTCAACTAATGATTCTGATGATTGATTTTGTGATTCATAATAATAGATTGAGGAAATCGTAGAATTAGTATCATAGTCTGATTCAATAGGTTCTAATTGATGTTCAAAAGCAGAATTTAGTATATTGACTTTAGGTTGATATTTTGATCTTTGTTTATTAGGACAATTGTTTGCATAATGACCTTCTTCCTTACAAATCCAACATCGATAGTTCTTTTTGTTTTGTAGGCAATATTTTTGTTTTGGTCGAAGTGATTTGGGTCTATTCTATCTATAACCATATTTTCTAAATTTTCGTCGATAAAAATAAGGTTTTTGCCTTTTATATCTCAAATATTTTTCCATTTATAGGGTTTGTACCTATATTTATATTTTTTATATTTTTTCTTATAAGGATAGTGACAGCCATATTTTTGAGGTACTTTGACATTCTTTTCACAACACCATAGATTAGTTTTATGCTTTAATGTTTTTCGTAATTGTGTTTCCAAACATTGTTCAGCTAATAAATCTTGTGTTATTTTGATAGCACCACGTAAATTATAAGCAATTATATATATATAGCCTTTTATAAGATGTAGGAGACTTATATATATACACACACACACACACACACACAAATATTACTTTTCCTAAATAATATGTCAAATTAAATAAATAATTATATTTATGTAAAAGATCATAATATTTAGATCTACCAATATTAGAAAAATAATGTAAAAGTAAAGTGTAGAAAAAGTTAATGTGGCAAAAAACATAATTCTCATTTAAGCATAGAAAAATAATATTACCCCATAAATATGTATAGATATATATCACTAATCATGTAAGTATTTACATATAAATCCTTCAACATTCCTTGTGAAACAATATGTTGAAGGATTTAACATATCTTTTATTTTTGTATGTTTGAACATCTGTTTTTCTTTGTGGGTGCTTCAATTATTGTCAACTTTATATATATACACACTAATCTTCTTTATATTTTTATGAATTTCACCAAAACCTTTATGATCTAAATATTTTGTAAGATTCCTCCATATTTTATGAAAAATATAATATAAGCTCTTCTATATTAAATTCCATTGAGATGATAGTTATTTGATAGATACATTGTCATATAATCAAAATAATACCTATTTTATTAATTAAAAAAATCTATAACATGACCTAAAACCTAATAAACCATCCCAATTTTTTTTATTTTCCTAATTTGTTTTATTCCTCTTATTAGCTTCCCTATTTTGACCTAAAAACCTCGCACATATAACATGTTACATGATTTTTTTTCTTAATCACTAGTTGTTAGTAAGTAATGAGTGAGTCATAAGAACTAAAAGAAGAATCATACATAACCAAGCAAGAAAGAAAAGGAGGCTACATGCCCCAATATATGCAGGTGTCTTTATTCCTTAAGTGAATTCCTTTAATTGTTTATCTGGATTTTACATTGATTTGATTTTTTTCATAGTCTTTTCACCTTTTCTTGATTTATTCACTTAAGTTTTTGGATTAGTTTCCTTTGATAAATTTTAGTTTTTCTGTCTCTTTGATTGATTTTATTTTTTATATCTTCTATTTTTTTAGCATTTGAATATTTGGCCTCACTTTAGATGTTTGAAAGTTTAGAACACAGACCTTACTATCATTTCGAGTGATTGTAACTTTTATTTATTGTTAATTTGATGTGATGCAATTAGGATATGGTGATGTTTGATTGGGATTGATTTAATTGTAAGTGTCGTGCTTTTGTGAATATAATGCATTTGTAAGGGTTTCAAATTAAACCATTACTAGTATTTTAGCTAAGAAAATTCTCAAGTTGCTGGAAGACTTGAGATAAGACTCTCTTATTTGGATTCTATAACAATAGATTTCCTTTATCAAATTATTCTCTAAACCTTGACGATACGTACATATTGTGCACGCTATATTTTCAATCAAAGGTTTTTTGTAGTTTGGTCTTTAATGAGAATGTCTACCTTCTACAATAAAAAAAGGTAAGTTTTTTATTCCTTTTTCTTTTATTGTAAAGTCCAAATAATTGTTGAAGCAATACAAAAATTCATTTATCAAAAAGTCAAATGAATTCATTATAGAAGATAATATACAAAGTTATAAAAGGTTTCCCTTCTACAACGATTAGTACATTCTACTTAGGAGTGGAATATCACAATTGTCTGTATAACAAAGTCACAACTAGCTAGAAGATGTAATGATCAATTAAGGATATCATTATAAGCTCCAAATATAAAAAATGGAAGGAGATAACTGAGGTTGTAGATTACAAGCATTAGTTAAGTTATATAGGTTTGTTTTACAATTCACCAATCTCGAACCAAAAATCTGATTGTTTCTTTAACATCATATCTGATCAACTAGTGCACCAATTGTAGCTCTGAGAAAAGATTTAGATCACCCTTATAGTTGCATGAACCTTAAGGAAGCCATTCTATATATATGTCCATTCTAAGCCTTAGCATTATAATTTAAAACGCTTAAGAATGTTATTACACAAGTCAGATAAATACATGTAGTAGGAAAAATATGATCCAAAGACTAAGGAGATTCATCATATAAGGAACATGATAGGTTGGGAATGAAGAATTTAATAGTCTTTGGCTCCAAGTCTTTGGCAAATTGCAAGCCAAAAGATGAAGAAGTGAGAAGGACAAATAATAGAATCCTATGTGAGTTTATAGTAAGGTTTCAGGGCTTAAAAGCCCATGTGGAAGTTTTTAAAAGATTTAGTGGTAAACGTTGAGGAGTTATTTAAGGTCCAAACCACTTTATCATATAAGGAAGAGTTATAGGGGTAAGAGGCCAATACAAGATTTAATTGGTCTAGTAGAATGATCCTACTTAAGAATTTTTTCAAACTCCAGTAATTGGTTTGATAAGAATGATCCTACTTAAGAATTTTGTCAAACTCCAGTAATTGGTTTGATAAGAAACAACTTTAGTGATGAGGATGCTTTTGGAGATGAAGATGATGATGACTAAAACTTCCCCATAAAATTTATATTAAAATTTATGAAAATAGAAAAATTTCCCCTGAAGTCATCATTGTTTCGCTCAATCGTTTGTTGGTATGTTATAACTTATAAGGGTTATAGGAAAAATGTAAAATAAAAGATAACAAAAATGGTGATTGGGAAAAAAATAAAATCATAAAATGAATTTTTAAACACCATCCTGACATTTAAATGGAATGCACGGAAGGTATATGGTATGATACATAATCGGTGGCAAGGTATAAAAACCACATCTAGAAAGAATTATAAAACTGGCATATTAGAGTTTTAAAATTGTAGTGAAGACTTTTTGCACATTTTGTTCATTATAAAAAATATGATCTTTTGAGATTTAATGTCAGAAAACCAAAGGTTTGAATTTAGGAATGAAGTAGATACCATTATTTACCAAGCAATGGCTTCCTATGAATCTATTTGTTTCTAAATGCCATTATTAATTGAAAAATGAGATGGCAATATTATAGATAAAATTTCCTCGATACTAACATTACTTCAAGTTCACTATTAGTATATAATTTTAATTAACAACTTACAAGGAGCCTTGATGCAAGTGAAACTTTAAGCTAATTTACTACAAGAATTTATGAAATTAAACATCAAAATTTTCAACATTATATTTGTGATCATGTTTTGAATTTAATGGCAATTAACAAATTTGTCTCATAACTTATGTTTAGTCAAATTTTCATAATATCAATTGCTTTGATATTAATTATCATAAAAACAAAATTATATAATAGAAAATTAAAAAAATTAAAAAAATTAAAATCACAAAAATTTATGTGATTCGACCAACTTATTTGACTCATGTTCATGAACATGGAGATATAAATCTTTTATTATTATGAGAAATATGATATAAGGAGAATAAATGACTGGTTCAAAATCTCCCAAAGATTCTCTCTTAGATCTTATAAGGTCTCTTAAAAGTGTCCACTTATATAACCTTTATCAAACTATTTATAGGATAAAGTTGCCTATAAGAAGGCTAATTAAGGCAAAACTTTATTATTTAAAAAGTCCAAGGTCACTGATATTATTTTAACTCTATTTCTATAGATGTTTAGTGATATTGAAACTTTATTTCAATAAACGCCTAAGGTCACTGAAATTCTAGTTCACTATAATCAAGACATATTTCATAATTCCTCTCATTGACTTGAATTCTCCAATGTCTAACTAGGAAATACTCCTTGCTTAGATAAGTCCCCAAAAGCTTTAAGCTATGTGAGCATTTACCAATTCCACGCTATGTTTGAACTTTTTTGTGGATAATAACTTTATTAACTGTCAGCCGCATCCTCTGAATTATAAACCTTTTTCAATAAAATTGGATTAAATGTAGTTTATTTCATGATATTATAAAACCTTACATCCTTCACCATATCCTTCATCTGATTATATTTCTCCTGAATTTCCTAATCACCTGAAAGATATTTCCATCCCCATCAACAATTGGTTAGAGCATAAGTGAACAAGTCTCTCTAAGCATATCTCCTTGGCTGCCTGATAGTCTTTCTCACTCTATCCTTAGTTATATCGTGTTAATGCTTTCTTCCTAACATTATTTTATCTCATAAACTAGAATTTTTTACCTCTTTAACATATGATTCAGATTATTTTAGTACCTTTTTGAATCAGTATTACCCACCGTTGACCTTAGCACGCTCTTTTCATATGTTTTCCTTGACATATATTGCTCCTCAAATACTATATCCTTAAAAGTCACTCTAAACTTTTCACCAAGCATTCAAAACTTAAAAAAGCCTACCTACTAGTGTTGGTCAACTTTATAAGCTCCCTTTATGAAGTTTTATCATCTCTTACTCACCAAAATTACTCATCTACATATGACATATCGTAGCATTATCTTTGCTCCTCAAAGAAACAACCATTATTTTCATTACCATTTTCCTCATTAAGACATGGATGTTATATTGTAATTTTCTTTCATCATAACAAATGCACCCTTTACCACCTTAAGCGACCTGTCATCAACTAGAAATTTTACACTTTTGATAATATGGGTATTCATGGATATTAAGTTCTTCTAAGTTTAGGAATATACTAGGCATGTAATATTTTAACAATTTCATCATGCATCTTAATATTTATTAGAACAATGCCTTTGAAAGTACATTCTTTATCGTCACCCAATTTAAAGTTACCATTATATTCTTTAAAACAACATATCTAGTCCTTATTGAAAGTTATATGATAAACAGTTCTAGTGTCTATATAACATCCCGTTATCTTATAATAAGGGTTAGAACTCTAGGATGCCATAGATGAGAGATTATTGAGAATTTAGGAAGTGTATTTCATGCTCATACATATTATAACATACACATACAGGTGAATATTAATGTTTGCATACAGTAAAATGATTGTACATGCATTCATTGACATTTTTCCGGGTATAATTGATTTATAAATGTGATTTTGATATGAGTTGTGGTTTATGTGTAGTGAAAATTTCATTGGTGTGTATTAGTATTGATTTAGAATTTTTAGTGAAATTTAGAAAATTCCTGAATTTTTATGTAATTTTTGGACTAGGAAAAATGCCATGTAGCAGGACAATTAGTTTATAGTAGAACTGAGAGTGAAATGGTAATGGAAATTTTGATAAATGACTTTAGGATTTGTTGACAAGTATCATTGAAATTTAGGAGACAATTGGAGCTAAATGGACTAGTTATTAAAAAGGGGTCCAAATGGGACCATGGTAGAGTGACAAGTGACAGTGACAAGTGTCACTACCACTCACCACTCATCTCTCACGATTTTCCATTGCAAGACACCCTCCTTAAAATGTTTCATTTTTGACTCATGTTTTCACCTTCTTCATGGCTTTCTCTTCTTCTCGCCTTTCACGATTTTGATTCACCAACTTCCATTAACGTTGAATCTAGCCCTTATTTTCCACTTACTTCTCCTATCTTGCTCTCTCTTTCATTTCTCACTAAAGTCTCAACCCTACCACCTTTGATTGATGATGAACGACAAAGGAAAGAAAACTAGGGTTAAGTGAGATCTTGAAGAGTTTGAAATTTTTATCAAGTAAGTTATATGCTTAAATCTTCATAGGTAGTGTTAATTGAAACATGTATGATAAGAAATTTGAGATTGGTAATTGATCATGAAGTTTTATATGTGATACATTGGTGTATTAATGATAACGAGATCATGTTCTAAATTATAGGGAGTTAATTTTATTCATAAATTGTTTAGTTAATAAAAAAATTATGATAATGAATTAAGAGATGAATGCTTATGAAAAGGAAGTTTGAAATATGATGATGTGTATGTGTGTGGATGAAGAGGTAAATGGAGTTATGTCTTACTTTTGTGTTTTAATGAATGGTGAATTATGAGTTTAGGGCTAATAAAAGGGAGTACTATTATGTCTTGAATTGAGATGAATTAAAGTGATACTTAGGGTTAAAATGAAGGTGTTAATGAAGTAGAAAATGTGCGAAAAATTGATGATGAAAGTGTATATGAATAGGTTCTGTTTTTAGTATTTATGATAATCAAAGGTTTTGAATTGTGTGTAGATGATATTGAACTAAAATGGAGGTATAAATGATGAAGTTATCAACTTGAAATGATGGATTTTTGACAATGAACTGTTTGATACTATGAATGAGATATTAAGGAAAAAAGAAAGGATTTTTATGAATAATAAGATTTAGTTGAAAATGATGAATCAAATGAGTATAGGTTTGAGAGTTTAATGCAATCAATGGGTTAGTGTAATTAGCATTGGAATGAAGTTGCATTAATGTGTATGAATTCTGGAAAAAGTTGGAGTAGAATTGATGTAATTATATATGTTAAATTCGTGTGGATGAAAGAAGAAAATGCAGGGCATGATCGTGGCTCTCACCCCCACGATCGTGTCGTGACAAAATGGGTTTCTGTCACGATCGTGGCCCTTACCCACGATCGTGGTTCTCACCCCCACAATCGTGCCGTGACAAAATGGGTTTTTGTCACGATCGTGGCCATTACTCATAATCGTGGCTCTCACTCCCACGATCATGCTGTGACAAAATGGGTTTCTGTCACGATCGTGGCCCTTACCCATGATCGTGGCCTGGCCAGAAAAAGTTTCTGTCATGATCATGGTAGGAGCACCACGATCGTGGCCAGCTCCAAAAGTTTCTGTTATGACCGTGACAGGGATACCACGATCGTGGCTAGACCTATAGAGAAAGAGAGTTGCCTTTTGAGTGAATTATGAACCAATCGATGCTAGGGTGCTTCCATATGAGGTATTTAAGCTTAAATGAGATCTTTATTGTACCTAGTTGATGTTGAATGAAGTGATTAAAGTCGAAAAAGTGTCTTAGGTATTAAAGGATGATTGGAAGATGATGTAAATTGATTATAAGATGTGTATTAAGGAAATATACCCAGGAATTTGTCATTGAACATGCATTATACATGACATATTTACATGTCCTTAGGATTGAGTATTCATGTGAATGTGTAAAGTAGTAATGGTAAATGTATATTTTTGCATGTTATAGAAGAGCACATTGAGCGACCGCTTCCAAACGTTACCGGGACTTTACGACAATGAGCTAACGGGAGCAAACTGTGAGTAACCTAAGATGGTCTCACCTTGATTGTGTGTTTGTTAAATTATGTATTGAATTATTATGTGCTGTGTATGTACTGATTCTGAAAATTGAATGTCCGAGGCGTTTGATGCATGAAAATTATTGGAAGTGCTCAGTAAAAGTGAATTTGACGAAATAAGTGTTCTCAATTTAAATGTTGAATGTCGGACCAAGGTCTAATGACAAATGTGAATGAGAAAGAGAATGTGAATGTGATTGATTGAACATAATGATTAAATACGTGTAGTGCATTTCATTAAATGAATGAATGAAACATAAAGGCAGTTGTAACCGGAGTCACCAGTGAAAGAGAGCTTAAAGCTAGTAAGAGCCTCTGGCTCGTTATGTAAAATGAGCCATGTATCTTCAGTAGATAAGGGACAGTATTAGTGAGCCCGGTATCCACAACGGATAGGAACAACAAAAAAGACACTCAGTCACAACAATGTAATAAATGAATGTGAGTCTCATGAACATTGCATATACACATGAATTTTATGATTTGAATTATTGCAATGTAATGTGAATTGAGTTGAATGAAAAAGTGTTTTATGATGATACACAAAAAATGAAATGATATGAATTATGTGATTGTATGTGTTGATGTGATATGTGTTATGAGTGAACCATCGAAGATGGTTAACTCACCGAGTTCACAAAACTCACCAAAATTGCAACGTTGATTTTTCAGGTTTGAGAGAGACATTATAGCTTCTAAGGCAGCTTAGAAGAGATCTAGTACAACTTTTGGATAGAAGATATGGCTCAAAGGTCGGTCAGCTAGGACTGAAGGAGTTAGACTAGATTTTTGTATACTTCCTCATGTATAGAGCATGTTTGCAGACAGAGTTGTAGACTCTAATAGGGTATCAATATTGTATATATATGGGCGTTGTATGTAATGCTACATTGTATCTTATGTCTTATGAAATTAAATGAGGAAATTTGTGTTTTGGAGACCATGAGATTTATGTTTTAAATTATGATGCTATGAGTTAATGAAAGTGATATAGATAGCGCGCCGCTACCGTCAGGCATGTGCATGAACGTCTGATGGGCTTCTAGGTAAATGTCTCATAGGAGTGGGGAGCTACAGTCTATCACCTATTAATTTGTAAAATCAATATTACTCATCGTTAAAACATTATTGCTTTTTACATCCTCTTCTTGGAACTCGCTTGGCCTATTTATTTCTCTTTTCTCGGTTTCCTTCTCCTATTATGGACGGTCCTTTTTAAAATTCCCTTTATTTTTGTTAGTTAAGGCATCATATGACTTTATCCTTTTATTTGGATCATGAATTACTTAGGTTTTTATAATCCCTTTCCTTGTTCCTTTCTCTACTATAACCATATCCAAATTTGATACATATTTATATAACCAGAGACTTTTTCTTTATCATTGAATTGTAGAGGATCCTTCACATCACCAACAAAAATACTCTCTTTGCTATATATCATAGTATTAACAAAAATTCTCATATGAATTAGAAAAAAAGAAAGATAATTACTTGATTCTCATTCTTAAATTTAACCCTAAAACATTTTAAATTCAAGATAATATGATTAAAAGTTAGTCAATGTGATCTTTTGCCTATGTACTTTCTAACATCCTCAAGGTATATAAACGATGCTTTTAATATAAATAATTCAACAGTGATTTCTTCTGATAATTACTTTCAAGTTGTTTCAACAATGAACTAATAGTTGTTTCAACAACTGTTACTTCTCTTAGGACCTCATCACCTAGACTCAACAATATTACTTTGTGTGTGTTTGATAAATCTCTTACTTCTTTGTTGTTCCCAAATTCTGCAGTAGATTTTCTTTTCTTTTTAATACTACTATACATCCATGCTAAACAAGAATCTCTCTCATCTTAACCTTTTATAGAGTAAAATCATCTTATCCATTAAACTTCTTAATATTGAACTTAAGAAATGACATCCTAGTAGTAAATCCTAGATTTATGAAGACAACCTATAACACCCTCTATAGGAAACCTACAACTATCTACATATAAGGCAACTAAATTCCTGTACAAACAATCACGATGTACATTTCTATTTATTTATAGGGACTCTCATCACACATCTTTCTGTTCAATATGATACACAATATTTCATATCATTTAACATTATCATTGAAAAGTAGTATTACATCTTTATATTTATGAAACATACATTTTCCTTTACTACATATACAACCATTCTTTAATCAAAAGACACATCCAAAGATACTTTTACTCCTAGCTGTTGTCCTTGGTCACTGTAAAACTTGCTTGTACCTCACTCCTAAAACCTGGACCTACACTAATTAATACCCGTGCTTAGCTTGAAAGCTTAGTAAAAAAAACACTTAGTTTAGATTACCACTTACAGCAGTCATCTGCCAAGCACACACGTACTCACATATCATAAATTCACATTTATGAACTAAATATTGATATTGAACGCTCATGTAAACAATGATGACATACTTAAGCAAAGTAAATAATGCAAATATGCTTCAACATATTATCCATATATCGAAAATGCACATTTATAATCTAGATGTTGATATTTAATGCTCATTAATACAAATTATCAATACAAATGTAAATGCTCATTAATACCAATTATTTATGTTTTCGTGTTGTATTTCTTATTTATAACCATTTACTTTACATTCTATATGAAGGTATTAAAGCTGTGGATACTCAAAGGTATTAAACTTTGGATACCCGAAGGCATCAAACTGTAGATAGGTGAATGCATCAAACTATGGAGACATTATAGTCTCGAAATGAAGACACCATTAGTGTCAAACTATAGTAACTGCGTTGTATCCCGATAGGCATAGCTATCTATCCACCACCAAGACAATAGAGTAGGCACTGTAACATTTCCTTTAACCATATGCCAATTTCATAATTCATATATTGACAAGTTATATGATATGCATTTCAAGTCATAAAATTTATATCTGTGTTCATACATGCAATTCATGACTTACCACCATTAGAAGGGTGTCAAAATCACACTTGTATAATCATACTATACACATATGAGCAATAAACATGCATACAAATCATTTATGTACATGTAAGTTTTCTTTGGAATGCATTATGCTCAATCTTAAATTCCAATGTTCAATCACCCAATTCACATATTGTAAGTCCTATTTCATTTATTTCTAGATGTTTGAAAATTTTCATACATATTCATAAAGGTTCGGATAAGATGCGGTAGAAATCGAAAACCAAAACAATGTTACGGTTGTGACAGACACTCTCTCCATTCATACCACTACTTGTTCCTTAATATGCATATTGATAAAGTCAGAAGGTCTTCTATACATGTTTTTTCTTTATGTCTAAAGTTTCTATAGCACTAACAATTATACCATTTAGACATCTAAATCATGAGCTATAGGTAAAATATCACAAGCTTCTCCAAAATAAGGGTAGCATCAGGTCATCTTTTTTGATCTTAATTTCCAAGATCATAGAGCTAGAATTAAGTCATAGTCCCTTCTAGAGATATTTATCTCTGTGTCTTAGGATTCATATGCAATTGAAATCACACAATGTTAAGGTCTGTAGGCTGAGTTATGACTCAAACAAACCTAGATAGAATTCCACTACACGATACTCTCTTCTCATATACAACCAAGTTTATGCAAAGTAACACCAAAATAATATCAAAGCAACATCCTAGCAAAAATAAAACATCCAAATAAGTCTTTATATCCATTCAATTATACACAAATACAGAAATCAACTAATTGAAGTCCCAAACCTGAAAATTGACAAAGTAGGTCTTCTATTGCCTTTTCTTCTCTTCCCCTTTGGCTTTGCTTGACTTACCAACTAGAAACAATAAAAATATACCTCTCAATCCCACTTCCAACCTTATAATTTCATTCGTTCATAAGAAAAGTAAGAAGAGATAAAGGTGAAGAGAAAATCACTAACTTTTACCTTAATTTCCACCTAAGATTGGCTTGATTTCTTACATGAAAAATGATGGGATGAAGAAGGTGAAATGGAGAGGAGAAAAATCTGAACTTAGAAACCCCAAAATGTCATGAATCTCCCCTATCCATATCCTCATTCTAGAAATTTCAAGACTCACACATATGCTTAATTCCTATTGGATACACATGCTTTATTATTATTGGTCACACACGTATTAATCCAATTGTTTCATGTGTTAACTTTAGAAAATTGCATATTGGTCCTTCTTCTTCCTTTAGTTCCCATATTGGCCTACAATATTATAAATTAATTTCATTCCCCTATGTCTTAGTTTTCTAACGTAATAAATTTCATGAATTTGGTTAGTTATTCCCGGAGTTATACCAAAAACACTACAGACTGTTTGAAAACAGGGACAACATTCATAACTCAGCTTCAAGCCAGAATTAAAAAATCTTAGAGGCACAATAAAATTTCAATTCCTTTATGAAAGTTTTAGATCTATGTCTTTAGATCAATCTCCAATTAGAATTATCCAATTTAGAGGTACATAGACCAAGATATGGCCAAATTACAAAGGTATGATCATGTTGAAATGAATAAATTACCCATTTACCCAAATCTTTTACATTAATTATCACTATGTCTCTTTCTATACTTAGATGCACTTAATGAAGGGATTTCATGATGTGGATCAGGTAAAATTTTAAATTTTTTTAATCCGATAACATCAAGGATCATTTCTATAATTGCTAATTCTTCTTGTATTTTGTTTGCATCACAATCGAGTTTATATTCCTACAGGAGGGATTGTTAAACCATACCTATGGTCTCTATCGAAGCTCTATTCCTCTTAGGTTCACCTTGAATCTGAAACAAGAAGCACGTCAAGTTCATACTAGCATTCTCTTCGTTTGTGCCTAGCTTTGTCACCCGTTTCTTGATCGATTACTTAATCGATAATTGTTTTATTAAGTTTTGAGAGAGAACAATGGCTAAAAAAAACAAAAATCATTTTGAAGTATAGCCAGATGTGATATTTATAGCCTCAAAATATCATATCAAACTCTTCAAATTCCCACAACATTTATGGCAATTAAATCAAGAACGGAATTCGAAACAGCACAATAAATTCCTAACCTTCCGGTACTAGAACTGTGATAATTTCTTCTAGGGAACTCCAAATGACCTGATACCTTCACCATTGGATTCTACACTTTAAGGGCTGCAAACTTGATAGGTCATTTGTCCAAAATGGTTATCGTTTCCCTTTCAAATTCTTTTTCAAAATCACCTTAAATTCTGTCCCGAATTTGATGGCTATAATTATGCATCTATTCTCTCTCTTCATTTGATAAAATAAATTCTCTTGGGCTTAGGCTATAAATAAATTTATATTTCATGAAACTTATATTGTCCTCATAATATATATCTCAATAAATTTATTTCTCGTCTAGCCTGTCACGTCATGTGACAATATTTTACATGTACCTTTTTTTCATCAACATGAAATCTTGTACATTGAAAATATATTTTCTTGTTTCCCGTTTAGTTGGTCTGACCTATATCGAGGATTTATGTTGTAATAGATGTTTAGTAATCCTTTTACGTAACACGATCCTTCTAGTAATGTTATCATCAACATTACTTGTGTCCATTCCTTGCCTTATGATATTATGATTAATATACAAAGTAGGACTGTGTCATCTTTGTATTATAATCGTTTCTTGGTCTCCATTAAGTAAATTATAAATTATAACTGTACCTCAGTTATATTGGATCCATTTATAATTCTACTTTACCAAGGGGGCCCATAAAATATCATTACTTATTATTAATGAGTGGCAATGATACTATTTACATTTACCTTTTTCCCGCACAAGTTATATATAAAGAACTATTATTTTTATCACCACTTGTTATAAGCAGCTTTTAATAATAATTACATTATACATTCCTCATATGAAAAAGATATACGTATCAATCATGGAATCAAAGACACAATAAAAACATTAATGACATAAACACAGTCCATATAATGTTTTATCTATTAGGTATGTTCAATATATGAAACCTTTCATATATTCATGTTATTAAATGATAATCCTTTATGAACGTTTACAGAACTACAACATACTTTTAATCAACACGACAGTCTTATATGGTATATTAGTGTCCCTGTTAATATCCAAGACCTATGAACATTTTCGAATTGAATATTCATATTATTTAAAGTTCTACGGTTCAAGACCAATTGCATCTTCTTGAACACTTCTAAATAAATATAAAACTCATGGAAAAAGATATAAATAACATTCAATTCCCAAATATAATATATAAAAGCAATCATCTTAGATAACTTTTAGAACAAAAATCTAACAAGAAAAGGGGAGAAAAAAAGAAGAAAAGAAGAGAGGGGTGTGTTGGCATGTGAGTGTGTCGGCAGAAGAGGAGAGAACCGAAGCTAGAGTGAAGAAAATGTAAACGGAGCTGCTTCACTGGAGTTTCAACTTAGCTAGGGGTTAAAAGTTAGATAAGAAATATAAGAGAGCAACCGAGCTGCATGAGAGTTACGTAAAGAAGAGAGGGGAAAGCTTACGGTTTATAAAGATGGATATATGAATAATAGCATGTTTCTCATATTAATTTGTGCCATCAGTGAATAGTGCGGGGAAGGAATAGTAGAGTGAAAATAGAAGAGAGAAGAGAGATGTCGTGAAAGAGAAGAAGAACTGAAACTTTGTGGAGCTGGAAGTAGCGTGGGAGAATTATGTGAAACAAAGAAGAAGAAGAAAAGCTTGCGGCAGAGAGGAGATACGTGAACAAGGAGTTTAAACTCTCAACATTAATTTATCCCATCAAGCTACAGTGATAAGGGAGTGGCTATAGAAACAAAAGAGGGTGGCTAGAGAAAATAGAAAGGCTTGTGAAAGGGACTTCGGTGGCCATTCTTTGTTCAATCTTTTTACATAAATGGAGGCTCTTAAAGTTGATTGTTGGAGCTTAAAGATGGAAATGAAAGGCTAAATCACTTGACGCCGATTCGAAGGTGGAATCAAGGCCAAGGAGCACATTATGCATATAGTGTTATGTATCGTTGTCTACTCTCTTTTCAGATTGTTACGTTATTTTGAATGAATTTATTGGGTATTTGGATAATTATGGTTTTAAAACTCTATTGAATCATTTTTATAACTACCCATTGCTAGATCTTGAATCTGATACGTAATAGTCATGTGGAAGATTGTTTGTAGCAACTAACGGTACTGAATCAATAGAAATAACACAGCTTAAGTTAAATAGTCCGTGCTTGCGTGATTATTGCTTAAATTGATTTGTTTTTCTTGATTGTAATGTTACTATCCGGATAAACTTAGAGAGCTTGTTCTAGGTTTCTTGATAGTTAGGGTTAATTAACAAACGCTTCGTAATTAACTAAAATTTAAGAAAAAATTGGGATTAATAGAGCTTATTATTAATTCAAGATCAATAGTCTAAAATGAGGAGTGAAGACGATAACTCAACAACATTCGTGAAAGTGTTCCTAGGCTGAGATGAAACCAATAAATCGGTGTTCAATTTATTCATTGAATTTATCGTTTTATTACAATTTGATTTGATTTATTTTCATAGATTCAATTTTATTTTGTTTTTAGTTTGTTTCAAATTAAAAATCCCCCCCCAATTTGCTTAAATAGATAATTTAGGAAAGTATTTGATATTAATCCTTGTAGGATTGACCTAGACTTATCGCTATCTATAGTTTAGTCTATTTATTTTGGTAGTGTTACGACGCGCAACCAATTTTTCTACAAACAATAAAATGTGTCATTTTGAAAAAACGATCAACTACAAAAAATATAGATTTAGTCCCTCATTAAGATGTTAGTAATCCCAACACAAATCCATAGAAATATCAACCCAAGGGGATGAGGGAATGGGAAGTGGTGCATATAGTCCATGTGGTTTAGATGTTGATTTAGCCATTTTGCACTCAATGCACCTTTCACAAATTCTTTCAACATCCTTTTTCATATTAGGACAATGAAAATGTTCTTACAACACATCAAGAGTTTTAAGAATACCAAAATAACCCAAAACAGCACCACGATGAGCTTTATGTACTAACAATTCACACATGGAGCTATTAGGCACATAAAATTTGTTCCCTTTAAACAAAAACCCATTTTGTCTATAGAGCTTATTAACTGCACCAGACTCACATGCAAGATAGACACTTGAGAAATCAAGATAATGTTCATACAAATCTTTCACATATTCAAATCCTAATAACTTAGTTTCCAAAGTAATAAGAAACCCATACCTACGTGACAATGCATCAACAACAAAATTTTCTTTACCCTTTTTGTACTTAATGACATAAGGAAAAGATTCAAGAAAAACACTTCATTTAGCATGTTATTTATTAAGCTTGTTTTGACCATGCAAATATTTAAAAGATTCATGATGAGTGTGGATGACAAACTCTTTAGGCATCAAGTAGTGTTGCTAGGTTTCCAAAGCCCTAATGACAGTATAAAGTTCTTTATCATAAGTTGGATAGTTTAAGCATACACTATTCAACATTTTAGAAAATATGCTACAGGCTTACTTCCTTGCATTAGCACAACATCAATACCTATGCCAAAAGCATCACATTCACTTTCAAAAGTTTGCTTAAAGTTAGGTAAGGATAATACCGATGCAATTTTCAAATCCTTTTTCAAGTACTCGAATGTAAGTTGTTATGCTTCTCCCCATTAGAACTTCATGTTCTTCTTTACTAACTCATTAAGTGGGGTTGCCCTAGTTGAGAAATCCTTCACAAAACTATGATAAAAACTAGCTAAACCATGAAAGGATCTCACTTTAGTAATAGACTTAGGTGTAGGCCATTCGACAATGGCTTTAAACTTAGCCTGATCAACTCTGATGTTATCTTTACTCACAACAATCCCAAGAAATATAACTTTAGGAACACAAAAAGTACATTTATTAAATTTAGCATAAATTTTTTGTTCACGTAAAATGGAAAGTACTTGTTCAAGATGTTTAGCATGTGAACCTACATCTCTATTATATACCAAAATATCATCGAAATAAATCACTACAAATTTACCTATAAAAGGTCTAATCATATGGTTCGTTAATCTTATGAAAGTCGAAGGAGCATTAGTCAAACCAAAGGGTATAACCATTTATTCATAAAGTCTAAATTTGGTTTTAAATGTTGTTTTTCCACTCATCACTGTCTTTCATGTGAATTTGATGATAACCACTTGTTAAGCCAATTTGCGAAAATATGCATGCACCATATAAGTCTCCTACCATATCATCAAGCCTAGGAATGGGGTGCTGATATTTAATAGTTATTTTGTTAACAGCATGAAAATCATCACACTTTGTCAAGTTCCATCTTTTCTAGGTATAAGTATGATAGGCACGGCATATGGACTTAATGACTCTCTAACCAAACCTTTGTCAAGGAGTTCATTAACTTGACATTGCAACTCTTTTGTCTCCTTCAGGGTTGGCTTGTTATGATGGTCAGTTATGCTTGAACCAGGTAGGAAATCGATTTGGTGTTCGATTCCTCGAAGGGGTAGAAGCCCTTTTGACATCTCCTTAAGGAAGACATCCTCGTAATCCTATAAAATAATTTAAACCTCAGTGGGTAAATCACTGGGTAGTTCATTAATAGCAAAGCAGTTTTTTTATAAATCATAAAGACAAAAGGCGATGAGCATAACTAGCTCTTTCTACATCTCTTACACTCACATAAAAGCTACCCTTTTTCTTAAAAGCTTTTGGTTTCAACTAGTGCTTTTTTTTCCTCTCTCCCCTCATTTGAGTTTTATAACTCACCTCGTCTTTTCTCTCTCTCTTCTCTCAATTTGATTTGTGCCCCTACAACCTCTTTATGGGAAAGGGGTTTCAAAGTACATGTCCTAGCATCCACTACAAAAGAGTACTTATTAGTATATCCATATTTATTCATACATCTACCAGACTCTAATGGACACCCCAACAATATGTGACATGCACTCATAGGTATAACATCACAAAGAACCTTATCTTGATACTTCCCAATAGATAAATGAATAAGTGCTTAGCGTTTTACCTTTACCTCACCTCTATCACTAACCATTGTAAATTATACGGATAAGGATGTTGTATAGTATGTAGTGATAACCTAGTAATAAGATACATTAATAATCATAAGGCATACCTTATTCTTAACTAAACATCTCGTATGGAAAATGTTAGTACATTGCTCATCACTTGGCTCAGGTGAGATTTGTCTATTCAAGGCTCGGACTACCACCAATGCTTCATTAGACCCCTCAGCCTCGAATTCATTAGCAAAGTCATAACCTTCAATACCTTCTTCCTTATTGATTTGAATCAATTTAGGTATATCACTACACTCATGTTCACTAATGTAAGTCCCATCCTTTAACAACATATACAACTTTTGGTTAGGACATTGTGATGTTATATAACCTTTACCTAGACACGTAAAGAATGTAACAGGTATCATTTGGTTTCAGTTTTACAAAGTTTAAAGAACTAGCCTTAGACTCAGAAGGTTTGAAGGACATATTTTTATTGGCACTAAGGTTTAGTGGGTTTCTCTTAGCTCTATGTTTTCCTCATTTACTTTGCTTCCAATGTAAATTGTTAGTTTGAGCCTTTACATTAAAATAAGAAGTAAGGGCATTCTCCTTCTTCATATATCTCTCAGTAGTTATAACTTTATCTATCAGATCATCCATATCAATGTACCCTTGCATCTCAACTCTCTGGCAAATTGATTTATTTAACCCTCTAAGAAAATAATCGATTCATCATCTTTAGTGCTAGCTTTGATTTTCAATGTGTCCAACTTTTGAAAGTATTCAACTACAATTTGACTGTCTTGCTTTAGTTCATGTACCCTATTATACAATTCATGAAAACAAACATTTAGAACATATTTCTTCCTCATTATGTCAGTTATTTTATTTTAAGATGAAATAAAGGGTTCCTCATTCCTTCTACATTGACACACAAGGTTACTCCACCAAATAGTGGTATAATTTTGGAATTAAACAACAACTAGCTTAATTTTCTTTTCTTCAGAAAAATTATGGACGTCACAAATCCTTTTTACTTTTAATTCCCAACCTAAGTAAGTTTTGGGATCAAATTTACTATGAACTTTAGGAATTTTCAACTTAATAGATCATAAATTACCATCAACCTATTACCTTATCCATAAGTATGGTTGGAAGTTTCAATTTCTTCCTTGGTTTCTTCTTGTTATTGATTGCTCATAAAAGCTTTGGTTGCACTCATATTATTTATAGACTCCTTAATGTTTTTAATCTCAGCTCCTAACCCCGTCATTTGTTTTACAAACACCATCAACAAGTAATTATTGTTGGGCTCCATGGTGTCCCTTTTGGTGCCGACTAAGTTAACCTCAAGTTCAACCTGTCTTTTTCTTGTGACTTCATCAAACATGATACCTACAAAACAAAATCTCACACCGTCTTTTGTTTATTTCCTAACCACCTTCTTTGTCTATAACCTAGAGCTAATCTCAACCCAATTGCTACACTCTCCAATAAGCTTTTACAACCGGATGTAAAATAAAACTTGGCCTTTTACCACTCCTTCCTTATTATCTTCTTAAGTGCAATGAATAATAAATGCTAATTCTCACGCAAAGTAGCACAAAGAAAACAATTTAGGAGGTCAAAGAACAAGAATGGCTCACTTATAATTTACAAAAATAATCTAAAACAAGAAAATAGATTAGAATATGTCACAAATTGGCACAATTTTAGGTAAGGGTATTTTGATAATTTTTAGGATTAAAAATATGCAATATGGGTGTTTATCAAAAGATCTCATCGAGTATTATCAAATTGATGTATAGCACATCCTCAAATTCCTCAGGGTTAAAAACATATGTCAATTTTAAGCTACGAAACCTAAAAAGGAAACAATTCCTAATGCAAATAGGATTGACTAAAAGTAGTCAATTTCAACAATATTGACCTTCCTACCAATATGGAAATAATAGAAATATGCAAGTAAGACTTCTTTCCTTGCAAGTAAAGTACCTTCCAAATCAGTAATGCCTTTCACAATTAGGAAACTTAGTTTCTAGAAACAACTTCATAAAAGGAAATTTTCCAAGAAAACTTCTTTTTTGTTTTCTTTAAAGCAAAGGTGGTCAAAGCTACCTAACAAAAAATGCCACGGAATTAAATTTGAATAGAAAGTTAGAAACACCTAAATATGAAATTCTTAACACAAAAGAAATCTGTTAAGAAACAATTCAAGTTTGATTAAAAACTCCAAGAATGCAAATTCAAGAAGCATGAAATTATTCACATAACATAGGCTCTGATACCAAATTGATATGAAATTGTGAAATATAAAAACCTACCCAAGACTTTTCTTGATTCACCATTTGATATTCAACCAAGAAGAAGATTCGAATAGGAAAAAGAACCAAGTTTATTTTAAGAGATTTATAACCCAACCCTCAAGAACATGCGTAACCCAAACGACACAAGATTGAAAGAAGAACAATAAATAAAGATGCCACTAATTGATGAAACAAAATCAATTAGATAAGTCACATACAAAGAATGAAAATCATGCAATGAATTTTAATTATTCAACAAGAATAATAAGGATAAACCTCACAAAATAATGTCATAAAATTGTGTCTCCTAGTGATAGCTGAACCTTCCTATATATAAGAGAGGGGTTGATTGAAGATTAAGGAAAGGAATTACCTTAAACCTGTAATTACTTAACCTACTAGGAAACTAACTTTTAGGAAATAAGAGACCTTACAAGATTTGGTCAAAGAAGCCTACTATTCCTAAATTACTTAACCTACTAGGAAACTAACTTTCAGGAAACAAGAGACCTTATAGGATTTGATCAATTATCCCTTACAAAGAAGGGAACCTACTAATAGTAAATCCAACCATGGGCCTTATTTTTCAAGTTAGGTTGGCCCAACTTATTTAAGACTTATTAAGTGGACTTGCTTGGACTTCTTAATTGAAGCAACCTGGACTTGGGCTTGAGAATGGGCTTCTTTAATTAAATTATTCAAAGCCTTTGCATCCTTTTGGTCCTAGCCCTTGTCATAGGCCCAACAATACCCATAAGTGGATCTCTTTTGAAAGTTGACAATGGAATTTGAGTTAAAAACCTTGAACTCTTATCTCGAACACTTGAACCATTGACCCCAACTTGATATGCCACATCACTAGCCCTTTAATCCATATCAAGTATATGCTTCTCTTGCTTAAGTCAATGCTTAGGCCAGATAATTTGTTGAGAACCATAAGACAATTATGCAAAATTGAGATACAAAATTATAGAGGCGGCGGAGGGGGGAACATAATGTCATCAACTGTGGTAGAGGAAAAATGTTTTGGCTTTTTTTGAGATGAATCTGTTAAGACTACATTGCTCCAAGATTTTCTAGACCCATTCATGCCTTTAGCATGTTGTTTATTAAGAAAGTTGATAACCAATGACTCTTGAGGCATAGGGAAGTGAGACTTTTGTTTATTAAGAAAGTTGATAACCAACGACTCTTGAAGCATAGGGAAGGGAGATTGAGCCAAACCTATAGGAGGGGAACCTTCCTTGAGGCCTTCCATATAACTTCCGAAAGGGGAAAGTTACCTACCTTCTATTGGAGTTCATCATAAATGGAAAGTTTCTGTGTTACTGAGAAAATCACTATTCATCTAAAAGAAAGTGTGGAGAATGAATTTGATTGTAATAATTTTATTGAATTTTTATAATAAACTACTAATCAATTTTTATATTTGTATTTTTATGACATTAGTTTTTATTTTTATTATATTTATTTCGTTTATCTCTTTGTATAATTTAAGAGTAATTTTATAACATTTATCTCTATTATATTTATCATATTATTTCTATGTATTACTTTTATTTTATGTAATTTATTAATTAATTGAATTTTTAATCTTTTAAAACTACAACTACACATATAAATATTTAATTATAATAAATATAATTTTTAAACACTTACTACAAAGGTGAAGGTTTAGTTTTTACTAATAATGACAATCAATTAAGACAAGTTGAAATTGTATATTAACTTACATTTCATAGAGTTTAGATGAGCAAATCTAATTCTAGATTGAAGACTGCAAATTAATTTATTAAAAATAAAATCATGACTTTTTTATTCTAAATCAAATACAACATAAAATTGAAAAAGAAAAAATAATTATATTTATTATATATAGAAATATTTTAATCAAACTTTGAGTCATGTTTCGAGTTGAACATCTCAATACTTGAAGTTTGATTTGAATTTGATTTTTTTAGATTCAAATATTTATATTATCCTTAACTTTTAGATATAGTACTATCATTTGGTATATTAAAAATATTTAAAAGGTAATTGTTTGATAGATGTATATATACATATGTAATTTATTCAGATGGTCAACCAAAATTTACTTATATGTTGAGGTTATTTATACTATTTTCAAAACCAATTTGGCTAATATTTTTTGTTAGGTTAACAGGATCTTCTCAATAAAGCAATTTATAGGTTCTCCCCAAACTTTTAATATTTTTCCTCTTTATTGTTTTTGGAAAATTGCGTGTACGATTGGTGTTGTTGGTCAATGTCAGAGAAAAAGCATAAGATAAGTATAATATGAGTGGAAAAATGAACTTTAACAAAGTTTTGATTATCATTTTATGCTTTTCCTGATGCATATTATTGACGTTTTGCATCCAAAGCATGTCAATGTTTTAAAGGTATTGTCTTTTTCTTTGTCTTTTTGTGCTTTTTAATTTAATTTTTTATAATGTTTTAAAGTCTAATACTAGCTTGTTTATGAAAGTTAAGCTAAAGGAGAAGCTTGCAAGCTAGTTTGAAGTGAAGGATCCTAGCTGCATATTTGTGTTCAAGTTTTAAACTCATTTGGTTGGAAGTCAATTGGATTTGGATCGATCTACAAATGTTGAGAGTGTAAAGCCTAGTAATTGTATCAATGGGTTACTTATTGTTCGCTCAAGGTTACACACTCTAAGTTTCAATATTTTTAACCTTGATAATTACCGCAAGCACACGAGTTGTTCGTGTAGTACCTAAGGTGTCGATTCCACGAGGAGGACAGCTAGCCCTAAAATCTAATGGAAGCTACGTTTACAAATCCTAATTAAACAACTTTTGCAGTAATTAAAACTAATCAAGAATCAAATATGAGAATTTAAATCACCAAAAGAACAAATAGAAGCAACTTACACAAATAACCCAAATTTCAACCTAGAAGTGAGAAAGGGGAAATTTATTCGAAATTAAAGAAAATATATCCAATTATGAATTTTTTCGATTTAATGAGCCTAGACGGTCCTAGAGTGAATTACTCTCTCTCGAGTTATAATTCTTAACGTTAATTGATATTCCCTAATTCAAATTATGGAAATTGCGATCTCTCAATTTGCAATTTGTCCAAAACCTAAATTAGTTCTAACGATGTCTATTAACCTACCTACTGGGAATCTATGCTCGTTCTCTCGTTACAAGACTCGACCATTTTGATTCAATTATCTACCTATCCATTTACATAACTCTCATTAACCTAAATCAATGATTTTCACTGGCTCACCCTCTCAGTTTATTGCCCAATTGTGAAGAATCGAATTAAATCATAATAAATTGAAATAAAACACAATCAAAACAATCTTATTAATCTCAAGAATAAATCAACCCAAAGGTGAGTTTAGACAAACATCAACAATTTACAAAAAATATTTCTAATCAATCTCCAAAATTCCATACATCAATGAAATCGAAATAACAATCAGAATATACTTTCAGAATGGATCTCGAAGGTGTGACTACGGGAAATCATCTGTTCTGGGAAGTACTTCACATCATATTCTATTTATATCTTCAAGGCTCTAGGTCAAAGTCGGGGTCGAAACGGTCCAAAAATTTGTCCGAAACTTGAGTTTTTCTGTCAGCCCGACGCAGTGCACCATCGTGGCTGGCACTTTTTCCTTTCTGTCACGATCGTAGCTCTTGGTGCATGATCGTGGCCTGGCTACTTCTGGTTCTTCCTCTTCTGTCACGATCGTGGCCTATGTGCACAATCGTGGCCTGTGTTTTTTGGCCCAAAAACTCTTCAACTCTTCCCGTTCTTCCCTGTTTACCCTGCAACACTAGCTAAAACATTAACGTATCTCAAAAACATACAATTTAAACTTAAAGATTCAAACTAACCCATAAAAACACTTAAACACAAAAACTAACCTAATGGGTTAGATTTGGATCCTAAGGAGATGCTGGTTTGTGGTCCCCAGCTGGACCATTATTTCCAGAAGGCGGTTTCAATTAATTGGAGATAAGGAAATCACTTCCTTATCTTTGGGAATTTCTCCTCCAAAATACATCTTACATCGATGCCCATTAACCTTAAAAGTTTCCTTGTTATCATTCCCCAGTTGGAGAGCCCCATGATCAAAAACTTGATTTATTATAAATGGGCCACTCCATCTAGACTTTAACTTTCCTAGGAATAGTCACAACCGAGAATTGTATAGCAGAACAGTCTCCTACTTTAAATTCTTTTTGCTTAAGATGAGCGTCGTGCTATTTCTTGACCCTTTCTTTGTAAAGTTTGGCATTTTCATAAGCATTAAGACGGAATTCTTCAAGCTTGTCCAGCTGTATAAGTCTCTTTTCTCCATCTTTTTTCATTCAAAATTTAATGCTCTAATTGCCCAGTATGCTCTATGTTCTAATTCGACCGGCAAGTGACAAGCTTTTCCATAAACTAGTCGGTACGGGGTTATTCCAATGAGTGTTTTAAATGCTATCCTGTAAACCCATAAAGCATCCTCTAATTTAGCTGCCCCATCTTTCCAAGAGTTATTAACTGTCTTCTCCAGGATTCGTTTTAACTCTTAATTAACAACTTCCACTTGGCCACTAGTTTATGGATGGTAAGGTGTAGCCACTCAATGATGCACATCGTACCTTCGTAGGAGAGCATCAAAAGATATATTACAGAAACGTGCGCATCCATCACTTATTATTATGCGTGGTACTCCAAATCGGCTAAATAGCCGTTTAATGACTATTCCCATCATTGGTTGGAGATGCTATTGCCTTGGCCCAGTGCAAAACTTAATCAACTCCTACAAGAATGTACATGTTTCCATTGATGATGAAAATGGTCCCATGAAATCAATTCCCCAGACATCTAAAACTTCTACCTCTTGAATATTAGATAACAACATTTCATCCCTCTTAGAAATGTTACCCACTCTTTGACTACGATCCCATTGTTTTACATAGGTCTATGCGTCTTTAAATAGCTGCAGTCAATAGAATCCAATCTATAGTATTCTGGCTGCCATTTTGTTGGCCCTATAATGCCCAGCATATTGCCCTTCATGGCATTGCTTAAGGATATATAGCATTTCCTCGTCTGGGATGAAACGTTGTATTAATCCATCTGCACAATTTCTGTATAAGGTTGGCTCATCCCAAATGTATCGATTGCAGTCATGTAAAAAAAATTTCTTTGTTGGTACGAGGGATCAAATGGGAGTTTACTTCTGGCGATATAATTAGCAATATCTGCAAACCATGGTGTAGTTAAGCTCTCAAGTAGCATCAAGGTTTCATCGGGAAAATTTTCATTAATATCCTTACTCGGCTCGTATTCCCCTCCCTCAAGTCTGGATAAATGATCTGCAACCACATTTTTGGCTCCTTTTTTATCTCTTACCCCCAAATCGAATTCTTGCAAAAATAACATCCATTGAATGAGTCTTGGTTTTGCATCTTTCTTATTGAAGAGGTATTTTAATGTCGCATGATCAGTGAATACAATTACCTTTGAACCTAAAAGGTATTATCGGAACTTATCACATGCATACACCACTGCGAGCAATTCTTTTTCTATAGTGGCGTAGTTCAGTTGGGGTCCTGCAAGTGTTGGATCGCCTATGGCCCAGGAATTCACAATATACAGCGGAATGGACCATAGGACTTCATGTCGTGTGCCTTGATTAATCGACAACAACACAACAAGAAGTGTAAACAAAATTACCTCTTGATGCGTGCAGATTAGGATTTTTTTAGATATGTTAACGCTACAACTCGTGAACGTCCTCTACCGGTATCCACACGAGGATGAACGATCTAGGTAGCATGTTCTAAAACACTCTAGAACGTCGTACAGTTTTCTCTCGAAAAAAGAACGAGTTGCTAGGTCTAGGTGGCTAGAGTTTTTCGTGTACCTTCTAATGAGACATAAGTTCTCTATTTATAGGGAAACCCTAATCTCTATTCCTATTAGGAATAAGAACATCATAATCCTAAACCTATTAGGATTATGGAAGCCCAATAAGTTTCGGCCCATATTATATCTCATATAATAAAAGCCCGACAACTTAATTCAATCTAACCCAATAAAT
>JAOTAY010000005.1:8873481-8901378 GCA_025629805.1 Erythroxylum baracoense
TTTGAAAAGCTCCAAATTTGAGCTTTTGAAAAAGCTGTATTTTAGCTTTTAAAAAAGCTATTTCTACTTCAAAAGTGTTTTTGAAGTTTACAGCCAAACACTTATTTTTTTCTTAAAATAACTTTTACGGTAGAAAAAAGTACTTTTCTACCTGCCAAAAGCTGAACCAAACACACTCTTAGACTAAAAAAATGAAATATAGTCAAGTTTTAGGCTGAGCGGCCACCGAGCCTAAGGTCGGCCGAGACTTGACAAAATCCTAGCATAAATTCACCTCGTTTTATACTTACGTTTTTTTAAGAAACAAAGGCTGCTGGTGCTGGGTATTCTACTGTAGACAAGGTGGTCAACTTCTGGAAGAGCTAATTTCGGCGGCTCAGTGTTCGGTCAAATCTGACAACAGACGGGACTTCTACTTCAGGAATTACACGCGTTAGAAATAATATGAGCATGTCATGGTCTTTTCTTAAATTAGTTTGATCTTTCTGAAAAATACTCATATATGATTATATTTATTCTTTTAATAATTATTTTTTTCATTATTACGTTTTTCATATGGGTCTATTAAAAATAGTCTCTCTATTTTATAAAGATAAAATTGCGTACTATCAGACTTTTCTAGACCTTATTTTGATGTGAAATTTCAGACTGAGTGATGACGATGACGAAAAAGACTCATATATTATTATAATCTCTTTTAAGCAAATGTTCATTTATTAATATTACAAACCAACTTTACTTTATTCAAACTTGCAAAACCTCAAATATTTTTAAATTACATTAATTAATCATAATTTTTATAAATTTGTGTAGGTTATTAATAAATATTCTTTTTATGTCAAAAAATAAGCATGAAACCATATTAAATCTAATCGGACTAATAATTGATGAGTTAATTGCAAGATATCAATTAAAATCAACATTTTAAAAATCGAATCAAAAGTTAAACTGATAAAATAAAATATTGAAGGTTTGAAAAGTTCAACTGATATCGAACTATCATATTATTGGCTAAAGTTTAAAGTTTAATTAAAATTTTTGTTAAATAAAAATTAATCAATTTATTTTAGTTTATAAGAACTTATTAATAACGAAAATTAACTGATTAATTAATAAATTAATCATTTTTTAATAACAAGAATTATTAGAGTAAATTAAACCGAAAAGTTAAAAAATTAAACAAAAAATTAAATAATTCGATATTTTTTCGGTTGGAATGGTCGAACTATTTGATTTTTTAATAATTGGTTAAAAATCAATTTAATTTAAAATATCATAAATCAAATATTTAATTAGAAAATTTATTCATACATTTCAATTCAAATGTTAAGAATTTTATGGGAGACTGTTGACTTTACCCTTTTATCTCTCCACCTTCTGTGTAATTCTCCATCATCTAGAAATTGACCATCCTCACAAAGGTCCGGTCTTTAAGCTTATTCAATATTTGAATAAAAAAAAAAAGAAAAAATGGGTTAAGTTACAAAATATTTATTAAAAAGAAAAAAATTATTATGTAATTTAGACAATGGTCAATAGTTCTATAAAGTCTAAACCAAGGGTCAATGGTTTCTTATCATTTCAGTAAATTTGGGTATTTTAATTTGTTTGACTTAAATTTGAACTAAGAAATTAGCTGTTAAAAGAAAGCAATGTTTTAAAAATTGATTTGGAAATTAAATTGATAAGAGAAAAGGTTTAACGTTTAAAATTAGGGATAATAATAGGTCAGCCGTTGCTATTCCTTGACCCGACCTCACAAAAATTTTAAAGTAATTGTCTTAAAATTAAAAGTATAAAATAATGTTTTTTTTTAAATTGAGTTTGAGTTTGGGCTGCCTAGATCCAGGCTGCCGAAAGCTCAACTCATCTATCGTTTTGTTTAAAAGAATTAGATCTTGGGTCGGAACATGCTCATGGGTCGATCAATTGAAAACCCCTGAAGATAAGTCATTGGGACGGTCCATTGTCATCTTTATTTAAAAAGTTTAACCAGTTAAACTGGCATAAAATTATAAAAAATTAATTAATTAATAAATTGATCAATTTTTACGACAAGAGTTATTAAAATAAACCAAAGTGAAAAGGTAAAAACTAAATTGAAAAATTAAAAGATTTAAAATTTTTATAATTAAATCGGTCGAAGTGTTTGAGTATTTTAATCATTGTAGGGATTTTGCCTGAAAAATTAAAATCACAAAATAATTTATAAAAATGATAGATTATAATTAATGACTATTTTTTATTTGTTAAAAGTAATTAAATAATCCCCTTAAATTTCTGCGGTTTAGTTGGGCTGTCTTAATTTACCGGTTTCTTTCATTTTCTTCCCCTTGCTATCTCCGAATTAACAGTCGGAAATTAATTAAAAGAATAATTAAAAGAAAACACAAAGCAAAAGCTAATGGGTCAATTCTATTTCATTTGGTTTGCGATTGCGACCAAGAATCCACAAAGCTAAAGCCATTAATTTTCTCTTTTCGGAGATTTTTGTCTCTCTGGAATCGAACCGATTGTTGCCGATTCAGATCTGGGCTTGCACTTGAAGTCTTTTTCCTTTCCATTTCGATCTTGTTTTCTCGCTCCCGGATCTGTGTTAGTTTCTTTTTCCGGATTTTTGTTGTGTTTTTGGATCCGATTCCGATATTTTAAATGTGCTGTTTTGTGATGGTTTCAGCTGGATTTTTTACCCAATCGATTCTCGTTTCTTGCTGTTTCTGGATTTGATCCATTTTTCTTTGGGTGTTTGCGGATATTGGGTTAACTTTGGTTAATTTGAGATTGATTCTTGTTAATGGCATCATTCTTGAGTTAGGTTGGAGCTTGAAAGATTTTCTTTTTTCCTTTTTGGATTGGAATTGAGGATTGGTTGTGTATTGTCAATGATGTTAATTGGAGGTAAATTTCTGTGCTGCATATATATTTTTCTCTTTTGTACCTTATTGATTAGATGTAATATGTGCTCTATAGCTTGATTTGTTGGTATAGATCCTTGCTTCTTTGTTGAAGGCCTCATCAAATTGTGCATCAAATAACAAGGAATTGTTGAAAAAGAATTGACTTTCCACTCTGATTACTTGTGTTCGTTTTTGTTTTTGGTTGCCCACCCACAACCCACAACCCACAACCCATAACCTCCATTCGCTTTTTCCTTTCTTATATGTTTTGTGATTCATCATCGATCTTTTCTTTTATGCAGTACGTCAAAAGGTTGAATTGATTTAGAACAGTTGATACTGTACGCTGCCTGCCCTGAAGTCTTGCGACAATGAAGAAGGTCTTTGATCAAACTGTTAGGGACCTGTAAGTCTGCCGCTCATCTTTTGATGATTTCCTTTTTCCCTTGGCTTGAATCTCGGTTAGATATTAGACTTACTATGTGAGGTGTAACTCTAGCAGTAAGGCTATCTATTAACGTGGAATGCTAACTGGTTTGGAACCAAACTAAACTTGTTCAATGTTTCTATCTTTTAGGCAGTTGGATTTCTTGTATTCATGATATTCAGAAACTACATTGGTTAATTGGTTTGTTTATGTGGCAGTAAGAGAGAGGTTAACAAGAAAGTACTCAAAGTTCCTGGGATAGAACAGAAGGTAAGGTTGATTGAAGTAAAAGCTATATCGGATAATCAGTTTATTTGGCATTTATTGTTGCATGAATGTTAGTCGTCTCAGCCCATTGCCAACAGTTTCTCGACATCGTTTTAGTATAATTGACCACTATGGAGTCGTTTGGTTTTTAGATTTTTTAACTTATAGATCAAAATGACGTCAGTTTGGTCAGTTATACCGAATCAATGCCATTTTGGCTGTGGGAAGGTCAGGCCTTTTGGGGCCAGGCTCAGATTGTCAATGCTAGTCAAACTAGAAGTTGGGTCCTAGGCTTTTGTAAAAATTTATTACTGTTTAAGAACTCTTATTAACTAATTTCTCCGCTTTGTTCTTTCAGGTTCTTGATGCAACCAGTAATGAGCCTTGGGGTCCTCATGGGACAATTTTAGCAGATATTGCTCAGGCCACCAGAAATTAGTAAGCTTGTTCAATGTTCTTCTGATAATTCTGTATTAACTGTTTCATTGCCTAGATGTTGATTTGCGAACGTTGTATTGCAGTCATGAATACCAGATGATCATGTCAGTACTTTGGAAACGGATTAATGATACTGGCAAAAACTGGCGTCACGTCTACAAGGTGTAATCTTCATAGAAGTTATTTCCTCAAGGATACGGCTGATTCATTCTTTGCATATGGATGCCTTGTTATTAGACATTCACTTTTGAATTTTATGATGGCCATTTTACATTAGTTCATTAGATGTATTTTAGATAATTGGAGTGCGCCACTTTCCCAACAATGCATTCTAAAAGCTTCTAAGACATGAGTTGTTCTAATTTGGTTGGTGTCCCAGGCTCTGACTGTTCTGGAATACCTTGTTGCTCATGGATCAGAGCGTGTAATAGATGAAATAAGGGAACATGGCTACCAAATATCGGTAATTTTTTCACCTGAACTCCTTGGACGACTAGTTCATGTTGATATTTTACAAGTATATAATTACTTCTTTTTAGGTATGTTTCTTTTCTTGTATTGTAGACATTGTCAGAGTTCCAGTATATAGATTCCAGTGGAAAGGATCAGGGTAATAATGTTAGAAGGAAATCACAATCTCTTGTAGTCCTGGTGAATGACAAGGAAAGGATAATTGAGGTTAGACAGAAAGCTGCTGCTAACAGAGACAAGTAAGTTATTTCTTGTTTGATTTGTCAAATAGTTTCATATGTCAGTGATTGTTATTGCCCACTGGTAATGATATGCTTATTCATCCAACTATTATGCAACTATCGCTTATTTAGATCACCATTGTGCATTGTTGAATTACAATATTGCATTTGGGAGAAAATACCCATCAGTAATGTAAAATGTTCTATTTCAAAGGTTCCGAACTCCATCAACAGGCGGGATGTACAGGCCTGGTTCGGGAGGGTATGGTGATAGATATGAGGATGACCGCTATGGAAACAGGGATGATGATCGAAATGGTTATGCGAGAGATAGAGATTACAACTATAAGGATGATGATCGTTATGGAAGATATGGAGACTCATACAGTCGGGATGGAGACCGCTATGGTAGAGAATATGAAGACCGCTACAGCAGAGATGGGTATAGAGATGATGATTATCGGGGAAGAAGTCAAAGTGATGATGGCTATGGTTCACGGGGAAGGAGTGCAGATAGAGAGAGAAACCATGGTTATGATGATGATGGTCAACCATCAGCACAGTACTGTCCCCTCTAGCTTTATAGTTTTTGTCTTATTATTTTCTCAGTCTCTTGATGATTTTCATATCCTGTATAAACCAAAAGCAATTAATTATGCATCAATAGACAGGGCATATGAAACTTGAGATAGAACTAGGATTTAACATAGAACCAGGATTTCATGTGGATGGATTTCACACTGAGATATTTGACGTGGCTAATGTCCTTTGTTTGATTGGTAAATACGCCAGCTAAAAATTATTGTTCTAAAATTTATGGTTAACCATACTGCATTTTTATGTAGTGGGAGTGGTGCCAGAGCTGATGATCAATCCCAAGATGGAAGGTGAAATATTTTAAAATGTTTTTTGTTTTCTTGCTTTCTTTAAGGCTGCTGAACTTTGTTAAACTCAACTACGAGATGTTTGCGCTGTTGCTAGGAGGCTTGAGGGAAAATTATCTGAACAAAACATTGGTGCTCCTCCTAGTTATGAAGAAGCTGTGGGTGAATCCCAAAGCCGTGTTCAAAGTGAAAGGTGCTATTTTGTATCTGTTCATTTGCAGTAAGATTGTTCTTGATTTCGTGTTTGCTAGTTTTGCTTATTTTTCACTACTTGTGTGAAGGAACAGGGAAACTTCTGCATCATTTGCTCCTGAAGCTTCTTCCCCAACAGTTCCTCAAACTTCTCCACCTGCTCCTAAGGCTGCTTCTCCTCCCACAAGTGTAAATTCTAGCCAAGCACCATTTGGTTCTGGGATCTCTGCATCTCCCGAGGGCCAGGAAGTGGAAGTGGCAGATGAATTTGATCCACGTAGTCCTGCATCTGGTATGCATTTTCCTTATGCACTTTATACTGGTAATATCTTAGCATATGTAGCATTGTTAATAATTATATCTTTAAGATGTGAAAGGTTTTGTGTCATTTAAGGGTTCTATTAACAAGGAAACTACAGTGAAGTGGTCTTGAACTAAGTTTAGAGCATAGCAGGGGGGAAATTATTAATCACTTTTTTAAATAAACATATTGCCTCTATAATCTCATTCAATTCATATTTGCTCATGCAAGCTGCCCTGGCTTCTACTATGGCTCCAACTGTCTCAGCAGTCCCCAGTACATCTAATAATGCTGAAATGGATCTGCTCGGATCTCTGGCAGCCTCATTTGCACCAAATCCACTAGCTATAATGCCAGTTACGTCTTCGTCAAGTGCTAACCATGAAATTGATTCCCAGACAAGCTTTTCAGGATCACCATTTGATGCAACACAATCTGGTGTATTGAATCAGGTTAGCAAATGCTAATGATGTAGCATTTTTAATTGTGTGTGAGAACCCTGTCCCCTCCCAAGTCCCCCACATCCTCCCGTATTTTTTTCAATATTAGGAGACCTTTTGGTCTCACTATGAAATTGTCTGGTGATCAATTGCTCAAATATGAGAACTATCCCCTGCAACGTGCCATTATGTGATGTTTTTTAAGGAGACGTGCTTAAAGGAATCTATTTTTTTTCTGAATTTTGCTGAAAATGCTTCTTGGGCATTTGATCACTAAGAAAGGAATCTTAAGAACATCACTTGCTCGTACCACATTGTCATAACTATATTTTATATTGTAATACAGGGTTATAACTTTAACTTGTCCATATTTATACTCTTTTAATATTTTGTGGTAATAGGGTTACACATTGTTGTAAGTGGAACCCCTATTCACTAAGGTTCATGTTAACACACATCATGGAGTGACTAGCCCCATGGCACCTATATGTATCCTAGCTTCCTATGCTACTTCAAATTGAAGAGGCAGGTGCATTTGCCTAATAAAAATAGAGTTTGGAGATTGATTTGAATTTGAAATACTATATATGGTTGACATGGTGTGTTGGCTCATAATATCAAGATGACCTCTGATGTACTCAAGAGCGTGTGGCTGCCATTGTAGTCTACCGATGGGGTACTGTATTGTTTCTTTACTTATGCCACCCTAATGTCAAATTACATTTATTGATGCAGTCTTTTGACGACCCATTTGGTGATACTCCTTTCAAGGCTTTACCTTCATCTGGTGCTATCCCTTCTCATCAGCAGCCTTCTTCTCCAGCCCCTTTCCAGCCCACTATCAATCAAAATGCTGAAATACTGCATGGTACTGCACCTAATCCAGAGTCAATGAATGACTATGGTTCATCTTCAAGCATCTCTTATTCAGCCTCCACTGTTCAACCTCCAATAACAAACTCTCAGTATTTGCATCAAGAACCATCAATGCAACATGAGGAAGTTGACATTCTGGCAGACATACTTCCACCGTCCGTTCCTTCAACTGCTGATTCCCACCCAGGTTTTACAGCTCCAAATGGTCAACCTGCACAGGCGGGCCCTGATATTTATGGAAACTTTAATTCGCAAGCAGGACCTATGGTGTCAGTGACATCTAATACAGATCCTCACGCTCCACAGTTTCATAGTGGAAACTACTTCTCACAGGGAGGATCTGCAGCTCCTATGGCTTCTTTGCAGTTTAACAACGGAAACTTTCTCTATCAGGGAGGATCTACTGCACACTTACCATCAAGCATGGCTCCACAAACTCCTGCCGGACAATCTGTGCAGTTTAACAATGGGAACTTCCTTACACAACCACCTTCTGCAGTTCCAGTAATATCACAAATTGCTCACCAAACTGCAACTGGTCCAACTCCTCCACAGCTCAACAATGGAAATTCTTGCTTGCAGCAGGGCTCTATGGCTCAAATTGTGTCGCAAGGAGGGCTTCAAACTGCAACCGGATCAACTGCGCAACCTAACAATAATGGCTTCGGTAACTTATATCCTCAAGGGATGAACACTTCTATGGCTTCACAGGCAAGTCTTCCATCTTCAACAGGGTCAGTTGCTATCGTTACTCAACCAGCCAAGGACAAATTTGAGACTAAGTCAACGGTTTGGGCAGACACACTAAGCAGAGGACTGGTCAATCTGAACATATCCGGACGTGAGTTTTTATTACTTTCTGTATTAAAGGGGTTTAATGGATAGTGATTCTCTTGCAGGAGTGATCTGATGTCTTTCTGTTATATATGCAGCTAAAATCAATCCATTGTCAGACATTGGAATTGATTTTGATTCCCTTAACCGTAAGGAGAAACGAATGGAGAAACAACCACCTCCTTCTTCTGTTACATCCACCATTACGATGGGCAAGGCTATGGGATCAGGTTCTGGAATTGGCCGTGCTGGCGCAAGTGTTCTCAGGGCCCCTTCAAATACTATGGTGGGTTCTGGGATGAGTGGGGGCATGAATATGGGCATGGGTATGGGTGGTGCTCCAGGTTCAGGCATGGGTGTAGGAGGCTATGTAGGCATGAATCAACAGCCCATGGGCATGGGAATGGGAAGGGGGATGAACATGGGGGGGAATATGGGGATGGGACAAGGGGGACAGATGCAGCCTCCTGGATCAGCCATGCCTGGTGGATATAATTCGATGATGGGCAGTGCAGGTGGTGGTTACATGCCTCAACAGCCATACGGTGGTGGCTATCGGTGAATTTGAACCACCTTGCTAGAAGTGGTGGATGCCACATTCTTTAAGCCGTAAAAGGAGATGACTCTGGTCTCACTATTGCTGTTGGACCTGATTATGAAGTTGCAATCTCAGTCACTTGTGTGTTCTAAGGTGTAATATTTTTGAACGGTAGCTGTAAGTTCTCTGAAATGTTGGCATTGATGTGATTTATTTGTATTCATCCTCCTTTTTCTCTCTATATTGGTTATATACTCTGATTTGTTTTGAGTAAGATGAGGGGCTCAGATGGGGTTGTTTAGGTTCATTTTGTTGATTTCAGCTGTTGTGAATTTGTAATATGCTCAAAATGAGAAGCAACCTCTCTCCGGTTTGCTGCTGTCCACCATTTTTTTTATTTTTGAATATATAGTTCATCTTGTAACTTCTGACAGTCGCAACTCGATGAGAAATAAATTTGGTATCTTCATTACGATTAATTTCAATTCTATTGAATCTCTCATCTACGAGATTCTGGTTGTCCTCTTTTGCTGTGCAGGTTGCGTTACATAAAAATGAGAAATGGCTTGGTGAATCATGGACTGGTAATGATTATAGTCTTTGGGTTGTTCATTTAGGTTTTAAACCGAGGCCTGGAAGCAGCCACGGATGGTAGACCCTGTCTTAGGTTTTGAACTGCATCTTTGACTGAAGTTAGGAATCCTTTTCAGGAACCTTGTTTTAGGATAGTCTTCAGTGTCAAAACGTTTACCAACATCTAATACGTCATTTTCCTTTTTTTTTTTTTCTATTTACGAATTGTGAACAAGCAAACTAGGACTGGGAGGATAGTTCTTAACTGATAACAGTTGCTCATCTCTCAGAAAATATTGAGATTGGTTCCACTTGATCCAGATTCAGTGTGTTGAATCTGGTCATCGCATGGTGCCACTGTAATAGTCCATCTAGACACAATCAGCCTTTTACTTTTGTTCCTTTTGTTTCTTGTAATCAAAAGAACAATTCTAGTATCAAAGAGATGCTTTGGACTTCATTAAAAAAAAAAGAGAAAAGAAAAACATTCAACAGGTTATATTTTGGCTTTGTTTCAACAAATGAACCTCTTCCTTCAACTTATAGCCAGTTCACTCCAGAAAAACTTGAATCCTGTCTCCAACGTTATCATTAAAATCCAGCAACAATTTGCCTCCAACTTCCTCCGCCGCGTCGGCCAAGAGTGCTTTGAGGTTCACACCTCCCAAAGCTGTCATCCAAAATTGGCAAAAAGAAAATTTAAGCTTCATTCAGCAAGATATAGTTATTAAACTATTAGCTAGTACCTGGAACTATATTTGTAATCCCTTCAAGGAAACCAGCCTGCAAAAAGAAAGAAATTTGCATATAGCAACAATTTTCTTTTTCTACAATAGAGGTTATGTTAATTCTAACTACTGATCAAAACAATGTAGGATGAAATAACATGTTGCATGAAACTTGTGCAAAAACACTAAAACTGCAGATATATCTGATGATGTGAAAGGAGAGATAGTGATTATAGCTTCCCTGCAGTTATCACTGGAAACTGATGGCAAGGGATATAACTGGGAAACCAAGGGATTTAACTGCATTAATGGAGGATGGATCACTTACAGGAATCCTAACATCAAGTTTCTCAAATCCATCTCGTCCGGTTATCCTAACTCTCAATGTCCGAGACCAAATCCCAGAAAAGGGACTTTTTGAGCCATCTGCACCAGAATTAGTGTATACCTCAGGAGTTATCACTTCCACAACAGAATCTTGAGGACCTCTACTCTGCTCTTTGTCATCTCGAATCCTCTGCTCTAAACTATCTATATTACTGCTTCCTGATGAATATCCTTAAGTTACATGAATCAAAAGATTAGGTTAGGTTATCAATCTACTTTGATTTAGAAGTAGGCTGCTAAAGCAGAAAAACCTAGCACCTACCTCTTTGACTTGTGTGGGTCGCATATCGCTTCTCTTCTTCATAGTAGTCAATGAAACCTAAGATTTCCTTTATTTCTTCAAATGATGGCATGCTTCCAGGGGGAGGAATACGACCACCTCTAATAGCAGCAAGTGAATCCTGCAGATGAATAACAAAAATACGTTTACTCCCTGAATATAATCTCATTGTATGGAAAGATCAAGTGGCATAACAACAAAATCATCGGCATTGCTGTTCTTCAAGAACTAGATACACCCTTATAATCAGGTATGGCACCTGGGCTCCAGATAAATTATGATGGAGTAATCAAACGGGAAAATGCAAGAATTTTGCAGATTTAAAGGACAACAGGTAAAAGGAACAGAAAAACAACTGTAGTCTCTTGTAACTACAGCGCATCCTCTTCAGAAGAACAACATGGAACCTAAAGCAATAATTTGCTAGTAAAAATACATTAGTCACAATTGAATTATTAGGTCTTCTAAAGGCATCTACTTTTAGTGTATATAAATGCATGAATTGAGTAATTAACTTAACTGTTTATTATTGGCAATACATATATATAACATTTGTTTTTCCTCATGGTGCAGATAATGGAAAAGATCTCAAGGAAAATGGAGATTGAACTCTTAACACTAGGAGTCAATTTTGTGTAGAAGAGATCACACATCAAATTTAAGGACATGGCCAATGTGTTGTGTTAGGTTCAAGTAAATGTAAGAAGAACCACTTTGATGCTTTACAGAACCTTGTTCTTTAGTATACTTAAGGCAAAGCGAAAATTATAAAAAAATTCTTGAGAAAAAGGTGCTCAATATGGTAATCATGCACTAAAAGATATGTAATCTTCAAAAGGCAAGCTTAAATGACCTGCATTGCTCGAATTGCAACTCCAATCAGGGACAGAGGGTAGGCCACTAGTTTATATCCAACTTCTGCAAGTTCAAAAGGGGTGAGTATCGGTGTTTTACCCCCTCCTTCAAGCATATTGGCCTAGCAAGAGAAAAATTCCCAGTAAAACAATGGAAAATGCAGAAATTGATGTAGAAAGTGGAGAGTCAACTAATTACAGCAGTACAATTCCTTCAGAATACATCTCAAGGGTTCTAGACTCTAGCTGTAACATTCACATAGGCCTACACAAAATCCAATTCTGTATTCTATTTGAAGCCTTGGAATTCTTCCAACTCTAGAACTATTTTTAACTCTTATCTATAAATTCTCTGCCATTTTACATCCAGCAGTTGAGTCATGATTGGAACTTCGCATGTCTTAATTCATGTAGATATTCAACAGTAGCATTAACTGAATGCATATTTTCGTTAGGACAGCCCTAATGCTTTGATAGCATATATTGTATAGGCAACAGTATCCTTCAAATAATAACACGATGTAACACAGGAAGCATAAAAGAATGACAAAAGACTCCGAGAAAGACAAGTGAAAAAGATAAGTGAAATTATTGAACTTATCCACAAATAGCTCCAGAGATGTCATCAAGTAACTCATTGGGAAATTAAAAAAAAAAAGATAACGCAAAGAAGATAATCAGTGCATGATTAAAAGCAACAATCAATCAGCAAAAGACAAAGGCTTGGAAGCTACATTCAAGGTATGCTAAATATAAAATTTAGCCACATGTATACTGAACTAGCATCTCATTGTCATTCTTTTGGATGTACTATCTCTTGGAAAGTCAATAGAGTAAAGCCTAGTAATTTCACATAAAACTGAATCCATGTTATTGCCTTGTCAAGGTAAAGAAATTCACCATTTTTGGAACTAAAGGGGAAATTTCACAAAAAGCCTTCATTTCCTCTTTAGAAGCTAGTGCATCAATGAAGAGAACATCTGCTCCAGCATCAGCAAAAGCCCTTGACCTCCAGAGTGATTCATCAAGAGACACAGCCTGACGAGAATCAGTTCGTGCAACAATGACAATGTCAGCGCCACTCTCTTCACGAGCATCAATAGCTGCTTTAATCCGCATGACAGCTTCGTCTCTAGAGACCACTTTCCTACCACGTGTATGGCCACAAGCTTTTGGTGATACCTTCAATTGTTAGATTGATAAGCAAGAAAGATCAAATGAGAACCTATTTACATAGCAAACAATGATAAAAAAAAATTGACAGCCACAAGAAAGAGACGAAACCCAAACTTTTGTTGAAAAACATGAACAGATAACCCATACATGCACGGAGCTAAAGAAATCTAGACCACACCTGATGTATGGGAATAGCAAAGCAAACTTGAATGTTTAGTCCAATGGTTTTGTTTATATATTTTTCCAGTCATACTTTGTGCCAGAAAGACAACCACAAAATATTTTTAGGTCAATCCACATAAATTTCCTAAAACTTTGGAAATTTCCTTGATTACCAGTAAGTCCATCAGAGTTTGCTACCTTCCATACTTCTTTAATGTTAAATAGGTTAAGTCTTCCAAATGCTACTAATTGGTTGTAACAGAACCTTCCAGATTCTATTCCATAACATCCTATGCCCAAGTCCTGCCACCCAAAAATTGAAATACATCCTTGGACTAGAAAAATGATCCAATTTCTGTTACCTTCTAGCAAATTCATCAACTTGGGCTGTACACTTAATTTGGATCATCTTGATCTCTTCTATTTAAAGCAAGGGTAAAATAGTAGACAGATTCCAAAAAAGGGATATGATAAGAACCAGTAAACAATTTACTTCTTTCAAACAAAAGTGTTTCAGCTGTTCTGTTCATCCTGTACTATAGATTTCTTGATTGCTTTGTTTCTTCCAGTATATTATTCACTATTAATAATTTGATCAGAAAATTTCTTAAAATCAAAGACAACCACACATCCAATGAGATGGTATTTCTATCAATCACAAAATTTAGACTTAGTAGATTATGAAGCTATTCCAGTATACCAATTCCTGGATTAAAATCCTTTACCTTCTATATGTTGACTCACTGACTGCTTCCTACATCATAGTTGATTTGGGATCTAACTCAACAATTCGCAGGGCTTATTATGCAGGGAAGTCAAGGTTTCACCTCAGGAAATACTATCAAAAAAATACAACAGTCTTCATGCAAAATAATACAAACCTGATCTTCAAGAATGATCCCTGCAAAACCAGCTTTGATATATCCCTTGACAGTTCTTTTGACATTCATCGCATTCCCATATCCATTATCGCCATCCCCAATGACAGGAATTGACACAGCTTGGGTTATTTGCTCGCCCTGATCCACCATTTCACCATAGGAAATATAGCCCGTGTCAGGCAACCCCAATCTAGCAGCAGATATTGAAAACCCTAAGGGAAGGATATACCACATTTATTAAATTATCTTGATTGCATGAATATGTCGCATACAAAAGTAACTGGAGACAGACTAGATAAGCTCAACCATAGATGCTTTTACTCTCAAAGCCAAACAAAACTAATCAATCCTATGAGATCCAGTATTTTGTGCATCATAAACGTCAGATGATCAATCTAAAGCACCAAACAGAACAGATACTATTATGTAAAGTGAGTCAAGTACCAAACAGACCAGATACTCTTATGTAAAGTGATTTCTTTGCTACTACACTATATAACTGTAATAAAGTCAAAAAGAACCTCAAGTTGTGCACTCTGCAACTACAAAGAAAGAATATTAGAAGTGCAAGTAAGCACATGAGAATCAACTAGTACCTGTGGCTGACACATAATTAACAGTCAAGTACGGATGGGGACAATAACTGAAAAGGGGGTAAAACCAAAAAGTTACCATAACACTATATAACATTTTTAGACTGTGGAAGCTACTTACATTTTGAAAGATATGTAATTTTGCAGAAAGTGACGTTCAACCTTGAACAATGATGAAGTCACTAGGAAACAAACTAACTTCTTAATGGAGTCAAAAACTAAAACAGGGCAGGGGAAAAAGTAGTGAAGTATTACATATAAGTACCAACCTCCTAAAACCATCGGCTGACATAAAACTGCTAAAAAGTAAGATTCTATAATCTCACCATAAGATGAAGAATAATTCAATATAAACATAAAAATATTAAACCCGATTAGAAGGTCACAAATTTAAAGCAAAAGAAAAAGAAGAAAGAAATATAAACAAAACATATACAACAACAGATAAATCATCCCCAACGAATGCATATGTACAAAAACTATCAAGATATGATACAAATCATACCCATTCTTTATAGAACAAGAATATCCCCGTAATGCCTTTTACCATTCAGTACATCAAATTTCAGCTAAGCATATATCTCCATAGAAAAAATGAACAAGATTTCAATATGGCAACCAGACTGACCAATCTTGGCCTCCATTTCCTTGTATCTAATTGAACTATTATGTAAGCCAGTGATCACGACCAAGCTTTCAACTAGCAACCAGGCAAGGGGAGAAAGGCACTTGCAGTTTTTGATAAAAATCTGAATGAAAACGGAATTGTTCTTCTCATTTTTAATCACACTTCTATGTTTTCCCAACTTTGTGTCTCCAAATAAATAAGAATCACAGGAAGCCAATAAAACGCCACGAAGTAAGAATCTCATCCTGATCCCAAGAAAGCATCAGAAAGTCCCACTCCACATAACCACACCTATAACTGCTTTCAAATAAAACCCATATCCTCGTTTTCATAATATCGGTCATAAAGGACATGCAAATAAATCCAGGATTTGCAGCAACACTACATACCGCTAGTGAAACAGTAGTCAAATCCAGCTTTCTCCACAAGCTTAGCACTAAGAGCATCGAAACAAGCAGGACCCTGGTGAACCCCAGGAGCGTCGAGGAGGAGGCGGAGCTGCTTCGTCGGAGAAGTTCTCTCGGCGGAGCAAGTTATGCTATTTCGCCCCACCAGTGGTTTAGCAGAAAGATTGTTGCTTGAGATCCTCTTTGATGTTATGCGATTGTTGGGGTGACAAACCGAGTTATAGCGAGATAGTAAAAAATTGTTGCTTGGCAAGTGGCGAGTTTTAGACAAAGAAGATGAGTAGAAAACAAGAGAGACTGTGCAGTCTCCGGTGAAAGCTTGAGACTTCATTGGTGTGTGTATTTTGTTTTTGTTGTCTCGCTATCTGTAACTGTCTTAGTAATTACAAAGTGGAAGTCTTGAGAAATGAATCAAATACGCCACCTTTTTGAGCTGGGAGGAATTTAGGAGGCCCCATACGTAATAATAGCACAATTCTCTCCGGAAAGTCCACTCAACTCCCACACGATTCAGGAACGCAACAGCTAACTTGCTTGTCACTTCCCATCAAAACTGCCAGGACTCTGTTGGCTCATAATAAGCTTCCATCCATGTCCTAAGACCCACCTAAGCACAAATTTTGATACATTGGCGTGGAGGTCTCATGGTTGTCATTGCTCATTTTCTTTCCTTACGATTGAAAATACCAATCCAGCTGAATCTTTTGACATTGCATATCAGCAAGACTACTAGTTGTGATACAACCTGAAATTGAAATTCTTAAATAGAACTAGAATGCTAATGTCTATGTTGTTTGATTGTCAACTTCATTTTTGTCATAAATCTATTACATAGAATATAATGATATTATAATTTAACTTTCCATATAATTTCAAATAAAAATTTAAGTAAAATTATTTTAATAAAATTTTTAACTCCAATTGACCTAATAACGTATATAAGTATAAAATTTGATAGTCTTTTACTTATTAAATTTGATAGTCTTTTACTTATTCCAAGGCTCTGGTTTTATCCATTAAAAAATTTGCTACATGGCTAGAATTTAGTTCAGCAATACAGTACAGTATGTAATAAGACAAATATCTAACTTTACTGCTACAGCCTGCCTTCTCTAATGGAAGAATATCTCATGGTGACATATAATATCATGGACAGTCTCTAACCTCAGTCCTGGGATTGGATCATCTGGGTTATCACTCTTTTTCCTTTTGAACATTGTAACATCAACAAACTCAGTAAGTGTTTGCATTTAGAATAAGTTTATGAGTAGCTAAAAACTGTCTTTTATATGTGTACATTTGACCACTTAGCCATTCCCATCAGTGGTGCTTCCCACTCCCCCTCACATAGAAAGTCTCGTGTATGACATCAAATGAATGTGTTCATCAGTTTTTCATCCTACACCTTAGAAATGCAGAAATTGTGTTCAAGGTAAAAGCTGAACATCTATAGCAGTATCAGGAGAACTGTTCAGGAAGAGAGCATGAATATCTCATCTTAGTACAACATTCAACTTGCTTTCCACCTGGTGCCTGACCTTCCACTGCATCCATGGTGATAAGATGGTTCAGGTTATTAACCATTTTTGACTGAAAATTCTGACAAAGAAGAGATTAATGTGAAGTACCTGCAGGTCATTAATTTCCTCATCAGTAAGTGATCGTTCCATGGAGCGATAAGCAATCCTGTAACAATGACTTGTCATCCCTTTCTTGTTGGTGAAGTTGTCAATCAACTGCACCTGAATCCCAACAAAAAGATTTTACCACTTCAGAAAACAACCGTTGTCCATGCAGAACTAGTGCAGCTGAGTTCGCATTCCATGGTTATTACTTATCAGTCAGCTAGATCCTTGTTCTTTTGATCTGTCAGACGATTAGATCGAGTTCCGTATCTTAGAAGATGTAAAACCTAAGGGTTATTTAATAAAACTAAAGGCAAAAGTTCAGTAGAATGATTTGTTTCCCAATGCACAGTAACCCAATATACATCTCCTACATGCAAGAATATGTCACATAACTACTGATGCTAGAACCAAGTTACAGCACACAGAGAATCATATAATTTCCACTTAAGGGCAAAACTAATACGCAGAATCCACCAAACAAATACCAAGTTCAAAGCTTTCAGAAAAAGAAAAAGAAAGAAGTACAAGCATTACCTCCTCAACAAGATCCCCAGCGATTCCTCTAACAATTTCACATAAGTTGTTTTCAGTAAATGATTCACTGATCCAAAAACTCATGTCTTTGTAACAAGGGGGATACTGCAAAAGATACATAAACTTGTACTTATCACATACTTTTTGGCGAACCTCTCAAAATATTTTATGGAAAAAGAAGAAAAAGGACAAAGTTATGTTTAACATATTACACACCTTTGAGAATGGCTTGAATTTGACTCCAAGCTGACCCTTAGAGAACTGCATATAAAGATATCCAGATCAATATGCTCTAGTCACATGCCTATCAATGATGTCAACTTGCACAATTGAAATTTCCTTTAATCAAAAAGGGCATAATTCAAATGCACATCACTGAAGAAGAAGATAAATAAATATGCGTACATTTACAAATATAATACACATTTAAGTAGACACATATCCATATACATATGCATTCATATATGAATCATATAAAAGAGAAGGTAAAAGCAGCAACATATTCAGTAAAACCAGGCAGACCTGAGATGTAAAGCGTTCATCACTTGACCAGAAAAGCCGAATATCAGGTATATCAAATAAAACCATTGCTAGGCGCTCCAAACCAAGTCCAAAAGCCCATGCAACATTATTAAGTTTCCCGTTTCTCTTTAATATTTCTTGCTCAGTTACTCCACAGCCTAGAACTTCCAACCATTTCTCCTGAAAATTAATAGCCATTGCTTAGAGAGGGAAAGCTGCTCTAAATTTCTTGGTAAAAAAACTTAAGTGCTTCAAGCTAGCACCAATTTAATTAATCCATAACAAATCCTACACCAACCTAATGTTAGGTCTTTAATAGATCATCATCAAGTATTCTGAGATACAACATGATAAAATCAATACGTAAAGATAGCCTTCAAGTTGATTTGGAGAGCCACTTATATGAAAATTCAATAGCTGTCAAAAAGAAAAGGATATTAAACTAGATTCAATTGCATATCACAGAAAAACAATAGAATAAAAATTGATAGTACCAATTTTAGTTCTAAGCATTCCAAATTAAAATTAAAATTTTCTTCAAATGGAGCAAAACTTCTTATGTTTTTCAACTATCTTACTGCTGTTACTCACCGGTAATAAAGTAAAATTTGGACAGAAATAACTGTGAGGTCGAGCAAAAGTGTATGATTAGTTAATTCCAAAGTGCAAGGGGAGGAGAGGGAGAGAGAATTGGAATAAAGTTTTCCAACACAATATCACAAGTATAATGAGAGAGTAGCAGGAAAAAAGATCCACTGATTACCTGAAAGAATATCTCGAGTTCAAATGATGGATCGGTAAAAGGGAAATATGTGTCAATCCAGCGCATCTCGACAGCACCTGAAATGTACAATGAAATGAACTAATAAGGATCAAGACATAATACACAGCAAGAAAATCCTGAAAGCACCAAGGGAAACCACTAAAGGAGCTATTAGTGTGGACCTAGGAATCAAACAAAAACTGGAGAATACTTTTAAAAGACAAAGGGGGGCTGTCGAGACTTTGAAACAAACTGGATTCAAAGGCTAAAGTGACTAGTCACTTAGACCAACTGGTCATCTAATCTCTGAACTTTGCTTGGCATATTATAAAGTGAAAGTGAAATTTTTTATGGGTTTACAGAAGACAGCAGTATTATCCTGGTCTACCTTATAGGCTGCTTCTCTACAAACTTGTGCCAGATTGTTTTCTAAACTCATTATACGCACTAACTTATCATTTTGATAAGTCAAACTTTCCCCGAGGTGCCTCGTTCCATCAATATGTATATGCAAAAGTATTTTCTGGAGAAGAAGAATTTACCGAACAGGTGCCTTGCCAATCCCTCGAGACATCTTTTTAAATCCTCTGCTGCAAAAGATGTTGCACCCAAGCCAGATGCTTCCCAATCTTCTGGAGAGAAAACACGAAAACCCTCCATCTGCATCATATGCACGAAGCATATAATTGAGGAAAAGAAATTCGAACACTAGTAGATGGAATGATGATGATTGAGAATTCAGAGATATAAACCTGATGGAAAACAGGGTAATGAGTTGAATCAATAGAATCCCTACGATAAACATCTCCAGTAACTAGAAAATGCGTGTGTCCCTTCCTCAACAGCTCTGCTTGATGTGCACTTGTATGGCATCTAAGAACAGTTTGAGAATCAACATAGTAGGTATCATTATAGCTCCTGCTTACATGATCAGCAGGAACCAAGACATCATCAAAATTCTGCAGGTACATTTAAATGTTACTAAAAGCAATGAAAAGTACTTTAAAATATTAAAAGCAAGCAGAACTGTAGAATAAGGTAAGGACAAGAGTAATTATGATGGAATTTTACCTGTTTTACAGAAACAAGTGGACACAGATCATCAAATTTATCAAACTTGCTAGGGTAATTGGTGTCAAAATAATCATATATTGCATTCTTAAGTATCCCAATTGGATGCTGATTCCTCCTATGAAGTTGCATTCCAAGTTTAGAGAAAATTGTATCTGGCACATTGTTTGTAGGGTCATCCCGCACCACGTCTACAGACCCCCAGCAACCAAGAAAATCAACATGGTACAAGAAACCAAAACATTAAGTTAAGAAGGACCCAATTTCAACAAACCGAGAAGAGCAGCACAAGTTAAACAAAGATTTTAAGCCATTCCCAGTTCATCGTTACCTCAACCATGTCTGTTTATCCCATGATCCAAAAAAATAAATAGAAGCTAACATGTATACACAGGTTCCAAATCCATATTATGGATTGTGTCTATTACGATACGTAAGCTATTACTTGGAGTTCTATTAATGGAAGGACCTCATGAAACGTCATAAACAGAATCTTGATGTACAAAGTTCTAAGAACAGCACCAACAATGTTGTTTGTTACCCAAAGTCCCATCTCTGCAGAGCCTACTAATTCATCCTTAAATTCAAGTAGGTGCAAAGAGTACATTTGCAAAACAATGAAAACACCACGTGCAATACATTTTTTGTATCCATCAATGTCCAAATAACACTTTATCTGGATTTCAAATGGCCTCCATATACCAAATGACGAGTGTGCATCATTCCCAGAAGGTAGAAACGCAAACCCAGTTCACGATTCTGAACTCGCATCGACTATCCCTGAAGGGTTTATCGTTTAAAGCTCCAAAATATGAAACAAAAAACAAAGACTTGAAGAATGCGAAGAAATGAGTAGCAGCAATTAAAAGAAAAAGCGCAAACATTAAATGTATAAAGTCTTCTGGTCAATGAAAACAACGTGTAAGAACTGAACAAATTAAAGACGAGTGCGAATTAAGAAAAGGAGAGTGGCAGAGAAAGCTACCGTCTTTTGAAATCTTGACTCCACCAAGATCGAGGGCTGAAGCAACAGGCGTTCTCCAGTGTTTGTTAGAGTGGAGGGGAAGAGCAGAGGAGCTGAAAGGTGAGGAAAAGGTGAGGTGAAGAAGAGAATTGGTTCTTATGCCCAGAAAGATTGACGCTTTGGAGAAGAGAGTTGAGGAGTGTCCAAGTGAAAAGGCCGTTGCAGTTGCCATTCTGGTCTTCTGGTTTCTCTCTCTATCTAGGCTGTTCCCAATTCTCCGCCTTATAAGCCTGAATGATAAATCCTACTCTTCCTCTCACGTCAGGGATTTTCTTTTTCTGTCCTATTAAAATGACATTTGATTAATTTCAGTTCTTCCTGTGTGATTAATTGGAGGGTGAGGCTTGACGAATACGTAAAGTTGTTCTTTTGTGACTATAAAATCACATGTTTAAGTTACAGAAACGGTCTTTTTGTAAAATTATTAAAAAAAAGTTACGTATAATATAACCCTTTTTAGACCCTGCAAAGTGGGAAGTTTTGTGCACTAAATATATTGACTTTTAATTAATTTCAGTTGTATTATAAAAATGAAATTTACTTCATATAAATAAACAAAATAATAATATATAAAGTCTTAATAATAATACTTTCCTATATATCTTTTAAATTTTTTATCCCTATAATAAAGGTGGAGATAACAATGGATTGGGTCGAACTGGAAACTTTTATTATTTTAAAAAAATTATATCGTTTTGTCGCTTTTAGTCAAGCCAAGGGGACCCAAGCCAGTGCCCTAGCCCGAGCTCAACTCGTGGCCCAATTGGGTCAAGAAATGCCAACCCGTGAGCCAACTCGGGCTGGACTGTCATGCTTAATTAAAGGTCATATATAAAGTCTTAGATCTCCTTTTTGTTGTGCTTCTTTCTCCTTCATCTCCGATTATATAACTCATCATCAGTATCATTGTCTAAATCAGGGTTTAGACACACTTTACAGTCTAGTTCACACTTAGAGGGATTTACATTCTAGAAAAAATGTCCATGATGATGACTGACATAAATTAGTTCTCCATCAGGGTTAAAATAATAGATCGGAGGTCCATCTTTGCCTTCTGTATGTGAGAACACAGTTTGAATCATCAAGACAATGACTGATGTGTGAGAGGCTTCATGTTGATCTTCACTGGGCCTGGTGTAGATGGATTTACAGTTCCATTTCGTAAGGTCTTGAGAATAAGTGGAGTAGTGGTGTGAAAGGAATGCCTATGAGGGGCATAGAACACTTTTTGGTATTTAGTGATTCATTCAGTAAACATCAACTTTTCAAGCTCTGCTGGTGGTAACTGCTTCGGATCTGGATGATAGTAGTCTGATCATCAGCTCTGTTTGCTACCATGTACAAGGCATCAGAAGTAGAGTTTAGGAAGTTGAGATCTATGGCATGATTCTGCAAACGGTAGATCATTTAGTGATGAAGAGTAGCCATAATAGTTGTAGGATCTTGTCTTGCTCCAACGATCTAAATCTGAACTTGGAGTCGTTCAGATAAAGTGAGATCATCTAGTCTTATGTTGAAATCAGGGGCGATGGTGAGGATGACACTTCCATTGTTGAGAGTTGTCAACAGGGTATCAATTAGTGCATTTTGGTTCTTCATATAGACAGTGACTAGAAGAGATATCCTGGCTGTAGCAGATATTCCCTTTCTTCCATGAAGGCTGAGAATAAGACGAATAGCTCCAACGTGTAGATGTGTATGGTTCTGCTATCTCCAAAGAGAGATGAGCTCCTTGGGAATCTCAAGCTTCACGTACTATTCTGCTGAAGTTGCCTGCAAACCACACTATTCTAAACGAGAACTCTGGATGCTTCTTTTACTTTGGGATAGTATGTGGTAAGGATAATGCTTATACTCTTTGTCCAAGAACGGTCCCGAGAACATATATACTGTAGGGGATAAGTAAAGGTAAAGAAGTATTAGAAATACAATTTCCTTCAAGAAGATGGGTTATTTCTACAAGGTATTCTATACAATTAGATAACGTACGCTTCACACTAGAAGGAAGATTGGCTATAGAGAAGGTTGAAGAAAGATGAACAGGGTCACTCGGTAACGGATTCATGGCTTATGATACCTCCCTACTCACTCTCATCAAGAATACTATAGTCACGGTCAATGACACTTATGACTTTGATACCATCAAGGCAACCCCCGGTTAGAGGGCTCGGAGAATACCAAATCTAGTGCTAGCCCATTCTCTACAGTGCTTTGATCTATATTGATGACATCTTAGTACAATGCATGAAGAGCATCAAGCTTTACTCCAGTCCTTCTTGGATCTCATGAAGCAACATGAGATTATGCTCTCAGCAAAGAAGAACCATATCGGAATCGCCCAAATAGAATTTTTGGGTATGCATTTCCACAATAGATTCTATCAGCCTGGTCCACATATTGCCATGAACTACTGCATTTTCCTGATGACAATATCACAACCAAACAGATGGAACAATTATTGGGAATTGTAAATTATATCCGAGATTTCATCCCTCACATGGTTGATTATATATCGTCCCTGTCTAAGTTGCTACTGAAGAATCCACCACTATAGAAAAAAGAGCAAACAAGAGCCATACAACATTTAAAGCAAGGCCTGTCAACATCCACCAGACTTGAAGATTCCTAACAAAGGCCAACGTATTCTGCAGACAGATGTGACTATTATTGGGGTAATGTTCTCATTAAAGAAATTGACGGGAAGCATCATTACGGTGATCATGCAAGTGGACAGTTCAAAGAATCAGAAAAGCACTATCATGTGAGTTATAAAGAGATATTGGCGGTCAAAAGAGGAATCAAAAAGTTTAGTTCCAACCTCAGCCCATATCACTTTATCATCGAAATGGATAACACAACTTTTCCTAAGATTCTTGAGCTAAAGAAGAAGACCCTACCAGATAGCCAACTGCTTTGATGGCAAGAATGGTTCTCATGCTATAAATTCACCATTTGTCATATCAAAGGTCATCACAACATCCTTGCAGATCTTCTCTTTTGACCTACCAATGAAGTTCAGTTAATCTCTCCTCTTCTCTCTACCACAATCCCTCTCCTCCTTCCAATCATGAAATTTCCTTAGTATGCCAAAACTCATAAATCCGTTTCTCCTCTGTCACCAAAAACCATCTAAACACCTTAGAAGAGGTTTATCTACCCAATATGCTTGTCTAGTCTCTCTTTCTCCTCTCCATATCTACAAACATCTCTCTAATCTTTTCCTTAAAGTTATTTTTTTATTCCCTTGCTTAGTCTATAAAAGCATGGCCTCTTTATCATTGTACTCAGGACTTGTGAGAACTTGTAAGAGGTTTTCATGAATGAAAGTTTGAGTGTTTTCCATCCCATAGCTTCTCTCTAAGTTTTCTATCTATTGAAAGCTTGATTCTTGAATAACATAGTCTTGGTTATACAAAAAGATAAGTATGCTTTACACTTGCCTCTTTATGAGGATCCTGTAGATCAGAAAGTCTTAGACCGTAGATCTTATTTGAGGTTGTTAAAACAGGGAGAGATTGAAGGTGTTAGATTCCTAAAAGGCAAGCCTGTAGGAGATCTTCTTGTAATGATGTTTCTTCTTTATGTGACAATCACAATCTTTTTTCTCCTTACACTTGATCGTCAAATATGGCTTTTTGCACGCTTTTTTTAACAGATGACCGCCTTTAATCATGTTTGTAAAGAACATATATTGATCACATAACTTATCAAAAGAAGTTTGTTCGTTTCTTCAAAAGGAGAAATCCTCAAAGAAGACCACCAGATTGTTATTTTCTCTATGGCAAATCAGGACATTTTACTCGTCAATGTCCTCATAAGACAAAAAGGGGTATTAAACTCCTGGATTCCATGCCAATCCATGATGATCATGGAAACATTGAAGATCTCATAGAAGAACAATCCAGTGAGGATGAAGACACAAATTTTGTTGTTCCCATTGATTCCTCTGATGAGGATGACGACTCCTCTGATATTTCCATTTCTAAAGATGACATGATTTATATGTTACAACAACAACAACCGTGTCTCAAGCTTGTCCCCAAGCCTATTCCTCATCCTTATGTGCAAATCTAGTTACTATTCCAAGATAAGTATGCTCTCAACAAAGAAGAGCCATATCAAAACAACCCAAATAAAATTTTTAGGTATGCATTTCTACAATGGATTCTATTAGCCTGGTCTAAATATTGCCAGTGAACTACTGCATTTTTCAATGACAATCTCACAACCAAACAAATACAGTAATTCCTTGGAATTGTCAATTATATATGAGATTTTATCCCTTACGTCATTGATTATACATTGTCCCTGTCAAAGTTGCTATAGAAAAATCCATAACCATGGGCAAAAGAGCAAACTAGAGTCATACAGTATTTACAGCAAGCCTATCAACATCCACCAACCTTGAAGATTCCTGACAAAGGCCAACGTATTCTATAGACATATCTAAGTGACTATTACTAGGGTGTTAATCTCATTGAAGAAATTGATGAAAATCACCAAACCCTTTAAATATCTTAGAAGAGGTTTTTTTATTCTCTGTCAGAGTCTGTTTTACTATCTTCATCTCACCCTTGTCAATCTAAATATCCCTCCTCATCCTTCCCATTTTGATTTTGTCATAGCATATCGTGTCATATATCATCTTTATGATACTATTTCCTAATCAACATTATGGCATCTATAGGTCTTATCTGTCCAAACTGCTTGTACAAACTCTCTTTCTGCTCTCCATGTTTACAGATATCTCTCTGATCCTACCAATACTAAGTCCCTCCTTTGGACCTTTCTTGAATGATTCCAACCTTTGTCAAAATGACGTATTCAAATGTCTCAACTTCTGAATCAATATCAGTTATGAGATACTCCCTTGACAGATCACAAAGCCTATGTAATCTTCATTATTCATCACCCCTACTGCTTAACCACATTTGGTTATCTCTGCATTTTGAATCATGTTCAGTATTGGCGTACCATTGTTGATTGGCTTACCAATCATACTCAATTTATGAAAAAATTGCATTCCTTCCTGGATTGTCTCAATCATTATCCTCAAATAATCTTATCTCTGACATGTACTTCTCAAGGTCCTTATCCGAGAGATTTTGTTCATCCAGAGCCTATATCTCCTTCTGCTGGATATTGGACTTCCATGGACCAGTTTACCTTTATTGGGTTTAACATTATAGTTGGAGAGATGTCATATCCTCCTAAAGAAAGTATTACACCATCCAGGTCTTCCAGTAAGCCCATTCTATTTTCTGGCCCCTTTCAAAATGGTCTAAATCTATGGCCCCCAACTTAAACTGAGACAGAAATTGCCCAATTCATCCACACCATGGAATAACTTGATGATTACATGGAATTGACAGATAATTCTGACAATGACAGTGGTGGCCCACATTCTCTCTCCGCTCCTCTTTAGATTATTCGTTCTTATCGTGTAAAATAATCTTTGGGGTCCTCCTTATCTTTCCACTCTTTTTAAAAGATTCTTTCTTATCCTTTAGGAATATTTAGGACCTATGTGTTTCCCACATTTTACTATTTACTTTTTAAAAGTTGTATGAATGTACCTAAGGAATCGTTTCCTTAAAGTTGTTTGTTTTATTCCCTTGCTTAGTCTATAAAAGCAAAGCTTCTCTATCATTGTACTCAGAACTTGTAAGAACTGGTAAGAACTTGTAAGAACTTGTAAGAGGTTTTTATCAATGAAAGTTTGAGTGTTATCCATCCCATGGCTTCTCTCTAAGTTCTCCCTCTCCTGAAAGCTTGATTTTTGAATAATGTAGTCTTGGTCGGACAAAAAGACAAGTATGCTCTACACTTGCCTCTTTATGAGGATCCTGTGTATCAGAAATTCTTAAACCATAGAGCCTATTTGAGGTCGTTAAAACGGGGAGAGATTGGAGGTGTAAGATTCCTAAGAGGCAAACCTTGAGATTTTGTGTCCGTAAAGAGAAAGGGCTTATGTATCTCGGCCAACATACCGAGAATTTACACTTTGATCTTGCTTTGTTTTCCCTGATCATTGATGGATGATATGTTCTTAAGCACTAAATTTGGTATGCCCTGAGCCCTCTGACCAGGGGTTGCCCAGATGGTATCAGAGGGAGAGAGAATGTGGGCCACCGCTGTCATTGTCAGAATTATTTGGCAATTCTATGTCATCATCAAGTTGTTCCATGGTGTGGATGAATTAGGCAATGTCTGTCTTAGTCCAAGTTGGGGGCCATAGATTTGGATCATTTTGAAATAGGCCAGAAAATAGAGCGGGCTTACTAGAAGACCTAAATAATGTAATACTTTCTTCGAGAGGATATGACAGCCCTCCTGCCATAATTTTAAACCCAATAAGAGTAAACTAGTCCATAGAAGTCCAATATTTAGTAGAAGGAGATATGGGCTCTGGAAGAGCAAGATCTAGATAAGGACCTTGAGAATTGCATGTCAGAGATGATATTGTTCACGGATAATTATTGAGACGATCCAAAAAGGAATGCAATTTTGTCATCAATTAAGTATGATTGGTAGGCGAATCAACAGTGGTACGCCAATACTTAACATGATTCAAAGTGTAGAGATAACCAGATTTAGGGGGCGGTTAGTTCGCATGAGGGAATGGTAATAAGAATGAGAATGAATATATTGAGGAATGAGAATGAATATTATCATTATAATTATGATGGTTGGTTAAGAGGAAGGAATGATTACTATTAGCGTTGATAGTGGTTGGTTTGTAAAAAAATATTAGGATTAAAATATTGTAATTCAATATTTAATTAATTACAATATTTTAATTAATGAATGAATTATATTTTAATTAATTAATTAATTATAATATTTTAATTAATGAATAATTATATTAATTACAATAGTTTAATTAATGAATAATTATAT
>JAOTAY010000005.1:8901478-8912478 GCA_025629805.1 Erythroxylum baracoense
TAATGATAATCAACAACCAACCACTCACTTTTCATTCCTTACCCATTAACCTCTTCCCAAACCCATCAACCAAGCACTCCCTTAAATTCTTCTAGAAGAGAGGAAATGAATATATAACGGAGAGTAACATCGTTGAATCCATTGAGGAGATAATAACGTTCCGTCATATGCTAAAAATGCTTCTGTAAATCTCTTTTATTTAGAGAACAACACTTCATCTCAAAGTATTCTTGTCTGACTTCTTTGTCCATGAGCCGAAACTCACCAATGAACTCTTTATGAATTACTCCAAGAAGTAATCCAGCAAATGTGACTTATACGAAATGAATTATACGATATTCATCAAGACTTTGCCACCATTCTAGTGACGTACCAGTAAAACGAGAAGTAAATTCAGACAAAATATCCCTTAAAGGATGATTCGGTCGAGTTATTTGCAAATCAACCCAAGCACCGAATTCATAAAGATGCTCTCTCTATTTTTCTAGGTAGAAGATCATTGAATGTAAACAAGGGACCTGAAGTAGATTTGCTTGGTGGTGGTGAAGGTCTAAAGGGTTTAGTTCCTGTAGACTCAGGTTCGCTAATTTCTGGTTTAATTTTTGTTGGTTCAGGCTTGGTCATCATAACTTGAGCTAGATTGTCAAATCAGTAAATTGTACAGATTCATCTGAAGAAGGTTCAGATACTTCAGATAGTTCAAGTACTGCAAATGATTACTCAAAGATGCTAGAATGCTCAAAAGGTATTCTTTATGAGATACCTCAAGAATAGATGCTGGTGCAAGAGTTGCTAAGTTAGAATACTCAAAGATGCATTTGTTGTCAGATATAGTAGGAATAGATGCTGGTGCAAGAGTTGTTGTGAAGTATGTTTGAGGAGTGTTAACTTTCCCGATAGATGGAGTTTACCTTTGTTATACCCAAAGTCAATATCCAGACATCCTTAGCCAGTTATTCCATCTCTCGTTCCCACACCCTCTCTGATTCCATGCATGATGGTTAATCCTTACAAAGAAGATTTTCCTCCCCTATGGAGATGTGCAAATGACCTACAAAAGTTTATCTCTAACCCATATATTCGTACCTTTGGCATGGGCGCTAATGGAATAATGCTATAATTTTTACGATCATAATAATTAATATAAACTAAATCATTTTAAATATATCTAGATGTATTTTGATCAATAATAATTATGAAAGTTATGAAATTTACTAAATTAACGTCCAATCTTTTTCTTTTTTTTTTAGATCTCCAACAAGAGAGCACAAAAAAGATAAAAAGAATCAGGAAGAAAAGCACCAAAATTGGACTAGGAAGTCTATAACAGCAGCACAGAAGTTGGGGTCACTTTCAAGAGTTAGAGCTACAGCATTTTGATGGTCCAATCGAACTGAGACTGCACACACACACAGAGGCCACTTTAGGCGGAGAAAGCCTGGACCTTTTCTATTCCTTCCTTTCGTTGCATATTCTCACCTCACCTCTCGTGTGTCTCTGTCACTCTTGCGGTGATCACATCTGCTTCTTTGCTCTTCCTTGATAACTTCCATTGCAACTCTCGTGGTCACCTTTCTCTTTTGGCTTTTCACTTCTTTTTCTCCTTTACCGTGCGTCTTTATGATGCATGCAGTCCTTTGGTTGATTGATTATAGCAGAAGATCATTCTTTGAATGTTTTAGGCACACCCATGTGTACTTGCTTGTGGTTTTAAGATTCTCTTAATTTACTCCATTTCAGTTTTATTTGTTGGTAAAGCTTTTGTCTTTGATATAAAGTTCGAATCTTTCATTCGATTTTCATTTCTTTTTCACTTAATCTTTTGAAGCAATGGACGCCAATTAGTTTGTTTCTTTCTGAATTATGTCGAAAAAGTGCAGTAAGCAGTGGTAAGAATATACTTTCTTTTGAAGGTTTACTCATGACAATGGATATCTTTTTGTACAACATTAGTACAATTGAATGATAAAAGAATGGCAATGCAAATGTTAATCCCTTACCTTGAGAAGTCTATCCAGTCAAGATAGTTCCTTAATACTTAAAAAAACATAAAATGGATTTAAGTGATATTCATTTACCTCTTAACTTTAATGCTTCATTTGAATAAAAGGAGTAAGGACAGTTGAGCATATTTGTAAGTTCTTTCTTTGTTTCTCTTTTCATATCAGACTCGACAAGACAAGCGATTCAAGCATGGCTGCACTATTTTCCTGTCATTATCCGGCAGACAAGAAATAACAATTTCGTTTTTTAAAGAACTATGTATCAATGCTTTGAACTCCACAATTCATTATTCCAGATGTCTAACAATCATGCAGAAAGCAAAAGACATTTCTTCTTTTACTTTCAGACCACTTTTTGTGAAAATACTGAAACCGATTAACTACCAACAACTGAAGAGTCATGGTGATAAGAAATTGTATCTAGAAAGTTACATACACTTACCGATTTTCAAAATGAGCAATGGAAAAAAGAAAAGCTCGTCCCTTTTCTTGGAGCTCCATTCTTATGTCTGCCCGTTCAATTTCTGAATTTGGATTCTAAATCATGATTTTTCACTATTGCATCTCTTCCCACATGCTTGTTTTCATTAGCTTGCCTCTCACCAAGAGCAGCGATAGTAAGTTGTTGCTTCCCATCATCCCTTGTTTTTGAACTCCCTTCAATAGTCCTCCGATTGAAATTCCCACCCCCAGCTTCCTCATCAAAATGCTTGCCTCTCTGAGCATCTTCATCAGCAACATCAGAACGACGATCATCATCTTGCTTGTCACCCCTACAGAAACTCTCAGAATATTTGACATCGTTAACATCACATTCTGTGCAAGCAAAGGGAATGAATTTAATCCTAATAATCCCAAGAGCAATATGTTGGATGGCTGGGTCCATTTAGCAAGTTGGCAAATCACGACAATAAGATGTTTCAGCAAACAGTCTATATAGCTTTACAAGTTTTAACAAGCAGGGAAAGAATGAACATAAATAAATAGGAAAAATCATAAACTGTTGGAACCTTCAATATGCCAGGCTCGTTTCTGGACAACCCTTGCTATTCAATTCAACTGCTTGTATCAAAATCAGTATTATGCACTGAACACTTCCAGAAACTCTTGACTACTTGTATTTGTTGATCATAATTACAAGCTTAAAAAGCAGAGCAGGCCAGAGAGATGACATGTTGTTGGGCCTAATTAAATGTCAAAGTTTGAATATAAACAGAAATGAAACAGTAATCCATACCCTGAATAAATGACCAACCCGACAGCTACAGCCGCAAAGGCAACGAAGTACATCCAATCAACCTGAAGAATATCAACATCAGAAAGAAAATTGCTGAAGCGGAAAATTCTGACTTTGGATTACTTCAGATTTTTACAACACATGATGCAAATACAAGAAGCTAACAACAACCTTTTGATGGTAAGCAAATATGCGAATCAGGACAGCCCACATGTCTGATGTCAGCAAAGATAGGTTGAGCATTGTGGATCCACTAATCTGCAATCAATAGTACTCAGGTTCAGTGATAAAAGCACTAATTTGATTGTGCGAGCGGGGATTAGTTTGAGTATGAATGACTTAAAGACACCTTCTCATAGTTGGAACCCTCCTAAGACACCACGTGGGCTAACAAAAAAAAAGGCACTAATCTAGTTGCTTAAATTGCCTCTATAGAAGAATTGCTTCTAGATACTAAATTTGCAAGTCCCATAATTTCCTTCATAGATGCTATCCCAGGTAGGATAAGTTAAAGACACCACCAAAGGTGAAAAGGTTATCAACAGAAATTTTCAAGCATTGAACTTTGAGAATTTAGAGACAAATGAAAAATCACATAAAGGTAGTCACTGCACAAAATTCATAGCAGTAGTATCAGTGAAATAGTGTGGAGGAGTCTGATTACGAGTCCACCCTAGTGGTTAGGCACATTCATGCAGTTATTGACAATGAGAAGTTTACAGGCATCTCAAATACTTTACCTGGAGCAATATTGGGACTAGGGAATAAAACATAAACATTGCCACCGCAAACCCGAAAAATGGAAGGGCCTGAAAATAGTTGCACAGATAAAACAATGTAAAATCAAACATTATATCATGACTCTGAATTTGAGAGCCCAATTTCTGGGCTTCATGGAGAATAATTTTTGTTTGGAACTGAAATCAGTTAAAAGTTCAACAGTGCTTTTTCTGATCTCAGCTCAAAATGAGAGCATCCAACTAGTGAAAACCAAAGAAAATAAACATTAGATTTTAGGAATTTCCAAATCAAGAATGTAGGTGGAAAAGAAACATACTGCTCCTGCTGTCCAGTTAATAGATCTAAGCTCACTGCGCTCAAGAATACTTCTGTGCAAATCGTTAAGGAATACAAAGTTTTATGACAATTGAAGATGTAGCAGATTAAAGTATTGATTTAAGAAATAAACAGAAAAGTGTCCACCACTAGAAACATTCATAGTCTTAAACGACAAAAAATTTAAGGAGTAAAGCCAAGGATACATTTGAATAGCACTGATGATACCACCAAAAAGGCCCAGAAATGCCATGAGTTCAATTCTGTCTGCATTTTTCACCAAATATTCCTGCACAGCACGCAAACAACTAGTGAAATTAACCATTTATTCAAGATAACAGACTTCAGCCAGGTTGTATTTAGCCTTTAGAAGGAAAACTTTGAGAACAAATCCTGAACATAACGCTCAGTCTTGAGTGTTCAACGGTACACAGTTAAGGGACAAATTACTCTTTCCTGAGTCATTTCGAATCATTTTGAAACATGAAACAAACCATAAGCCAGAAAGTTACAGGACAACTCTTTCAACCCCAGATAAATGCTCGTTACTTTACCTCACTGACATTACTAACAGCATATAGCGTTGCACCAGCAACAACAAGAGAATCCCCCAAGCGAGGGTTGCTCCCTCCTACAAATAAAATTCAACTGTAAAGAAAAAAACTATTTATGATATAATAAACACCATTATAAATAACATATTCAGAAGAAAGAAAAGCAATTTACACGCAAGCTGTACGAGGAGATAGAAGTAATTCAATGTGGTATAAGTGATCATTTCAGAAAAGAATAGTTCTGTTAACTTAGATCGCTCCATGTTTTGTGCACTTGATAGGTTAACAATCATGTGGCATAGAACATAGATACAAACAATTTTGAACCATACATTACAGCCACTTTCTCTTCTAAGCCTAAATGTGATAGGCACATATGAAAAAGGCAGAGTGAAAGTTAGAAAGAATAGATCATATAGCTTCTGAAGTTTTTATATAGTCAAACAGCCTTATTGGACATACTACCAGGAGAAATGATCAACCAAACCCACAACATATTTTGTAAACACCAAGCTAGGAAAAAGTGTTGCCTGAATTCATGGAATCAAAAGAAACACAAGGCAAATCATAGCAACTTAGTGAAGGCATAATTTATTCCAAGTTGTGTGAAAGAGGAGACGTTACCTGCTCGGTCACCTGCGTGGACATCTGAAAAAACTACCATGACAAGGCCAGCAACACAGACAATTACTCCAGTTATCTTCTTGAGTTTATACTTTGTTTTCAAAACAAACCATGTCAAAAGCATAACAGAAGGAATCGTCCAACAATCCAGCAGCATGACACTAGTAAGAGATGTGTACTGATAGGCCTTCACCACTGTCCACGGAGAAAACTATGTCAATTTCAATATAACTAGAGTCATTTAAGGTCTTAACAATTACATAATCGTACATTTACGCGTATGCTTTGATATAACATGATAAGCATCGTATTCAAGGCCATTGGATCTCAATACAAAGATTTTCCACACATATAGATGCATTGAAATCTTCAAGATTGCTTCAGTAGAATTGCATATTTTACATGAACAACAAAATAACATATATACATTTATTCATAGATATAAAGTAAACATCACAGAGCTGAAAAAATATTGCAAGGAAGTGAACCTCTATGGATACCTCCACTACAATGAAACACTCACCAAGAAAATTGGCTTCTACATCTACCAATCCAAGAAGGATATAGTAGTACCATTTTGCCTGCAGAAATTCCAAAAGGATGTAAGGTAACTAGAATATTGGATGCAGAAGCTGGAATAATTTGTAATCTAATCCACCTCATCATTGTTTGTGTAAAATGCTTCTTGCAGTTAATTTCATAAATCTCCAAGGACTATATCAAGTCATCAATACCAAAAAAAGAGTGAAAAAAGGAGGGCAGAAAAGCAGAAGCAAATAGATGAAGCACACAAAAAATCACCTTAAGGGGCTTCTTCCGGTAAAGCATAATGCTTCCATAAACAATGGCCAAGAACACGTAGTTCAGAAAAGACTGAGAAGTTGGGGCATTGACTCCTGAGAAGAAAATCAGTTTAAAGATGAAATAGTCATAAAAGATCAAAATTTTCAAAAACCAGTCAAACAAAGTAAGAGGAAAAGAAAAAACCAGTGACAGATAGAGAGAGAAACCACAATGCTAAATATGGTTATCAACATCTGATGTTTCAACGGCCAAATGTTCAGCAACTCACAGACACAAAGACAAGAATTCCCTTCGCCATCTTTTGGAAGCTCACTTTAAACATGATGAAGAGCCGCAGATTACAGACAAAATCCAAAACTAAACGTCGAATAAACACACACTATGCAATATAAGACAATGGCTAGGACACCACGTCAAACATAAATATGTCCAGTATCAAGTAGTCATAAGAACAAATGGGTAAGTTGTACGTATTTAGCACTCTTATCACGTATACCAAAAAGAAACCATCAAATAAGCACTAATACCAATAGCAGAAGCATATGAAGACAAACATTCATACTCATAACAGAGAGAAAGAGACAGAACCTCTTCTAGCCAATTCAGAAGATGAAAAGCCAGTAGAAGTGATGAGCAATGAAAGAAACTGCCCCAGCCCAAGACCCACCAATGTTTTCTGAGACCAAAACTCCTTGGAGATAATCATTTTTCCAACACAAGAATAGCCAAAATTTCTATCCAAAGTTCAAGCAGGAAACACCGAAAAGCCAGTTTATAGGTCCAAAGGCAGTGAATTGGCCAACCAACAACCACCCACTGCAGCTCGGGTGATGATGCAAATAATTAGCATTCAGAAAGTAGAACAAGATTACGTGATGTGTGATGATACCAGAGTGACAACGAATAATGAAAGGTAGCTTCTTTGTCAAAATTAGCAAGAGAATCAATCCCAGAGTGATCAAAGCAATGAGCTTTTTGTGACTTCTCAAGTTGCACACGGAATTTGCCTCCACCAGCTGAAGTTTGAGAGAGACTTTTGGCAACTGACAATCAAATACTAGGGGCCTAGTCCTAGAAAACTTGCATTATTAAACTTGTCCTGTCAAGAATGAATACTATTTAATTATTGTTTCTTCTTTTGATGCGATTTTTCATAATCACATCACTTTTATGTGATTATGAGTGATTATGATACATTTTGTTTTTCTAAAATCAAAATTTAACATAACATTATAAAACTTGGCCAGATTTAATTTAACTCAAATGCTTTTCTTTATGGCATATCAGAACGTAAGAGTTATCCTTTCTATGATCTAGGCATGAATGTTGAAATTTGTTTTCAGAATCACAACAAAATTTTCGATAACCCTTATTAACTGTGTGTTTATCTGCAAAGATTTTATTCTAAGGATTAAGTATTAAATATTAATGTTAATTAGGTATGGCAATAAGTGGCTATGGGTCTAGATTCAAGTATTTTCAACTAATTGTCTCATTGATCAGGCCAGCTCGAGACCTAACTATTAAAAAAGTTATATCTCAGATAGGACTGGGTTTGGATAACCTAAACCCGAACTTAATTAAAAAAATATTATTTTACACTTTTAATTTTAAAAGATTATTTTTTAAAAAATAGCAGGCTGACTCATTGCCATCGCTAATGTTAATGTTGGTATAAACCTAATTAAGAAATATTAGCTTGTAAACATGGTTACATCCATAAGTTAAGAGGTCTCGTTCATGCAGCTGCAGGAGTGACTTAAAGCATAAAACTCATATGGAATTTGACCAACAGCTTGATGGATAATACTTCTGCATTTTGATTACTGATTCCCTCTTATATATTCTTGAGGTGGTAAAGAGGGTATAAAGAATGAGAGAAAAACAAAGAAATATCTCAAAGAGGAAAATGACAGAAAGCCTCTTTTCTGGTATAAATTGGAGGTTTGCTTGTTGAAGCAGAAGTTGATGATGCTTTTGCTTACACTGAAAAAGAAAGATAACAGAAAAGCCTCTTTTACCTGCTTTTTGATTATTCTTCCAGCCAATACAAGTTAAGATACAATCACATAATATAGAAAAGCGAGGTGTCTAACTATAAGCTTGAAACTGCTTTTTTATGTAAATGAAGTGCAATCCAATGGATTCAAGTAAACTCCTCACTTAAGGCTAAACATGTAAACTCCTCACTTAAGGCTCTCTATTTCAGGAGATCTTGAGTTTGAGTCATGCAAAAGGAGGATAAATAAGAAATTTTCCTGTTGATGATCATCTAGGCTCTCTAGGCAAAGCTCCTTGATCAGATCAATTACGAACGCCTCGCTTCTAGCAGCAGTGTGGGAGTTGAAATTACTAGAGAACCTGAGGGCTGCTAGGAACTTGATGTTGAGCAGAGCCTGCGATCAATCAGCAGTTGACCAATCAAGTATATGACGACTCTTTGTGCACAGACTACGTAAGAACCTGAGGAATCTTGGGGTTCCAAATTTACCCTCTAGGACTCTTGGGGTAGGGGTTTAGGATTAGTCCGGCTAAGCTAGATATCTAATGAAAAAAAAGTAAGTGGTAATCATACTTCTACTTTTTCAAAATCTTCTTTTATGATTGTTTATATAAAAAGTTAACCTAAAATTTGAACTATGATTGAGAAAGAACTGTAACTTCACATATCACTAACTCATTAGACTCAGTGATCATAATCAAATTTTCATTGACATGTAACTCATCTAATGAATCTCTAAAGATGAAACCTAATTGCTAGCAAAGTTATGAAACAAATGATATAGAAGTTTTTCTTAAAGATTTGAGATTAAGCTCGTATCCTTTTTTTTCCTTACGAGGCATAGTTTATTTTGGGTTGGCTATAAATGCGAAGGTTCACATATTCGAGTCACGAAAACATCTCTTTATAAAATGCAAAGTGAAAATTACATACTATTGATGACCATCTTCTAACCTTCCCAAAGGAAAGAATCTTATGGAGTAGGAAAATATGAAGGGTCCCCTTTTAGCTGCCTAATGTGTTATTTACCCTTTTCTCCACTTTCTAAATGTACTTTTATTCGGATGGTTTTGGTTCTTCACTAAATGAATATAGTTATAGATTCTCCGTTACCTTTTCTATTTCTAAGTTTGACTAATGAGATAAAGCAAGCATTCCAAAACCTTTCACCTCAATCCTTTTAAGCCTTTCAACTCCATTAGAGAGGAATCACTTACTCTCTTTAATTGCAGTCCGTCTAAAGTACTTTGGTGCTTGTAATCATTAATGCACGTTTCTGGAAATTTTTTCATTCTTTTTATCATAGTCAATGCTTACTCACTTGCCACAAAACCTCTACAAAGCAGCATGGCTCGTACAGAATTGGCATAATACTCTATTGGAACAAGTGGTTTCCTATAAACGATACTCTCTTTTTTTCCATACCATTTTCAGGATGACTTCTAAACTATATATTTTATGTTGGTCAATTACAGAATATATTCCATAGAGGAAACAGTTAGACGGTGATGAGGCCTAACAAGACGAGGGAGACACCGATCATTAAAGTTGATGAAAAATCGAAGGGGGTTAATTGTTTCGCAAACTTTCTGCAAACTTATTTGGCACCAATAAAATAAAAACTAGTTGAACCGAAATAAAAGAAACACCAAAATTTGGTAACGCAGTTCGGCACTCCTTGCCTACGTCTGCGGGGCCCTCACCCAGCTTAATCACTTTCACGAAAGTACAATAGAATTACTCAAGGCTTTACTGAGCCGACACCACTCAACCTTTGACACTATCACTCAACCTCACTTTTCGTGAAAGAATTTCACACCCAATAGTACAACCGCCTTGTACTAACCTCGACAGAGGATTTTCTCAATCAATCTTTTAACTAAGAAATACTGAATAAATCTCTCAAATGATTAAATAGAATTTAACATAGATAAAGACTCTTGAGAATGAGACAAGAATAACTTCCCAAAATTTTCTGCACTCCACTACCGTAAGGTGGATTCATGTAAGAGCCAAACAAACAGTCACGGCTACATTAATAAAATGATCAGCAGAACTTTAGCAGCCCTTTTACCACAATGTACCGGTCCTCCAACACGAGCTGAAATCATATGGATTTGTCTCCTCCAAATAACCCAGCAATAAACTTTCTTCATAGAAATCGGTCACCGTGTTCCTTCAAGTAATAATCAGTCCATATAAATTGACATATGCGGCAGTAGAGTTTTTCCTCAAAAACCCACAAGAAAACTTGTTCAACATACACTGCCGCACATACTCAAAGAAACACGTATTTTTTCTCACTGCCGCACACACTCACTGCATATGAACATCACCACGTGTTTCTGCTTGCCTTCGTGACTCACACACCCAACAAACATATACATGCACAAATCAGTTATCGCATACATCCACTAGAATACTTCACCAGGACAATGATTTGCATCAAAATCTGTAACTTTGAATTTAATCATCAATGACTATTGATTGGCCCACCTCGATACACACAAACAATGAATCCTCGATCTCAGGAAAATAGAGAAGTAGAAGAGATTTGGTGAGAAGAGTAGAGTAAATTAGGTAAGAGGAGTGCGTTGAAATGGTAAAGCAATGACCTTTATGGCCATGTATCGAGAAATGGTGTATCTTCCTTCCCAATGCACAACGTAATCAACGCCACATTAAAACAACACACCCACCAAGTTTATCTCACAATCAAG